>VZRH01008160.1:52034-126447 GCA_013397555.1 Urocynchramus pylzowi
GCCCCCCCCCCCCCAAAAGCCCACCCCAACCATAATGAAGCCTGATTACTTGAACAAATGTTCTCACTGCAGTTTAGCTGACTACCTTAATAGGTTATAAAGACTATTAGGTAGATGCAAGGAGTTTTCTCTCCCTGCTGCAGTCTGAAGCCCTGTACTCACATATTTTCTAGTCTCACAGTGTAACAACCCCCTGATGCTTCCCCAAGGAACTCTTTGGTTGCTGCTTAGGGTGCTCCAACACATTTGCCTATTTGACATATTGCAACAGATCCTTGGCTTCTGTAAATCAGCCAAGTTCCACCAACATCTCTGGAACTATTCTGGCACCAGTGTTACATGACTACATGGCTTGGCTTTAAGGTCCTATGAAAAGAAGAATAGAACTGAGAAATAGTGTGGAGCTTTGCAATATCAACCTCTTAAACCTTCACAATGAAACATGTAATTCTCAGGGGTAGTGTTCACAGTCCTAAGCTGCTTGTGTTGTATTTAGGCTAAGAACTGAGGCAACTCCAGGAATGTGTGACAGCTATGTCAGGATTGTGAGAACAGCTGTTATAGAGGTCACACTCATGCTTTCCTGTGAGGGGGGATAGATTTTAATTCTCATCTCATTGCCTAATAGCATTAAGATGATGTATTATTCATAAAATGCCTTTGTGCCTCTTTTTAATCAGCTTTGGTGCTGCTTTTAAGAAGTCTTTTTGTTGTTTTCTAATCTTTGTCTAATTTAAGTATATGAGAAGAAATCCTATGTGTGTATCCTCATAGCATCTGTCAGCACTGCAACTCTAGGGAGAAGAACCTGTAGCTGTGCATCTCCAGTAGATTTTAATGTGCTATAATTTTCATCAGCCTGTATTTGAGCTTGGTCTTCAGGGGTGTTACATTTGCCTTCCAGAAAAACTAATTAAAGGGCTTAGAAAGCTACTCTGTACTTGCCAGAGACTTCCCACCAGCGGTGCTGTGGGTGCTCCTCTCTCCTTCCTCCCTCTCAGCCTCCCCCAGGCCCCTCGGGCCAGGGTGCTGTCCCTGTGCTCCATGGGAGTGAGTCCCTGCACATTGCATCCAGTCACACTGCCTGGGCTCTGGAAGCCCTGAAAAATAGAAAAAACAGCTTGGCCAGTAAACTGCAGCAAGAATGAGTTCCTGCACCGGAAAAAAAGCAAGATTTTTTTCACCAAGACACTAAAGGAGCTCAGAGCATTGTGTTTATAAGGAAGGTTAAGAGGTTACAGAATCACACAGTGTATCTGCTGTCATGTAAGAGAACATTTATATAACACTGCAGACAAGTTTTAAGTCACAGAGCCAAGCTGGCAGGTGAGCTGACAAGGTCTGCCAAGCCTCTGGGACCTGCCACCCAAAAGCTGAAGCTGAGAAAGCTCAAACTTCTACCTGTAAAAGGTTACATTTTTGGTGGACTATCTGTCACAAATATATTGCAGAGGTAGATTAGTACATCAAAAATGAAAAATAGCAACTCAAGAATAGCAACTGAGAGTTTAATAATTAACTTTAGGGAACCCATATTAAATTTTATGAAGAATTGTCAGCAGCACACACTCTGAAGACTCTAACCTGTTTATGCATGCAAATTCTGGACAGTACTTAGGAACTCCTACTGCAGATAACAATACTCAGCAACTCAGAAAGTAGTGAGAAATTTGTGTCAACATATCATCCGTATCAACTAAAAAAAATTTCTTCTTTTTTTTTTCTCTAGAGCTGTGCCTTTTTCTATGTAAGTGCTCATTTACAGCACTCAAACAATTGCAGAGCACCATGTTAGCTGTAGTTATTAACAGAAGAATCCAAAAAGACATACAAGCACTTTTGAAATTATTGAAGCTTTGAATTGGAAGGACTCATCTAATTTATGAGATATTCCAGCATCTTTGGTATCCTCAGGCACTGGCACATGGATCCTGTCATGAGTCCAGTCTTCACAAACACTTCAGCTTATAATTAGAGTAAACGCTACCTCTTTTGCAGAAGTGAGCTAGCTTACTCTTTCTGATGCATTTTAGTAACTTTAACAAATACAAAAATTTAGGAATTTGCCTTCCTCATGTTTCAACATATTTACAGAATCCTGTTAAGTACACTTTTTTCCCCAGAAATTTCAGTTCATAAATATTTTTTTTTATATACAAGGACATTGTGGGACTACAATTATACCCTAAATTACCCCAGTGGCTCACCATAGCTTCAAATAAGTTGAATTTAAATTATAAGATCCAGGTACTATAAGCAAAGCTGCCATATTTCAGATAACTAAAATTTTAAAACAATATACAGGAATGACTTCTACACGCAAAACACAAGACACACAACTCAGACTTAAAGTAAAAATGTTATCCAGGGACACTGCTTGGAATTAGTCTAAAAAATAGCATACTAGTTGATTGCTAAATTTTGTGTTATTTTCCTGAATAATTCAGAGTATTTTAAACACAAAATATAGCTATTAAACTAGAAACAAAGTAAGCAATTTATCTTCACTACTAAATTTATCTCTAGATGTCAAATAGAATGACAAGGTTCTGGTTTATCACTCATGAAAAATAATTTGCTCAGCCTAAGCACAAAAGGGCATAGGTTAGCAGTTTGAAATTGGGAGAAATATTCTTTCTTATACAGTCATAATTCATGAAAGCCTATAAATTGAAAAATGTTTTATCAAAGAACTCTTCCCTGGTTATTTGTTATTTCTTAATTTAGTCTTTCTAAATCTGTGGGGCTTGTGTCAAGTCATGGTACAGATTTCACTGTACAAGGAGAAAAATTAATCCAAATAAGAACGTGTTGAACAATAGGAACACGTTGAGAACATCCCATTGCAAATGTACTGTTTCAGTTTGTTTCAATGCCTACAGCCTTTGCTTTCTGATCAGCATTTCAGCATTTCAGACAATTATTTTCCTGATTAGTAAAACTTATATTGGGTATCATACACTTTAGTGGAAGAGCCTCTACTAAAATCACATTTGAAATTCAAGTGACATGTGGATTGTTTCTCAATTTAGTTCCTAGGGATTTCTAAAACAAAAGAGCATAAGTATGAGCATTCATATGATTTAGTATTTCTTTTTAAGAGATAGCTCTTGATTCCTATCAAATAGAGGCTCCAAGAGTGCTCAGTTTTTAAATAATATTATAAATATCCCTTTCCCAAAAAAAACATTCAACTGAAACATACTAAAAGAATTCTAGCACTCATTTGTCTACGACTCAATATGTTTTTACTAAGCATTAAGCTTACTATGCTTCCTTCATTAGTACTGTGTGTTTTGAAATTGGGTTCATTTACTTCTTGGTTATCAGTCATAAACCTTTTTTCTTCTTGTCTCCCTTTTTTTAATCCCATTTCAAGGCTCAAAACAGACTAGATGTCTTTGAACAAAATATATCCCACTCTCCAGCATAAAATAAAAAAAAAAAAATAAAAGCATGACTGTCTAAAAGTTATTGAGAAAAGCAATCCATGTCACAAGAAGACATGTGTGTCTTCTGTGTTCACTGTGACACTTAATGGCATTTAGATTTCACCTGGCCTGTCTTCATGCTGTTGCTGCTGTTTAGAGATGCTTATGATGCTTATGATGGGTTTTGTCCTGGTTTTTATTTCTGACCCATCTCAGATGAGTTCAGTTGTTACTGCCTAAGAAATTAGCCAAATGAGGTATGTATGAAAAATCTTTCATTTTCTGTTTCCTAATTAAGGATAGAGTTGTTTATTGCTCTCTCTCTGACTCAATTTACCCAGAGGGTCCACTGCATGTCATGCCCTTCATGAAGCTTTTGTTTCTAAACAGGTTAGATGATGTAAGCAAAGTAAATAGTATTAATTTCTCAACTGCAACAGTAACCAGACTTTCAAAAGGATGCAAGTAGTAATAATCCACAATTTTTCTATGCATTAGTCTAGACTGTCCTCACTGTCTTGCCTAGAGCTATTTTTGAACATATTTTTTGAACCCGTGTCATAATGTAGTCATCACAAAATCTGAAAGAGAGAATGAATGTTCTTCACAAGAGGATACTATGAAAAGCTTTGCTTTTCATGACATTGTCAGAATATTTATTTTTCCCTTCAAGTAGTACAGTTCATCCTAACCCATATCCCTGATTTGGTCTTTTTGTACAAATCTTCTATCTTTTGCCATTTACCAAATAATCACTTGTTTGAAAAATTCTCATCCTTTCTCAGAACTCCAAGCTCATTTTATTTCATGTAGGAAAATATGTACCAGTAAAAATGAAGCTGCTTCACTCTTTATTTTGCCAACAAAGGAACGTGCAGTTTTATAATGAAAATCAACCTTTATTTTGCTGCAGGTCAGTGAGATTGGCTAGACAACATTTAGGAACTCAGCATTCCCTGTAATGGAGTCTTGAAACACTTCAACAGGCAAAGCAAACCAAAACCACCCAATGGGAATTCACTCTAAGAATACTCATGTCAGGCACAAGGTAACTTTTCCATCTATGTAAAGCCATTTCACAGATACTCCACTCACTTCTTTCATGTATAAAAAGGTGTGGAGTGTGGTGTAGTTTTCTTGCACCTGAATTGATTGGAATATGGTAAAGCTTCTGGAGAAATCAGTAAGAAAAAAATACTTAATGCATTATATTGAGTGAAAATTCCTTTGGGTCTTGCTCATTTCCAGTTCTTATTATGGCTTTAAATATCTAGTTAAAAAGGTGCATATTGGCATCTTTAAAAAACTTCTGTTTATAGCACTTAATGTTAAAAGCTGACCAAAAAAAAAAAAAAAAAAAAAAAAAAAAANAGAAATTAAACAAAAAAAAAAAAAAAAAAAAAGAAAAAAAAAAAAGAAAAAGGAAAAGAAAATGTCATGAATTCTGATTGTTCTGTTAGAAACAAAAATTAATGAAAATTTCACGACACAAAATGTTTTAGCTTACTTATTGAAGTTACATAGGAAGATTGCAATGGCTTCTTTATTTGCAGGATAATTGCTGCTGAAGGGTCCAAAAAGAAATAAGTATAGCCCCATTCTCTTGGGGATGGCAAATCTTTGGGGAAAAGGAGATCTACGTCCAAGATAACATTTTTATAATCAACAAAAAATGCAAAAAATAAGGGAACAGCCTTCAAAAAAATAGATCCCTTCTTCAACTTAGATAATAAAGTGGGTGATATAAGTTTCTTTTGTATCTTTCCCTTTGTCCCCTTCTCTTTGTCCTATACTTATTGTGTGAAGACTAATTTATTATGCTTTGTACAAGGAATTCCCAAGACATGCAAGAAAAAGGTAAGCAATGATAATTCATAATAAGTTATCCTAGAAAAATCTAAAAATTATCCAAATTATCCAATTTCATGAAACCCTGAAACATGTATTTTCTAACATTCTTTCTAGTTTTATTTAGGTTCCTGACTTAAATCACAAAAGTAATGAAGACTGTGGAATTTCCAGTTCATATCAAAACACAGCTGCAACTTTACAAGTAAGAGTATTACAAACACATCCATGTTCAGTTTGTGCATGTTCCCACTGCTCTACCATTTTCTGCATGACTTTGCAATAAATTTCATTTTTATCAGAGAATCAGACTAAATCAGACATTAGCAAAGTGTAGCAAAAGAGATTAGCCTCCCCTTGCCTTAAGGTCACAGAATAATTAATTTTAAATAAATATGAATTTTAAAGGCTGCCTGTTCAGTTTTTGTTTTNAAAATTATGATATGAGAATGCAAGGTTTCCTGATATGCTTTAGTATTTGCTATTTCAATTGAGGGTGATGTAAAAAGCAATATCAAAAGAATCCTGCCTGGTTTTGATTAATTCCTTTTCCTCTTGAAGTGCAAAAACCCTCTTTTCTTACTCTGTAGATTACTGCTTTCTGTTTACTTAAAATTTTAACTAATATATGCTCTCATTGATCTTGAGTATACGCAAGAGAGAATAATCTAATGCAAATCCCAAGATTCAGAGTAAATAAGCACAAGCATAAAGTAGCAAATTTTTACAAAATTAAAATCTGAATCTTAATTTTAAGTGACTGCTGGATTTGCCTATGATTCATGTGCAAATTGTGTCCAGGGCCACATATTACATTAAACAGCAAGACCAGAACCTCAATTTTCCTATACTACAAGGGTGGGACTAGGGTTTTTGAGACTCAAAGTCTACTTAAAGCCCCTGCCTAGACAAATTTCTTAAGCAAATAATTCAATTTTCACTTCCCTCTGCTGTTTTGCTAGTTCTCCCTATTTTGATTGTATAGGCTTTATGAAGTAAATACCATCATTTACTGAGTTATTTCGTGGGACCTAGAACAACTGCTTCCTAAGTGAGCAAAGTACCTTAAATAATATGAAGTGGGGTTTTTTTATCCTATGCACTGAGCTATCAAAGCTTCTGCCTCTTCACCTCTCTTCTACATGCTTATCAGTGTTTGGACTAACAAAATCAAGGGTGCAGAAAGAAAAGTTGAAGGCTTTGCCTGTAATATTTCTTAGTGCCTACTACAGAAATAAAAGTGTGACTTTGCAGTCTGCCACCCTCCCTGAACTTAATAAAACCACGTTTTTATTAATTTTAACAGTTCTATTAACAGTTTTGTTGACAGTTTATTGTAGTTTGTTTAAACTACAGTCTCTGCCATAGCATCCAGTTTGGGAGTTGTAAGAAAAGATCATTAATGTTTTCATTTTTTTGTGGGATGCTTAAACACTGTTATCTTATAAAACACAAAAGATACTACTGCTTGTACAAGGGATCACCATATTCTACAAAGCCATAAAGTCCAGATCTATAAAATATTGTGTAGGAAACAGAGGATATGGTAGTTCCTGAAAAAATAACAACAGCCTCTGTCATTATCCAACATAGAAAGAAGAGAGAAGTTTGTTTCTACATAGTTATCACTGAGGTAAATGTGGGGTCTGGAATCCCTTCTCTCCCAGACAAAGGTAATGGGTTCAACTTGCCTCTTTGAACTAATCTATTCTATCTAAAGTCTGAACCTTATATAACAACTACTTTGTGGGGGTTTCAGCATCAGGAAATGAGGATGGTGCTTTCTGAATCACTCTCTCAAGTGGATCATGCCTGGATCATATTGTCAATAGTAATTTTAAGAAGGGCCGTGCCTGATCCTACACACCCACCAGCAGCAGCACAAGATACAGGCACCCTAACAAAATGAAAACAACAGATAAGTAGCTGCTTTGGCTTTGTACAGTCTTCTGCCTTCAAAACAGACAGGAAGATAACCACTCAGTGGTTCATTACTTGTCTTTTTTTCGCTTATATACAAAGCAAGACAATAATTTGGAAACAAGCACTTTAAAGGAAACAAGATGATATTTGATCTCTGCATTAAAACAAGAAAATGAACAAACTCTCTACCCAAAACTGAAAAATAAATAATACCAACTATAACATTGTCCTCTTGGGATAGCTTCATAGCATACTTTAGCACTGAGGCTTGACAGAAATTCAGGGTGTCACTGCTGAACAAAGCAGCTCACAAAACCTCCTTAGCCCATGGGCAAGAAGTTCAAAGCCATTTATAACATCTCTGTTGCCAGAAAGGAGCTGGGGTATGTTTTTAATACTAGTTCTGAGGCACAGAGTAAACAAAACAGAAAAGGACAGATTTCATCTTCACAGATGCATGACATAGCTCTGATAACCAACACAGAGGTGTCATTTGAAAAGGTTTGTTTACTGCTTTCAATCCTCAAACAAGAATGAGTATTTATGAGAGATGCAACAGGTCCATGCACATGATGTGAAGGATTTTGCACACACAATGCTCCTTCAGGACCAGTAGGTCTTGCTCTGCTACCAGCAACTAAATTCACCCAGCCTTTCCTTCCCATCCTCCTCTACAAAGGCAAGTGAAGGGACTGAGCAGAGATTTCCACTGGGCCCCCAGACAGCCTGTTTAAACCTTGTGCCTGGCTCTGCAGTATCCTTTCTTTGCTCTGGCTTTGGGTCTCTGTGTCTAAGCACAGAGGAAGTGGCCCATGGCACAAAGAGAGGACACCTCTGCTGCCAAACTCTGCAACATTCAGTCCTTCATACTGGAAGGCCTTGACAGTTTGTTTCTAATTTCCTGCTATGGGGATGTAAAAGAAATGGCTCAGCTCCTTGAACTCTTTCCTGGGCATCCCTCTTGAAGCAAAGAGGTCTGCTCATTGCATTGGGTGCAGGTGTTAGAGACCAATAAACAGAATTCATCTATTGAATTAAAGGAAGTGATGATCTTCATGAAAAATGTTGTAGCAAAATACGATTGTCCATTTGCTTAATACTTGACATTTACAAAAAAGATTATAAAAAAGTCACAGAATAATGTAATTATACTTTATATTACATAATTAATCATATGAACCAAATGCATAATTACTCTAACTTAGAAAATTAATCAATACAGAATGGGGAGAAGGGAAAGAGATACAATAAAGACTATTGTTTTTGAATCATATGCAAATCATGTCAGACATATGTATAATTTAATAGCTACTGTTCATTGCATATCTTATATTTTATATTTAATCCATGTGTTAAATAAAAGATAGGGTGAATAATTCTGTTTTGGTTCCCTTTCAAGTCCTTGAACAAGTCTGTCTTGTATTCTCAGTTATCCTCTTTATCCTTGAGGGTAAAATTATCAAAGAAACAATCTAATGTCATGTGTGGAAAGAGCCAGTTGTGAGTGTTCTGTTACAAGTCTTACTGTTGCTTGATCACTTATTTAGCTCTTTCTTACTTAGAAATACCACTTTAATTCATGCCACTTGCTTTCTGGCTATTTCAGGTGACAGGGACTTTGAAACACATGATGAGATATGCTAGGCTGTCTGATGACAGATAACAAGTCTGAAACAGGAAGAAGGAGTCCTGCTGAAAATTGACATGCCAGAATATGCTGTTTCCCACAGTGAAAACACTTTGCACATCACAAGTAATGAAAATGCAATCAAACTTTCTTAAAGCTTTTTTACACCCGTACACACACTTGTGCACAAATAAATATTTTAGACATGTACAGCAAAATTAAAACTCACAGCTGATTGCTGTAATTGATTTGAATGTAGTCTTTAAAATACTACCTATTTACCTACTACCTGGTGTTAGAAGAAGGCTTGTGATCAATGCTCCACAATGTAGTTTCTCAGCATAGTCAAACCTGTGGTGATTTGCAGCCCTGAACACGTTTATGCATAATTGTATACATTATCAAGGTGCAGTTGCAGTCTTCTACATGCAAAATTCTTTGTGTCCTTTTGTTTCTTTTCAACAGTATATTTTCATCATATGCAGTATGGGAAAGTATTGTTCCCAGGAAGTTTTCACAATGAGAAAAGGAAGGCAGAGTGCTATCCTGCTTGAAGAACCTGTGGGTTAATCCACGAAGAAAAAAATTTGCTTTTTCTTTTTTTTTTTTTTTTGGGATGTGTGTGTGTGTGTGTTACTGCTGGAACATGTTTAGCCTGATAAAAAGTTCTGACTGCATTCTGTGGGTTACAAAAGCCCACAGCAGAGGCAACACCCTTCAGTACAGCATTAGTGTGGCATGCTGTGATGCCCATGTTGAATATATTGTTCTACTGCTTTAAGACCCCCAAAGAAATATGCACAAGTAAACAAGGGGCTAAAAAGACATTTCATCCATTCAGGTGAAAATGTATATATATACTGCTGCTTGACTGAAAAATGAAGAGGGTATCTTCTGGTGGTCCAAAAGGTAGCTTTGGCATTAGGAACATGCTATCTTTACATGATTGTGCTGTTACTGCCAGAAGAAAATTTAAATTTTACTCTTTTGGTTTCAGAAGGGATAAGATGAGAGCCCACATGCTAAGACAGAGATCAGTTAGCAGAATACAAGTCTGGTCTGCACATCCAGTTGCACCCTTATCCATGGATTACCCACAGCTGATCATCACCTGTTAGGTGGGATGGCAGAATCATGACTGGCCAGGTGGACACCCTGATGTTCTGGCTTTGGCAACTCTTCTTTCCTGCTGTTGAAGAGAAGCCAGAGATTCTGACTTGCCCTTTCTTATTTGTAAGCTTCAACGTGTAATATGGATGGACCTTCTGGATCCCTATAGCTTGCTTACTGGCTTCAGTTTTAAGTTTGTTATATAATAATTGGGTACCAGCTGCAACTATCTAAATATAAAACTCAAAACACTCCTTAAAAGGTCTGTCAAGTTCAGCAGTCTACTTTTCTGCGTGATCCACATGCAACAAATTTGTTTGGTATTCTTGCACAGTTACACAAGTGTTTTCTTCAATATTGTCTCCATTTCAAACCAAGCCAAGGTTTGTCAAATGCATTTTCTTACATGGCCATGGAAAACATTTTTTTCTGAACTAACTGCACTGGTGAGAAGCTGTTTCTAACATTTTCCTCAGATAAACATGCACACTGGCATGTTACGTTTAAATGATGGAACTGTTACTTCATTGAGATGACATTTCTGGTGGAACTTTTACTTCATTGAGATGATTTTACCTGCTGAGTTCAGTAGTGAAGAGAAACCTCATAACAGTCACATCAGTGTAGATAAATGTAAGGACATACACTTTGTGAGAAGCCATCCAAACTCAGAAGAAAAAGATTCACAACTGAGGCCTGCAACCAAGAAAAGAGATTTTTATGTTGGCTACTGGGCTAGACAGACTGCTACCCTGATCCAGCAGGGTATTTATCTTCATAAGTCTTCTTGAAATGAAGGAAAGTGCTTCGACACAAAATTTTAAATGCCATCCCATTTCAATGATCTTCTAAAATATTTTTAAGGGGTGCATTCCAGAAATAAATTAATGTGATTTTGCCCTATAGAATAGTCCAACAATCATTCACAGCAGCAAAGGGTCTAGGAAGGAAGATTTGAGAGTAAGTGCAGACGTGGCATTTCATAAAAGAGATCAATGGATATTTGTAGACAGAGCTGCCTGTTGCGAGAGTTATCCTGTGGTAAGCTTGTACAAAGCAGCACTAGCTTGAATGTTACCATATTTTCACTAGAATAGGATTACATCAGATTTAACATAACATAGCTGCAAAGTGTCACACAGCTTTCACAGCTAATCTGGAAGTAAAGCACAAAATAGCAGACATTTTAAATGTGACCTTTGTGTACCCAGTGCTAAATGTCCTTTCACATGTGAGAAACATGCAAACTATTTTTTTCTGTGCAAGTAAGTTCTAAAATTTGAAGCCAAAATTAGAGTAAACCGAGTTCATCAAGGAAAAAATTCCATTGTTTCTGTTCTAAAGATGTTGGAATTGCAAGTATTCCCTCTAAAAAAAAAAAAAAATCATAGAATCATGAAATCAATAAGGTTGGAAGAGACCTCCAAGATCATATAAAAGTGACCAGCTACAAATACTGAAACAAGTAATGATTATAAAATACTCTGAAGCACCATTTTGCTCTGTAATATGCTAAAGCTTTCCATCATTTAGAACAAATTGTAACAATTTTTCTCTGAATCACATTTAATTTGGCAAAGTGAAATTTATCAGTGAATTAAGTATTCCTTTGAATAGTGCTGTATAAAAATGAAAGCAGTGATTTCAACTTTTTCAGACATTGGATACAGGATAAAAGTTATTACTGTGATCCACAGAGTGAACCACTAATCATTTTTCCTGAACATAGATTTGGAACACACCCTTTGGGATTTGTCTTATGGACCCTACATTTTTGATTACATCTGCCATAATTAATTGCACAAGTAAACATAACCATTTAACAAACTGAGAATGTGGATCTACATAGCACAAACAGTTCCTTTGAATCCTTGATGACATGAACTTTGAGGTTCAGGATTGGAGCCAGAAGTCCTTCCATCAAGTTCAGTGTCTGTAACAGATACAGAAAATATAAACTCTCCATGCCAAAGAGCAGCTTGAGTGAGTCTTAGAGCTTTGCAGCCAGACTCTGCTGAATTCAGCACAAATTCTGCTGATTTCAGTAGCCTGGTTTATCACATTTTCCTGAGTCTGCTGAAAGCACATTTTCTACTCATTTTCCAGTCAGGTATGCTACTGGCACACTCTTCGTCAGATTGTAAAGGCAAGTCCCATTTTTTTTTTTCATTCCTCTTCAGAAAAAAATGAAAGCAAGCCATTCTCAAATGTGCTTCCTCCTATGTCCCCCAAGTGGCACTACTGGTGAAACATTTGTTTCATTTGCTTTAACCGGTTAGCTTCAGTGCTGCTTATTTCCACTTGTCCTTTTTTTTTACACAAGTCAGCATTGGAGAAACACATTGCTTCTCTCATGGAGGACAAGTTTTAAATGAGCTTCACATGGTTTTCCATGAAAACTCATTAAAAAGTTTTCCAAAGGGTGGAGAAACACATGATGTGCAGTCATAGCAGAACTTCGAGTGCTGGGCTGTAAAATACGTTAATGAAAAGTACCTACTACACAACAACACTTGTAATCAAGTATTTCTGAATAAAAAGTACATAAATAGCCTCATAGGAAGAAAGGTTTTGTAGGAATATTCTTCTGAAAATGCAGGGTCTAGATTCATTAATTTGTCGTTCAATAATTTGTCCTATCATGGTCTTTCGGGGTGGCTGAAATAAGACACATCACATTCCCAGAGCTCACTCCATCCCTGTTCCCAACACTGAGAGCTACTTCTGTGCTGGAAACTGTATGAACAACCATATTGGCATCATGCTGTGCCCAGGCTAAAACTCTCAGCTTTGAAGCTGAGTTCAGGCAGAGAAATGCATCAGGAGAGTTTTGTAATCTCCACTTTATATCAGACCACTTTGTAGCATGGGCAGAGAAAGCCAGATGTGACTAGAGCTGTCTGTGCAGAAATAGCTCCCTTCTTGGGAGTACAGGGTGAGTTCCCCTTGGAGGGATTGTTAGTGGAGAGGGACAGGTGAAGGATCCCTACCCTTGTTTGCAGTGTTCATGAGGTGGATGTTTTTAACACAGCTCAGTATCTCTTGACCTGCAGAGCTCACATCTCAGACATCTCATATACTGTTTATACTACTGAGATTAGCAGGCAGAGCACCACAGGCTTTTTGTCGAAATTGAAGTAGTGCTTCCTGTTGGGCACTCGACATATTCCTATATAATATTGAAGTCCATGGGAAATTGGGTGGTGGAGGGGTTTTTTTCAGTTTACTCATTATCTCCCAGCCTAACTGTATTGATTTTGTTTTCTGTTTTATTTTGCTAGAAGGCATCTTGAACTGAAGTCTCACAAAGGAGACATTTTAATTACCTCACATTTTTTTCCCCATTGTGAATCCTTCAAGCATTATTGAACCCAAGTTTTTTTTTTAAAACTTATTCTTCACTTTTTTAAAGTCTGTTTTCTCAGAAATCAATATTTGATCCTGTAGCCACATTTAACCTGTGTTCTGTTCACAGACTTACAAGGCTGTGTCCTGTGAAGGAAGCATTAACATGAAATGAGCACTGTACAAGCCTTAAGATGAAATTTTGAATTTTGAAAGGATTGCATAAAGATGCACACATCTGCATTGCAGAGTCAAAGCTCTACACAAAGGAGAATTTTGTTTGCTGAAAAAATAGTTATACTATAATTTTCCATATTTCCTAATTTATGAGCTTTCAGGCCAGATTTGGACTCAAGTTGCAACGATGTAAATTCAGACTAATTGCTTACCATGTTGGGAGCTTTTTCCTCAACAATAGGAACAAATCCATCCATTTTTCATTGTACTTCTGGGACTAGTGCCATTGCCTGACTCAGAGTGCTGGAGTCAAACACATTTCGTGGTAGAGAAAGAAGAGAAAAAATAAATATTCTCCACCATTCAGGGTTTCTCTGTGTAACTTGTAGGGGCCCAAAAACATGTAAGTGGGGTTTTTAGAATAACTTTTCTTGTCAGCCTCTACTTAAAAAGTCTGAAAGACAGTCCAAACTGTTCTATACTAAGCTAATCCTTAGCATATTGATACAGTATACCAATATAGTATTATTCCAGTATGCTAATCCATATTAAGGATTTGATGTCAGTTTAGGTTAACCAACCCATCAACCTTTTTCCTGAGAACATTTGAACTGCATTTTTGGAAAATTAACAGAAATTTGGATTACCTGAGATTTTGAACAACTACTATCAAAGAATACAGAGGATTTTCAGAAAATGTCACCAAAACCACATCCTGAAGCCAGAGACATTTGAGATATTCTACAAAATTAAAGTTAAGTTTGAGAATTTAAGGAATTAATTGACTAATGTTTTAGTTAAGTATAAAACTTTTGTCTAGACAGACAGAACCACTTCTCCACAAAGATGGTTTACTGAGTCACGGTCAAATATTCTACTGAATATGAAAATCAAATTCTACCTTTTTAACTTTGACTCTTAACAAAAAAGAATTGGCACCTACTTTCGTGGAGACTAATAACAATGGTTTGGCCACCCTTAAAGTGTGTTGCTGCAGTCTGTGTACTTCATATCTTTACAGTTGTGTACACTATCCTTCTTAGTTCCTCTTTCTGATAAAACTTTGAGTCCCAAAGCTAGAAAAATCAGTTCTTAATATATTAGCACCAAACACTTTCTTAAAAAAACAATTAGGTTGGTTTTTTTTTTTTGCTTCTGAAGGTGAAATTCTAAAACCTTTTGTAAATGACAAGGGTTTGAATTAAAAACAAAATAAACACGATTCCCTGTCAGAGCTCCTGCCAGCCAAATTACTAGACAGAGGAATCCCATAGGCATGACTGTTAGTCTGCTTTTGAAAATCTCTTGCAGTTTCCTTCAGTAAGTATTTAAAATAAAGAGGAGCAAACTTGATTGGATGCCTTCCAGTGACAGAGAAATATATTGTTGATTTCATGTGGAAGAGAAAAGCCCATTACAAAAATAAAAAAACCTTCCACTGTCTTCAGTTTTATTAGACAACTTCTTCTTCTAAAATTGTGAATCCCTTTTCATTTTGTTAAAATATTTGATAAAAACACTCTTCATATTCATCCATTTGTATAATGCCATTTTCGCTTTCTTGTTTCCTTCATATATCATATAAGATTGAGTAAAAATTTCACAGAAAGGATTCATCAGCTGTCAAGAGCACTTTTTAAAGAGGTAATCTTACATGTATTTGTTTTCACTGCTTTGAAGACTGTGTTCCTGAAAGAGAAATTTACTTGCACTACAGAACATTTTCTTTTTCAAGCTACATTTTTCCTTATCAGTAAGTCATCTTTTCTTTGAGGGAAAATGCCCCCTGGAATTGCAAAGAAGGTTGAAGGAATGTTAATTTTAAATCCCTTTTTTTGACAAAATTGTGCACCAAATATACCACTTTGTTCTTGCTTTTTGGTTCAGAAAGAAAGTTTATTTCCTGAAAAAAATTTACAGAAATCTTCTTCTCTATTAAAGTGCTTGTGCTCACATGGACATTGAATGAAACATGCAAAAAGAACCAGTTGAATGATGTATTGCAAATAAATAAATGCAAACACCAATACTAGGTAAATTACTTTTTTCTTTAAATGATGTGAAATAGAAACACTTCAAATTAGGTTGAACATCTTTTACAGAGGTTCTTCTTTAAGAGCCATAGCATACCACAGGGCATTCAGAAACATGAAATTACATGTGGACAGTTGGTGTAATTGTGTATCTCTTTGACCATGGTGAGTTTCCTAGAAAATAACTTGTATGTGACTTATAAAGAAAAAAAATAAAGAAGTTGTTCTAAACTTAAATGTCATTTTATCATCCTAGCGAAGTCATAGTGGCTGCTTGAAGAAACTAAGATAAATAACTAATTTCAGTCCCACAAGGGTTTGATATGAGGACCTGTTTCTTACTTGTCTTCTGGCAGTTGTAGGGATGTTCAAGGAAATATCTTTCAGATAGAGTTGTGAAGATGAGTCATTTAATGCATCCCAAGTGCGTGCAACATAAATTCCAAACTTGCAGTATTCAACAAGATGAGAACTAATTAAAATATTTATGACCTTCAGAAACTTGTCAGTCCACTCAGCAGATTTTTCTACTGGGTAGTTTCAGAAAGCCCTACTGAATGTGTGCTACTGAGCACTGTCCTCCTCTGCTAAAAGGGGATAGTTATCCTTGTATTTATTGGTAGCTTTGCCCTCTACCATTGTCACAGTGAAAACAAACTCACATTATTTATGCAAGTTTACACAAATCAAGGTGTAGATTTTGACAAGTTCATCACTTTTGGTTGCCTGCATGAATATTACAGTATTTATGCCAAAACTGTATCTCTGAACAATGTTCAAGGTACATTAGCTAGGACAGAGTAGCACATAATATGCTTGCTAACTCACATGTTTTATGGAACACCATTATGTATTCCTACATAAATGTACTTTTTATTGTGTACTATTCAGTATTCTGCAGTGGTGTTTTTCTGACTTGTCTAGAAAAAAAAATACTTGTTTAATTTTATTCTACTACATTGGCTTTTTTTTCTTTCTTTATTTTGTTTTATGTTCACTTTAATTATCACATTTTGACCACACTTGAAATGATAAAAGATGTCTCAGTTTGTGGAAATTGTGTGCTATTTGGCAGAATTGTTGCGTTTATTGTTTTGATAGAAAAATCTTTCCGTGTTAAATTAATTTTCTTGAACACTTTGCTTTTAAAAGTTTCTTTATTAATAAGTGCCTTGGAAATTCATGCATATGAATTATATGCTTATGTTATATAACAACATATATTATATGTTGTTGTATAACAACATATATTATAGCATTATTAATTCTAGTTTTTCCCCTCTTCCAGTGCATAGAAGAAGATTCTTCTAACAAAAGCAAGTTTGCATTAAATTCATATGAGAAACCATTCAACACACATCAGAAACAATACAGTAAGAATGACACAGTAGTTTTCCAACAGGCCCTGAATAAAGTATATTTTTTTAAAAGTTGGAAATTTGGATGTATTTAGGGTTTTCAATGATCTTAACATTTTCAGGTTTTAGCTATTCTACTAAGCTCATGAAGCACACAGTATTGGGCAGTAAAGAAAACCATTCAAAGTCACAGACTACTGCAGTGAAAAACAAATTAACTGTTTCTTACAAAATAGATTTGCTACAAAATTCAGAGAAATGAATTTATAGTTTCAGAGAAAGGTATTAATTTCCATAAGCATACTAGGATCTGCCAAATATCCACGCAATCAATCTGAGGTAGCTACTGACCCTCATTTCTACTCCTTTTAAATATTTCCTAGATTCTTCACTGGAAATGGTTATGCTATTATTTGTCATTTCATGTTGTAGCCTATGTCCAAGCATACATTATGTGATACCAAATTTTGTTGTGTTGGTCTTGCCTTACTGAAAAAAAAATTGTTTTTGAGCTATGGTTATTTCCACTAGTTTATAAGTAGGGATGCCAGACTATATTACGTCAGGCAAGAAGAGAAAGAAGAAAAGAGCACAAGAGTGAGTGTGCTGAATTAATAACAAGCTGGTAACTCCAGAATTCAGAAGTGAAATATGCACGTGAAAAGGCACAAAAAACTAACAAGAAAGTGGAAGATCAGAAGATGGCACAAAAAACTAACGTGAAAGGCACAAAAAACTAGCAAGAAAGTGGAAGACCAGAAGATGGCAGCTCATGAAGCTCAGGGGAATGGCTTGCTCACAGGAACAAAGGCTGGCACATCTTCATCTACTTGGGCATATCTTGGACAGCAGATATGAGGGAAGGTAAGCATACAGATGTCTGGCCTTGAGGCATGCTGCTCTCAACACACTAGAGAGTTAGACAAGAAAATTGTTGGATACTAATAGGTCATGGTTATAATTCTGTTTTGAAGTCTGCACACACAGTAAACAGACGCCCAAGCAAAAGTGACTCAGAAATCTGAGGATTTATAATACTGTTTGTAAACAATAATAATTTACCTCTTGACTACATACAAAATCCCAAACCAGAAGTGATGTACAGCAATCCAAATAGAAAGTCATGACAAAGAAAAAGAAAGAAAACCCTAGGCCAAAATAAGCACCCGCACCTATGCCTTAATCACAATTAGAGCACAATTAAATATAGCACAATATTTCCATTGAATCCATAGGCCCTAGTATTTTTCAGGGCTTTACTAAAGCCAAGGGAGAAAACTTACTTTCCCTTATCTGTTAAGCCATTCATACACATCTGCCATTCCATTCCAAATTAAATTAGAGCTTTGAAGAGAATCCTTGCTGACGTCTTGAGAAGATATCCATCTTCCTAGCTCTTAACACTTTTACCTCAGCTGTGGAGTGCCATGGGGATTCAGTGGGATGACATTTCAGAAGCAAATTGAGGGTGAGCAAAGTTCCCATAGCACTTCAGAACTACAAGGGAAATATTAGAAATGGAAGAAAAAGATGGAAGTTATTGAGGCTTGATGCAGGTAATTTATGAAGAGTGAGAGAACAGTTAGGTGAGAGCATTCCTCTATCACTGGAATTTAAAAGGGAGACATTTTGCAAAGTAATAAGAAGGGATTTAATAATAGTACTTAGAATAGGAAGTAATAAAGGTGTGAATAAGGGATAGGTATAATTCATGTGCAAATGGCTTTTTGTGTGCACTACTATAAAAACACTGACAGAGAGTGATACAGAAAATGTGTAGTGGAAGAAGCTTGTAGCTGAATCCTAATGCTTGTCTTAGTGATAACCATGGGCATGGGTATCTTTTTCTTATAAGACTGCACAAAGAAACTTTTAATTTCTGTTTGGAATGAAAAGAGGCAGTTCTTTGCCATTGTTAGGCATCTACACACTTAAAAGGCAAAAGGCAAATGTAGTTAAGTCAGTTGTGTCTCTTAATATCACCTGCACTACACAGGAGACTCAAGTCACTGATTCTATGCTTCATGTCTTTGGGAGGTAAAAATAGATACAGGGGTCTTTTAAGAAGCAACATAAGAAATAACAGCTTTTGAGTTTTTGTTTGAGTTAAGAAGAGTAGAAAAGAATATGCAACAATGACAGAAAAAGCATAGCATTTAAAAAATTCAACTATGTGAACTGAAACTTGCACCTGTTTCAAGCTGCTGCTGAGGTTTCATTGTAAATAGCTGGCCTTGTACTGTTTTGTAAAGTACCTTCTATTTGCTACAAACCTAGCCATTAATCTATCCATCTCTTGAGGACCTAATCTGCATGATTGTTCTTTAATTTGAGTGCAGCTGTGACTAGATTAGGAATGATTATTCTTTTCTTTACCTCTGCTGTTTAGTGCACTGCTTCTAGTTTACAAATACAAGTAGAAATTGATTAATTATAAAGTCAGAAGTGAAGGTGTGGGTAGGAAAACCAGAATAGATACTATTTTTTTACTCATGACAGAGACTGCACCTAGCTGGTTTACTGAAGACTCAGGTAGTGTCCTTGCATTCATTTCACTAAATACAGTAGCTAATCAGAAGCACATTACACCACTGACATAATTTTCCACTAGAGAGGCATGCTTTACATGGTAGCTTGCAGTAATTTCATGAGGGAACAACTGAGGAAAATCTTTAATTTAAAGTCTGATTTGATTTAAATATGGATTTCTGTGTATTTGTTTTCTCTCCTTAACTAGAGCTAGTACACTGCTTTCTCTTGATGTCATGCAATAAGCAGTATTCCAGCACTGGTGAATGAGGTACTGAATGGGCACGTGTGATTCTGGCATAGGAGATTTTGCCATGTCAGAAGTGGTGTTCAGCTGGGGGAAGAAGACTCAGTGGCCCAGCCTACAACTGCAGCTCCTGAAAAGATTTTAGTCACTAAATTAGAAGGACTGTGGTGAGCTGAGAAGGATCTCGCTGATCTGTGGATTTCTCTCCACTTGGTAGGCAGCTTGTTGGAGTATGGGAAGCATGCTGGCTTCTGTCATAGGCCATGATCTGTTGCTCTTCTCCTTATTTCTTGTTCAGAATTCTTTAGATTTGTAGTTCTTGCAAAGCTTGGGAGGGTTTGTGTTTGGTTTCTTTTGTTTTGTTTTGGTTTGGTTTGGTTTTTTTGTTTTGTTTTTGGGTTGTTTTTTTCTGTGGGAAATGTGAGTGGGATTTTTTTCTGGGTTTTTTTTTCAGTTAATATTTCTGATACAATAATGACTTTTCTTGGCTCTTTCTGTGCTGGCTGCTGGTGGTCTATGCATGGCTGATTAAATGCTTTTTGTTTCTGCTTTGTGTTTCCAGTTCCAGAAAAAGTATATTTCTGAAATGTTTCAGTTTGTCTCAAAGTGCACTAGGTGAACCATCACGTTTACCACTGTGGTTTATGAGTATCTAAAGAACTCCAGGGCCTTTTGTGCTAGGTTCTGCCAGACACTGAATGTGATTTAAAAGAGAAAAGAGGGAATCTGCCCGGAGAACAAAATGTGAAGTATCTGTAGGGGCATCTGTGGATTCACCTAGCAACCCTCACAAAAGCTAAGGCACTTTAATACATGTCTGTATATATAGCTAAGCATTTTCAGTTAGATTCTTCTCTTCACATGACTTAAATATGGGCTCTAGGCAATTGTATTTGACCAAGGTATGATCATTGGCAACATATCTTTTGTAACAAGAAGATACATCATCTTTTGAAAAGGAAAATAATAGCTCTTTGAATGAGAAGAAAATGATTCCTTATTGTAAGGAGCTGACTTTTAATGGCCCAAACATGCCCACAGGACAATGGAGTTGATGGGAAACTCTTCACAGCTTCTAATCCTGTGCCACTCACTGAAACTAACAGCACTTTCAGTCACTATTCTACCTGAGAAGTTGTGCTTAAAAATAATTTTCCCACTTTTCCATCTCCTTCCTCCAACTGCTGCAGTACTTTTTTTACTAGTTTTTCTTTGGCTAGAAGGTAGCCATTTGGGCAGGTTACTGAAATTGAGTACTTGCTACAATTTAGTTCTATTAATATCAAACCACAAAATTTTGCAGCCTCAAAACCCCCCGAAATCTGCTGCCTTTCATCTCTGAGGACACACCCCAATAGTGTAACTGCTAATGGATTGGATAGGTTCCTACCAAATCACAATTTATGTAGCTATATTTTAATCAGTCACTCATCTAATGTTATTTACCCATGTTATTTACCCATTAAAGCCACATATTTGGGATTCTTATTACTTCCAGTATCTGTATCTTAGAAGACTGAAGTGATTCCCCTCAAATTAGACTGAACTGCAAGAGTTTCAGATTCAATGATTCACATGAAAATACTTTTAATTTGAATTTATGAAAAATCCCAACCACTATGAGCCACAAATCAAACCAGCCCAAAACACCCTTTTCCACAAGATTATGCAAGACAAGGTGTTGACTTTTCTAGCTCACTGATTTCACTGGCTCATGATTCAGCCTTGCTGGTTTGCTGCTACTGCTGCATAAAGTCTAAAGGAAACTCCTAAGTACATGCTCTCCCAAAGCATACAAACAGGCTTTAACTGTAGTATGTGAGATTCTGGATAATAAGATGACTGTGGCTTAACTCCAGCCAGCTGGTAAACACCACACAGCCACTCATTCACTCCCCCACCAGTGGGATGGGGGACAAAATTGGAAAAGTGACAAAATTCATGGGTTGAGATTAAGACAGTTTAATGGGGAAAACAAAGGCAAAGACAAAACAAAAACAGGAATTCATTCATCATTCTCCATGGGCAGGCAGGTGTTCATCTCCAGGAAAACAGGGATCCATCAAGTGTAACGGTGACTTGGGAAGACAAATGCCATTACTCAGAACTTCCTCCTCAGAATTCTCTTCCTCCTTCTTGCCCCAACTTTATCTGCTGAGCATGACACCATAAGGAATGAAATATCCCTTTCAACAGCTGTGGTCAGCTGTCCAAGTCATGTCCCCTCTCAAACACTTGTGCATCTCCAGTCTCCTCACTGTAGGAGCAGGGTGAGAAGCAGAGAAGGCCTTAACTCTGCCCAGCAGTAACAAAACCATCCCTGTGTTATTGACACTGTGCTCAGCACAGATCCAAACTCCAGCCCTGTACCAACACTGTGAACAAAACAAACTCTACCCCAGTCAAAACCAGCACAAGAGACCAGGGAATAGAACTCAAATCTGGGAGCAGATTGTCACAGTTGGATTACCTTCAATTTGTTTCCCATGTGTAGTAAATCTCTCTATCTTTCAATACAAACTTACCTTACAGAATAAGGATGGCAATTTTCATCCACATTTTAGGCAAGTAGTTATGATTTTCTTTTTTTTTGAGAAAGAGGAAGAACTCTGTCCCATACCTCAAGAGCAATGAATGCATCCAGCCCTATAATTCTTCGTCTACCTCTGTACAATATTTCCAAGTGTTAATGCTGAGAAATCATAAAGAAATACAATTTTGGGAAAAATTTCTTTCCATTTGATGCAAAAGTATAATCATACGATAGGAAACAAATATCAAAAGTATAATTTTTCCTTCCTTCTGCTGGTCCATTTAATTTTTACCTAAAAATATAATTAAATATTTATTGACTGGTCTAAATCACCAATTGTAAAATGCAGCCAATTATCTCACAGTTCATTGATTTCTGTAACTGCAGTTTATCTTGATGTCAGATTTTCCTTTGTCATTCTCTCTAAGTAGGTGGAGAAAGAGACAAGTTTAAGCAAAGCACATAGAACATATAAATCCCCTCCAGATGCTACACTATTAATCAGCCTGATCAAAGAGCCTCTGGTGGAAGAAAATCTATGGAGGGGAAGAAACCAAGGAGTGGGAAGTACAGAAGGCATACTCATGTTTCTGTGGCTCATCCTTAGTGAGTCACTGGTTAAAAGTGCTGAATCAAATGGCCAGTTCTAACCGGGCAAGTAACTACACCCAAAGAAACCGGTGATTGTGAGGTTGTTTTTCTTCCCTGTTACCTTTTGGAGATTTTGAACCAGACCTTTTGGGCAGGGGTCTGTGTCACAGGAATTAAGGGGGAGCAGAGGAAAATAAAACACTTGGTCTTGAACACAGAATTCATATCAGACATTGAGAGAAACGCCTGGGCTCCTGACAGGACTAGGGCATGTACCAGATTTGCTATTTTCTCTCCATAAAATCAATTTTGCACATTTTAATAGGTATTCTCAGCTTTTTGTTTAAATTGATTATATTTGAAGCTTTGTAGCATGTAGAGCTTTTCCTTAGGTTTTGGCACAGACCTTTAATTCATATCACCACAGACCCCTCAGATGTGTCAAAGAGTAATTACTTTTTTATCAATACAGATCTAGCCCAGATCACAATTCCTGACCTAAAGTTCAAAGGCCTAGTAACTCATCTACAATTTCTTGAATTCTGTGGTTTGCCACCCTTCAGTTATTTAGTCCTCTTTCTCCCCTAACATTGTCTTATTTTCCATAATAGTGACTATATTTCTTAACAAAAAACTTGTCTTCCAAGCTCAGACACTGAGTAAAATTTCATGCCTTTTCCTCCACATCAGTTTCTCTGAATAAATGCTGTGAGAGATGCTTTGAGCATAAAACTAGTATTTCAGAATATTAAATATTAATATTACATCTCTCTCTCTCTCTCCCTCTCTCTCTCTCTCCCTTCATTTGATCATATACAATGATTTGGAGTCCTTTTTTGCCTGTCCAAGCTTGTAGTATTTTCTTTTTTCTCTGGAAAATTTTGGTTTTTGAGAGTCTACCATGTGCAATAGTTATATCCAAATTTGGCCATTGTGTGAATAGACACATACTGGTAACCAGGGTGATGACTAAACCACAGCTGAAATGCAAACAGTAGATTTGTTTCATTATCTTGCTAACAAAGACAGGCAAAACAGAGATTTTCCTTCTCATAGTGACATGCCCAATGTTTAAATGGGGAGGAATTGTGCAGGAGTAGCTGATCACAGCATGGAGAAGGCTGGCCATCAGTCAGTGTGTGGTGAGCAATTGTATTGACCATCACTTGTTTTTCTTGGGTTTTTATACTTTCTCTCTCTTTATCTCCCTTTAAATAGTAATAGTAGTAGTAGTAGTAGTAGTAGTAGTAGTAGTAGTAGTAGTAGTAATTATAATAATAATAATAATAATAATTCCAAAAATATTTCGCTTTATTTCAATTTTTAAACTGCTCTTATCTTGACCCATCTATTTTACACTTTTCTGATTCTCCTACCCATTCCACAGCAGGGGAGAGTAGCAGTCAGCTGCATGGTACTTACTTGCTGGCTGGGGAGTATATCAAGTTTCTTCCTTACACCCTACTGTAGATCCAACAAACAATCACACTGACAATACCTAGATTATCTCAACCTGTGTGATAATCTAATAAAACTCACTCTTTGGAGGCTGTAAATTAAAAACAGAATTTCTCCCCCCTCTCTATAAAAAGTGCTTGTCTAAGCTAAGAGGAGTGTATAGCATTTATATTACAAAGAGTTACTGAAAGAAATAAAATACTGAAGTCCAGCTTTTTTTTCCTCCTCGACAAGAACTTCAGAACAGCTCTTTTGAATCTAGAATGAAACTGCAGTGTTTCAGTGAAAAAGAGGAGAGTTAAATAAATGCTAAGTGGATAACATGAGTTAAAGACAAGAGACAAAGTAGTAAACATGTCCTTATGTCAATCATTCCAGAAGCTGACATTTTCAGATCTTTTTCTAACATGGATTAAAGGCAACCCTTTTCAGTACAGTGAGTTGGCTGGTGAGGACAACAGGAAGACTCCTTTTTGCCACTTGTGTTCAAAACCCTTCTTAATACATAAACTGCTAATAAATCCTAAGGAGATGTTTCTATTTTTGCTTTAAACTAACATTGACTGGAGCTTCAGTGAAAGGAAAAAGTATCTGTTGTCAGATATATCTGATTAAGAACATGCTGGAAAGTGGGAAAGAATATAATTCTAGTGTATTCTTGTGATGGAAGTGAGGGAAAGCATTCTGGATAGAAAAGAACCCTTATTTCCTGAGTATCTGTTTCCATTTTGTTTTCATTTATATCTTTAATAGGTTTATTTGGAGATATTTTATCATGCATTAAAAATCATTTGACTTGCTGCTCATACTGCAAGGCTTTCCAGAGGCATCTAACTTTCCACATGCTTTGCACCAGGTGATGAGTATAGGCATCAAGTAACACAGGGATTTAGAGACTGAGGTTTTTAATTGAATTCAGTGGGAACCTACTGGCTGGACTGCAGAGTAGGTGTGAAGAATACTCTGCCAATAAACTCTTCAAAATGAAGTGCCTTCATTCAGTTTTCCCAATAATCGTGTGTTTTAGAGATTTTGAACTGCTAAAATAAACCACCTATTTTTCCCATTCTCCAAAATAAGGTACATCTAATGAAGCACTTTCTGATCTCTTCCTTTATCACAGCATCACTGAACATGCTGATAAAATTTCTTATCTCACTCCTGGTGGAAGAACCCTGACACAGGTTAAAGCACCAATTTCTCCACCAGTGTGAGAACTGCTATTGTTTCAGAAGAATGTAAGAGAAACCACAGAAAGCTCAAATCTAACACACTGCTCATTTGATCTAAACATTAGGCAACTAACAGAACAGGAAACAGGTTCTGGCCTTGGTGTCCCCTGAAGTACAGAGCCTCATATTTTGAAACTGAAAATCTCACTACTACTGTCACAGTCTCCTTGCAAATCAACTGCAGACACTACAACATGTTTGCAACTGTTCATTTAACTCTTAGCAGTCTTGTACTTAGCCTACTCTCCAGGCATTAGTCAAACATGGATTTCTGCTCTCCTTGCCACTGTCATGCTTTTGGAGTCACTGCTTTTATACTAAATTGAAACTGGAATATGTGTCTTTAAAAACCTGATGTCTAGGCTTAAATCCAATTCATCAGGTGCTTTTAAAGAAGCTCTTGCATTGAGTTCTAAATGATCTTTTCTTCAATGGGGATGGAAACACAGGAAATTTCTGATCCAACTATTACTCTATTGATTTAGATTTCACCTTGAAGTTGTGGATAGTGGAAGAGGATAACTTCAGCTAACAAAGGCACCTGCAAAGTCAAGATTTGTTCAAGAACCTGACATCTGTGCTCCTGACAAAGAGCACAGATATGACACAAGTCAATCAGAAGTACTGATTTTAAATATTAATTCTGAGCTACAGCAGTGTAATTTCTTTCCAGTTTAACAACCTTGTCCTCTCTCTTTTCCTTTCTAAACTAGGTGCCTTCTTGCCACTATCTTGCTCATGGGCATTTTAAAAAGAAGTGAAGAAGAAGATATGATTGATTAATCAGCAGATGCTTGTGTTTTCCAATTGCTTCTCATTTTGTTGGAGATCTCCAAATATCACACAATGCTAGACTGAGAAAATTGTCTAGTCAAACCACCTCAAATATTTAATTTTCCTGGTGAACCAAGCAGATGAGCTCTCTAGAGAGGAGTGGTCAACTCAGCACAGCAGAGCATTTCATCACACAGGCTTCTGGGGCATCCTCATAAGCAAGAGGGGGAACTGTGCTAGGCCAGGGGAAAAGGTGTATTTGCAACAATACTGTTGCAGAAATAACTCTATGACCCAGAGCTGCCCTGTCATCCTGGGCAGTGCCAATGGGAAAGCTATATCATTTCCTTTAGGGCTGCAAATCTTCATCTATTAATGCATTTACCAGACACAGACTTTAACAAGCCTTGGACTTCTCTGGGGTTAGGCATTGGCCCAGCAGTCACAGGGCTCTTGATTGCTTTTCAGGTGTCTTCGTTTGAAGTCTGGGAGCGCTAATATGCACAAGCCTGTGTTGGATCATATCAAAGGTGCTAATAACCTGCTGTTGAGCAAAATCAATAAAATCCATCTCCTTCCTCTCCAAAACACTGAGTAATTTAAGTGATGCCAGTGGGAGGAACTAATTAATTCTTAATTTCAGATTGTTGCTATAGCAATACACTCAACATTTATACCAATGAGCTGAAAGGGAACCAGTTTTTTTATTCCCTGTACATTGGCCAGCTATCACACAGCAATAGCTCATCCACTGGAGTGTAAACAAAATAATCTTGTTTACTACCTGAAGAGTTAAGATCACTTTATAAAAAGCTGGAGAAGGCTAATATGTTTGTAGGTGTTCTTTTGTATAAAACAGCTGGAAACAGTGCATTATGAATATTGACAACAAATAATTCATTTGTACCTTAGTTACGTAAATTTTATGCCAAAGAATTAAGGAGAGTGGGTGCTAATAAAGTGGAAACTTCCAAGTAGGCGTGCACAAAGGTTCCACAAATGTGACTGACTTTGGTTCAGCAGACCTTTTTTGTGTTTTATCTTCACTTTATCTCCTTTGTTGAGACAGCTGAAAAACTGCTTACAGTTCTGCGCAGTTGGAAATTATTGTTAATAGAAATAACAATATTCCCTTTAGACTTCTCATCTTACTGAACAACATCTTAACACAGTAGTTATGCCAATGACAGGATGCAGTACTACTGCAATAGAGCAGACTTGTTTTCAATTCCTATTTATCTGGAGAAATATTTCATTGTGACTTGAATTTTATTATGAAACTTGGCCAAAAAGTCAATGGCAAAATTCAAAACAGTGAAAATTATTTGAGAGATATTTAAAAAATGGAATAAGGTGGGAAAAGATGTTTTTTATTAGATATTCAAAATAAAGTAGCATATGAGTGTCACTCCTGAATAAAATAAAATTTCCCAGCATATTTCTTTCAGAATGTACACTGGAGCACTCCTACATCTCCTACATCTCTTTTGTGATAAGAAGCTTAAATGAAAGTAGTTATTTTTCCTGTGCACCAGTAGATGATACATCACAAACTCTGCTTCAAGATGTTTGTACAGAAGTTCACTTCACACAAATTCCTTTGGGGATGGAGACCCAATTCTCACACTTCAGAGCATTTTTGCACCTCCAAGAATAAGCACTCTGCCCATTCCTGTTTGAGAGCCTCTGAAACTCTTTCACAATACCAGGAAAAAGAACCTACTTTCAGATTTGCCAAAACAAATCTTATTTGGTGTAGTAAGATGGTAGAAAAGGAAAAAAACACCCTTGTTTTTATACTGAAAGGTAATTAATAGAAAGTGACACAGTTGATTGCATACCCTTTGTAAACCACTTTTTTGAGGGCCGGGAATAAAAAAATTGTCACTGGGATATAGGCAAGTTTCAACCTCATGACCTAATGCTCCAGTGTTATGCTTAAAAAGGGTGCCTGTGGTTTGAAAAAGAATAAGCCATAGCTCCATTTGGGGAGCTGTGTGTTCCAGTTGATATCTCAGACATAGTAAAAATAATATCCAGACAAGGACCCTGAGGGGAGACACTGAGGAACACCTAGGACCTGTACCAGGACCTTTAGCTCTAGGTCTAAACACTGCAAGAGCATCACCATGCCAGGTGTAAACACGAGAGCATCAAGTGGCTCTCAGCAGAGCAGCTCTGGACAGGCTTACAGGGACTTTGGTACTTGGGGGACACACCCACCCACCCACCCACCCACCCAGCTGGCTGTGAGTGCCCTGGGTTAGGCAGCAGTTGACAAGCCACCTTCTGCCAGGAAAGGAGAAGGGCATGAATACATTTTGGCATGGATGTGCCAGTGAAGACATCTTCATCTCAAGTGTACCGCCAGCTGCTCACTAACTTTCCTCATCCAAGGGAACATTGTTCTCCTTAGGATGAGCCCACTGTTCCCCTAAACTAGACCAGAATTCAGGAAGAACCAAATCACCAGAGACTTCCCATTTGAAACAATTCCTCTGGTTTTTGCTTAGGAGGGTTAAGACAGGCTCACACAAATATCTCTGCTAGCAGGTGGGTGTCAGAGTTAAGTGCAAGCCATGGGGCACAGGCCAGCTCTGACAGTAGATACCAAAAACAGCTGGACCATACCTTCCTCTCTCATGAGGCACAGCCCCACCATGCCCCAGTAAGCCAAGGTTAAGGAGGGCTGGTACCACAGCTGAGGCCCAGGGTTGGTTGCAGTCCATCAATTGCCAGGTTAAGCTGCAGCCATGAGTTCTCAAGACAGAAAACAAAGAGGGAAAAACAAAGTCGGGGTCAGCAATGCAAAGGCAGGACATGGGCATTTCTGCAAGAAAGCATGGGTAAGGGAGGCTGACAGGCAGCAGAGAGAGTAACAAGAACTGTCTATGGTCAAATCTCAGGTCTTGAACTAATCTGACCTTTCTTCCTAAACAGATACAGCCTGAGGGAAACACATCTTTTTCTTGTTAGAGCAGTGTGATAAATAAGCAGAAGGCAAAAGGACCCTGCTGTGCAGTAGGATCCAATACAGAATGGATTTGATTTACCCATCCCTGTAAATTTTCTCCCAGATTGCACTTTCAAGAAGCAAGGTGAGAAACTGTTGTGGTTTAACTTCAGTCAGCAATAAGCACCACAGCCTCTCACTCACTCAAACACCCCCCACCACACTCATGGTGGGGAGTAGTATAGGAAAGTAAAGGGAGAGTTTTGTGTGTTAAGATAAGAATGCTTTAAAATAAAGTACTACTATTGCTACTGTTACAAATGTACTAATAATTTTAATGAAAAGGAGAGAGAAATAAAGCTCAAGAAAAACAAGTGATGCATGACACCATTGTTCACCACCTGCTGACTGATACCCAGCCTGCCCCTGAGCATCAATCAGACCCCTGTCTGGATAACTCTCCCAGTTTACACACTATGGAATTCTGTGGTATGGAATATCCTTTTGGCCAGCTGGGGGTCAGCTGGGGTCAGTTGGGATCCTGACCATGCTCCCTCCTAGCTTCTTGTGCAGCTCCTCACTGGCATATCATGGGAAACTGGAAATCCCTGACTTAGGGTAAGCTCTACTAAGCAACAGCCTGTTATCAGCATCAGTATGTTATCAATGCTGCTGTCATCCTAGGCCCAAACTACAGCACTGTAACAGCTACTAAGAGGAAAATTAGCTCTATCCCAGTTGAAACCAGGACAGAAACTTGCAGTGTTCCCTATCATAGTGAAGAGTGAAGGGTTTAACTTCCACCTTGATGGACCATGCAGAGAAGCATTTTCACATATGGAAAACTGTTCTCAAAGTGAGAAGAGTTTCTGAGATTAATAGCTAAATTTTGTTGATCACCTGTTCCACTAGGCAGACTCCTGATCTCCCATTTAAGAACACATTATCTTCTGCTCTATCAGATTTCTTCTCACGCAGTGAATTCTCATCAGCTCATAGAAGCAATATGTTCCTCATCAAGTCTGTTCATTTAAATGATTTTTAATAGGCTTTGCTTCTTTGCCCACATCTCATCCCCAGTGCCTCTTCAGCAAGCTGCATCAAGGTAAAAAGGAGTTTCCCTTTCAAATTAATTCAGCTAGCACAATCTCCTGAAATCTGGAAGTACCAAATCAATTTGGACTCTTTACAACATTTGCAGTATTAGATATGGTGAGCAGTTTGTCAGCAGTGCTCAGACAAGTACTTCCATGACTCTGCATGCAGAATGTAATATTTGTGAAAGTACAGATGAGCTTCTGCCCTGGTACACTGCCATCCATATAAGCAACTGGAAAAGAAGATAATATTAGACTGTAAAGGACTGTGCTGTTTCACTTGCAGAATGCTTCTGCTGAACTACAACTCATTACAACATGCTCTCAGACTGTGTCATTTACATGAAATCCACATCCTGCTCCTGTTTTAGGTATTCATTTCTTAGTCTCACTCTTGCTTCATTTCCTGTAATGATGCATTTCTACCCACTTGTGTTTTTCTTCTATTGAAAGAGAACTATTGAACTTTATATGACCTGACTCAGATAAACACTGTTGTACTTCATATAACAGTGCAGAGACACAGGCTAACTTAAGTGGATACGATGTTATACAGAGAAATATTGAAAATAATCTAGTCTTCTGTACCACTGGGAAGGTTATTATCAGCAAATTTTCTTCATTTTCAATCTTCTGTCTCTGCACTGGCACCATGGAGTGGAAGGAGCCCTCTAAGGCTCTAGTTCCATTTCACTGGCCTCACTCAAATCCTGCCTCATAGTTCTCCTTGGAACCAATGGCCCTTTCATACACAAGTGGGAATGGAGTTGTCTTGTCTCACTTCTCCTGAGTAATCTCTTTCAAAGTGTTTATTTGTTGTCTTGTCTTAGTCTCTACACATGAACTTTCAACTACCTTTTCTATATTCAGATGGGATTTTGCATCAAGAGGCAAGACTTAGACAGTAGCAAAAGATAAAAGTCTTGATAAAAATAAGCAAAATAATTGCATCTCTACCTGACTGGTTTCAGCTGTTGTCAGTATTAAACAACTCTTAGCTCCAAAGTATGAGATTTGGCAGGAAAATCAAGCTGTTTGATTCACATTTTGTAAACATGAATTAATAATCTCAATGCCACATTAGCTGCATCTCTTGACTAAATGTGAATGAAGATTAATCATGCTCAGTGTACCCAGCTCAAACAGCTCGACACTGAATTTGTTGAGCAAAAACATTTGATTAATATTCAAGAGTCTTCAGGTGGGTGAAAAAAACTAGTACTACAACAACAACAAAGAAGCAAAAATGCAAACATTTTGTGTTAGCAACTCCCTCTCTGGTTCCCTCATTCAGTGGGATCAGGCTACTCACAGTGTCAATGACTGCTTATTGGAATATTATTCTCCTGTGGGGTGACCAGCTATGTAAATATGGCTCTATTGAGAGAGTAGAGATGCATGGTGAACTATGACCCAGAAAACACCTTCTACACTTTTCTGGTAGAAAAGCCCTTAACACTTCAGTGCATGAAACAGAAAACATGAATGTTACCAATACCTCTGTCATCCATGGTCTTGAGCAGATTTCTGCTCAACACAAACCTTAGGCATAATGCTGAGCAGGAACTATGGATAAAAAAATCACCCCACATTCACACTTCAAGGGTTCAAACTTTTCTCCCTTTCGTTTTCCAGACTTTTATTAATCTGTGCATTGCTCATTTCATCTTTGGTTAGGTAGAAATGGAAAAGAGAGGGGAAGCAGATATTTTTATATATTTTGTTAATTTGACATTGCAGTGGGATGCATAGCAAGGTTTAGTGAAGGGATGGTGAGACTACAGGGGTGGGTTCTGTAAGGACCTGCCAGAAATTTTCCTTATTTCTAATAGAGCCAATGCCTGCTGGCTCCAAGGAAGACCCACTTGGCCGAGGCCAAGGCCAAGCCCTGACCATGGTTGTGCCTCAGAATAATGTATTCAAGAAGGAGAAAAATTACACACAGTAGCTGTAGCCAGAGAAAAGAGTGAGAATATGTGACAGGAACAGCTCTGCAGACACCCAGGTGAATGTAGAAGGAGGGGGAGGAAGGGCTACTGCTAGTGCCAGAGCAGAGATTCCCCTGCAGCCCGTGGTACAGACCATTGTGAGGCAGCTGTGCCCCTGCAGCCCATGGAAGTCCATGGTGGGTCAGATATCCACTGCAGCCCAGTGAGGACCCCACCATGGAGCAGGGAAATACTGTGAGGAAATGTCCCCCTGAGGAGGAAAGAGCAGCAGAGACCACATGTGATGAACTAATCAGAGCTCCCATTCCCTGTACTCCTCTGCCACTGAGGAGAAGGAGACACAGAAAATTCTGAATGCAGTTGAGTTCAGGAAGAAAGGAAAAGTTGGGAAAGAAGGTGTTTTAAGATTAAATTTCTCACTATACTACACTGAATTCACTGGTAATAAATTAATTTAATTTCCCTGAAGTGGAGTCTATTTTGCTGCTGATGGCAATTGGTGACTTTTCTCTCTCTGTCCTTATTTCAACCACTTCACAGGAGGATGCAGGAGTAGAAGGCATCAAAATGATTTGAGCCCAACCTCAAATTAACATAATCACGTAGTTAGTGACCTTAAAGAATGGCAAAGTATTAAAGACATTTATTTCAGTGGTCTGTCTTTAGGTTAAAAAAAGCTGAATTTCCTGTACTAAGAGTGCTTTGACTTACCTAGTTTCTTTTTACACTTTCATGATTTGAATAGGAGTCTCTCAAATTAAATGTCTGCCTCGTACAAGTTTTGATCAAAAGAGCTCTAATAACATATCTCAGTGTATTCTTCAGTCTCCTCACTTCTGTTTCTTAGCTTCCCTGTCACCTTCTGAGTACAGATGCTTCTGAGCACTGTTACTCCATCTAATCCATTTCTGTGACTCCACTGTTACTCTACTCTTGCCAAATCCATCTCTTGTCCTTGAACTGCTATCCCAGTTATTCACACAGCAGCTTAGAGTTTCTTTCTTGTTATCCATACTGAATTTCTTCTGAATTTATTCAGTTTATTGTGTATTACATTAAGCTGAGTGCAAATTACGTAAACCAAACCCCGGGCTCTATTAGGAGAAAGATGACCAGCAGGCTTAGGAAAGCTCTTATTCCCACTCTCCCCAGCACTGGTGAGACTGCCCTGGCAGACTGCAAACCAGTCATGTGCCTCCCTCCTCAAAAGGGATGTGGAGAAATAGGAAAAGGTCCTGCAGGGAACAAGAATGATGGACAGAGGCTGTGGGCAGGTGTCCTGTAGGGACAGGTGGAGAGACATGAATTGGTTAAATTTGTTGAGAGGGAGCTAAGGGACATGTTGTTCTATTTATAGAGCCAAACCAGGATTATGGGGCCAAATGTCTCCTGGCAGCACCAAATGATACATCAGGAAGCAGCAGTCATGAACTGTTACTTCACAGGCTCAGATTTGAAAAACCTTTTCAGTGACAGAGTAGTGCAACACAAAAAGAGGTTATGCAGAGACTGTGGCATCTCCTGCGTCCAAGGAGATGTGTGTTCCTTTGGAACACCTGGTTAGACATGGCCACAGCTGGTCCAGACTCAGCAGCAGTCCTGGCTTTGAGCAGGAGGTTGCTCTATATGACCCCCAGTACTCAGTTTGTGACCTGAGATTTGATTAAGCTATGCCAGCATCAGCCACCAGCTAGAAAGTTCATTTTCAGTTCCTAGGGAGCAGACAGTGCTGTGAGCCACAAGGACCCCTACCTCAGCTTCAGTGATAGACTCAGAATGAATGGAATGAAACCTCAGAACAGAGACAATAATTAAGGTGGAAAGATATTCTGAGTTATCAAACATCTCAAAACTTCATCAGCTATTCACCCTTATGTTTGTTATAGGTAGAGAGAGAAATGTGTAATTTTCTTTTCATTATTTTTTATTTCAGTTCTTTTAAGCTTTGGCTTGTTATTCATTGATCTTTGCTAATGGGCTGCCTAGGTTGGTTCCTCTTGATGAAGCTATAAAGATAATTAGGTAATTCTTAGTAGTTATTTAAATTCTGTCTTGTTTTCAGACCAGACAAGCAAACATGTTGTCATAAAAGATATAGACAGGATAAATTTATTTTTTAAATTTTTTTTTAATTAGGATGGGTGATTAGAGTTACTGGGGAACATAGATCAGTCTCTGTTAGTGCAGGCTGATACTACATACACTCTGGATTAATTGATGGAAATTAAGCATTACACTTCTGTCTTTTTCCATAAATTCTTCAGCCTTTGGTTAGATTTTCCCTCTGACATACCATTTTCACTTTCATCTCACTGATAACATACACAGTTAATCATAATATGGACTTATTTTGCAACTTTCAAACAACAGGACTGTATTGGAAAAGGCTTTTTAAGAGTAAATAGTTTCCAATAAATAAGGGTAATTTTCAAACCCCTTGACTAAATGCTCAGATAATGGATTATAAAATGAGAGATTAGCAGTTGTAAGGTTTATCTGCTAAGATAGCCATGCTAAAGAAAATACACTCAGCACCTCGCAAGGATAAGTGAGCATTCAGTAAATATTGTAAATAACACATGAGAAATGTGATACACCAGCACAAATCAAAACTGAATTTTTCAGCAACATTTTTATGGAGCAGTAATTCAAGGTTTTTTTTAACTTTTTTCAAAGTTCCATTGGACTGGCAGTGGAGTCATCACAAAACAAATTGAAGCCTAAGTGTTACTGTATTTTTGAAGAAAATATGCGAAGTGTGCTTCTGCACCTTTAGCTATATAATACCCACTTAATTGTCAGGTTATATTTATTTTATCTCAAGTATGAGATAAAATAAAGAACATTAAGACACTACTGAAATATGTGTGTGTGTGTGTGTGTGTGTGTGTGTGTGTGTGTGTTTATATATATATAATTTCATACATATAAAATTTTCCAAGATCAAAGCTGACTGAAACCATGAGGAGACAGCATCAAATGATGAAAGTACCCTTTGCTTCTGTCTTGTACAGATGTTGTCCACCCACCCCTGCCCAGAATACCTCACCAATTAAATTGTCATTTCATGTTGGTTTTTTGCTGTGATTTGGCATTGCACTTTTCTGCTAGAGTGGTTTTTTCCTATTTGGCCCAAAAGTGAGCCTTTTGTCTGAGATCCATTTTGTAGAATGAGCTCAATTCTATAGACAGCCGCTTGATTATTGCCCTCATGAGTGGGGCTAATCATGAAGCGGCCATTGGTCTGGATTTACTATCTTGCAAAGAGATTTATAGAGGAAGGAGATCAGCATTGTAACAGTTATTTTCAGCTATATTGAGAGAGTTGCTTCCCTCTCCCCAGCTGCCTTTTCCCTCCCAAACATGCTTCCATGGTAACATACACAGAGCTGCTGCAACAGTGAAGTTAATCTCAGAAGTTTGGCTTACCCAGTTGCTGATATTCTGAATCAAATCTTAACTGAAATCCTAGTAGCACGTACAAAAAAATAATATTTGGCAATCTTCATGTTACTTTTGCTTCCTGATCTATTTCCAATTATCTTCTATTTTAGGTAGTATTTTTAAAAAGACTGCTGTACAAAAAAGACTAGTATTAAAAAAAATATATAATTAATATAAATTTAGAGGTAAATACTCTAAGGGTATTTATTATTATTATTTTAGGATAATTCATACTTTACAGCTGATGCTGCAAAGAAATGTAATAAGTATTACCATAGAAATGTATTAAGTATTTCAGGGGAGGGGTGGCAGTCGAGTAGGTGGATTATATATTGTAAAGGGAAGGTTTTAGTATCCATGGTGCTGGGCACAATCAAATTCTAAAGCACCTTCTGATAAAACTTGTGGAAAATGTCAGCCAACATATGTTGTTCATATAGGGGTTGTTCCTTTTTACTGGAGGACAGCCACAAGCTCTTTGTTGAATAGATTCAATAATAAGTGAGCTATATAATTTTGCTATTGAGAATAGAATTTTCTGTGTGATATGTCCTGGTACTGATGTCCCATCAGTATTGATGCAGAACATCCAGAAATAACTGGCTAGAATAATAACTATTAAAAGTATTGTACATCTTTTATCCCTGTCAGTGCAAAATCTAATTTGTTACACTATTTACACGTTTTATTTACTTAACAGGACTCAAAGGTGAAGTCTATGAACAATTGCAACTGTCTTCCAACTAAGGAGCTATACTTCTGATACTGTTATGAACACTCGTATTATGCAAAATATGTTTTGGGTTTGCTCAAAATCTTAATTCTAGACAATCTCAGGTTAGCATTACCTAACTGATTCATGTAGCTGGATCAGTTTAGTCACATAGAATACAGGGAACATGCTATTAGTGAATGAGCACAAAAATATTTATACTTGAAGAAATTTCCAAACACCTTATAGGAACTCTGCTGCAAAATGAGGATCTTCAGAGGGGCATCTAGTAGCCTCTTTAACAAAAAACTTTTTCCTTATTGTCTTACTCTAGAATGATTCCTAAACAAGCATCAAATAAGAACTGCATCCAACAGATTTTTTCACTGTAATGCCCTTTTTAATATTCTAAACAAGAGCCATAACAAGCCAGTGGTCCTGCTGAAGGTAGGATATCATCAGTTTGTGTAAGAATTACAAATAAAGATTAATTGGAATTGCATGAGCAATCTGATTTTTGTTACTCTCAATTTAAAATTGCCTCATGTTATATAAATCTTGTCCCTTCCTAATATGCAAGTATGAGAGAGAAAACTGCTTGTCTGTTTTGATTGCAAAGACTACCTTCCCAAACATGAACAGCTGCTATTTTGTCCTGGCCTGAAAAGCTGAGCTTTGGGCTGCATGAACATTTTCCATTACATCAGCATGACATTAACCTGCAAGTAAAGTCATAGCTAAGGGTCACATCTGCAAACAGATGAGACACACACATAAATGGCCATTTCTGTTTTTGCAGCCAAGCTGAATGTCAATCAGGCAGTTCCATGTGTAGCAAGGCAAGTGAGCAAATGATAGAAAATTTCCAGCACATTTTCCCTCCCCAGAGAGAAATTCTGAATGAAACACTAGATATACACAGATGAAAATTGCTAATGCTTTATCATGTCCATCTTTCCATTGGCAGTGAATGGAATCAACTGTGAATGAAGTTATTGCCATTCATACTGCTGCTCATGTGCTTTGTTCTCTGCCAACACCTTAGGGGAGTCAGACTGTCTGCTTCTGTGGTCAGGAAAGTAGAATTTTGGAGCCCTTTGAGAGTTTTGCTTGTAGTAAAATACTGACATATTCAGCCTAAAGTCATTCTTTGCCATTATGTTTGCTACTAAGATGCTTTGTAAACAGTTTAAACTGGTGTGTCAGCCTTCTGTATTTTACAGAAATGTATTAAAAAAATGTTATTGAGTGAAAACAATATAATGAAGACTAAGACTTATAGTAACAAGTAGGGTCAGTTTAGTTTTAGGTAGTAAAAGAATGGCATAAAAGAGAAAATATTATTCCTGACCTAGCATATAGGATCAAATGAGGGTTTTTACTGAGCTAACTTCAGTTTAAAAGTGTTAGAAATGGATATATGCAATCCTTTAAAATCAATATGGTTGCTTATTCCTTTATTTTTAAATGCAGCTGAAGAAGGACAGGAGGTAGGGAAGAAGATTATGAAAGACTTCAGGATGGTTGATAGAAGCAACTGCATTTTTAAAAAACCTGTTTAATCCAATGCAGTACAGATCAAATTATGGTAATAAAGGATATGGGACATTTCTTACCCAAAGTTTCAGTAAATGGGACCTATATTTTTATCAGCAAGTGATCTTTCTCTTGATTTTCAGCAACACTGAAAAAAGGCTGTAGAATAACTACACATTAGCTGTACAAACAATAGTAATTCTCTGTGAACAGTAGTAACTATATAATGTTAGCTGAGGCTTTACAGTAAATGGTTTTTATGCATGTAGCCTTACAAAGTACTTGTAAAGGCTGAAGTTCAATTATTCAAAGAATCAATCTCCTCCCCATATATTCCTTCAATTCACCATATATTGCCTTCTTGATAGTCTGAGATCAAGCTTCTCAATTACAAAGGCAACTAATTTCAAACATATTTAATGGCTGGGCAGAAAAGAAAATTTTTTGTCTCTTGGTACATGATACTATTAGCAGATTTTCATGATCTCTGGTAGAAGAAATTGAATTTCTCAGTACAATGTAGAATTATAATAACCATATCAAACAATAACTGTCTAAAAATGAACAAATATGCATCACCCACATGCTCATTTCATTTTTACAGCTTTGATTAATTCTTGTCCCTGTCCTTCCATTTATTTGTCACATAAAATTGTATGCTTATGACAAGAAAGAATATATCCATTTACTGGTAAATCTGTGTCAACTATGTAAAATTGCATAATAAATGAAAGCAAAATTATCCTTGTAAAGTCATTAAGAATTTCAGTAAGGACAGTAAAAAATATATTTTACATACATATAACTCATGTAATTTCTCCCCTTTCACTTCTTTCTTTCCTCCTTTTCAACCTTTGCTCTAGCAGCAGAACTGAATAATACATTTCAGGCCCAAGAGCAGACATTGTAGTTTCCAGAACTATTTGATGTAATACACCAAAATTGATGAAATAAGAAGGGAAGCATGCAGTTTAACACATTTCCGCCTAGCAAGGTGTCACAGAAGAAGTTTGGAGGCTTATCAGCAATGGGAGTTGGATTTTCTATAATTGTCTCATAGGGAATATCATTGTGGTAGTACAATAATCCATGTCCAATCATGTCCAAAGTTTTAAAAGCAAAAGGACTGTATTAAGAAAATTGTACTTTGAGTCTATAAATGAAAAAAACCCCAAACTTTTGTGAGCTCTTGTAATCATTTTGCAATGATTCATTTTGTTCAGCCAGACTGAAGTATTACAAGCATACATTAAGGCTATTTATAAAGTCAACTTTTAATATGCAATACTCCTTTAAGGAACAGCTCCAACAGATCTCTCCAGGTGCCTCTTTTACAAAAAAAATCAGGAGAACTGGGAAAAAGTCCATGAAGTTTACTCACTGGAAGTATACTTAGTGGAAAATGAGAGATGGCATTCCATCAGTTTTCTACTTTTTTGCTATGAGAAGTGATTCTTGATTTTCTGATCATGAGGCTTGAAAATTCATTCCTATTAAGAGAGCCTAAAACCTTTTTGGAGGAACACGACAAGTAAGATGGTCAGTCAGGCATATTTTTCTCATAGTGGAACATAAAACTGATAGAATCTCATCTCCGAGTATTTCTCAATATCTCCCTGCAAAATAGTGGCTGTTTAACATCCATCCTCTGGTTGTTTTCTTAATTGAACTACCTGATGATTCTAAACACTAGAAGTAAACAGAGATTTTAGTAGAGTGTTTTTGAGAGAGTTCAAAAGCAGAGCAATTACTTTTCAGCAGTTTGGGCACTCTGCAATGCAGGCTCAGAATATCAAAGAGTCAATCATATCTGGATTTGAGTCTGAGGATTTTGGAAGAGATGCAAAGCTGTAACTTGGGCTGACAGCACTTCATTTAGGAAGTGGAATCACTGGCCTTTTTCTTCCACTGCAGTAAAGCAGTCTGTTTTGTTCAGCTTGCATCAGCATGCACCAAGCACAGTATTTTATCTCGGGATAATCAAGGATTACTATCTTATAAAAAATCCTTCAGCCAGTAGTTGAAAATTATTTTTTTTTAGTTGTATACTTGTGTGTGTGTGTTTTTTCAGTGACTGCAATTCATTTGAAAAGGCGACCCACATGGAGAGGCAACAAACAGTCATTGAAATAATTGATAAGGAAATACAACAGCAACCAGTTCCCTCATCCTGATTTTAAAATCAGAGCCATAACTTTGTGTATCAGACTTCTCTTGTGGATCAAACAACTCATGAGTTTCCTACAGGGGGATTTAGAGCAGCAGCCAGATGTGCTGAAGCCAAGATCCTCCCACTCCCCAAGCTGGCATGGAAAATTGTTAGGATGGCATTTTCCCACTTATTCTGGCTGTTTTCCCTCTGAATTATAAGGCAAAAAAGTTATAATTCCCACTCTGAGAAAGCAGGGAAACAAAGCAGCCAACCACAGCCATCTGAGTTTATTTTCCAATGGAATGATAAGTTGCATATTATGGTCTGTGTGAGTATTATCCAGGCAGAAGGAAGGAAAATATGGTGAGCTAGGACAGCTGACTTGCTTAGGAAGATTTAACAAGACTCCTATCTGCTGAGAATGGAAGTTATCAGAAAAAAAGGATGTGCTCTTTCTCCTGAAAATCCTTTTCAGTGGGATGCAGTTCAGCACCTTTTCCCCTGTAGCTATCACATTGGCCTTTCCTATATGCAGGGCTCCCAATGTCCTGGTGAGATGATGGTGTGGTGGGTGCCAGGCCAGGCCAGTGGCTGGGACAGGAGCAGGGCTTGGGGCTCCAAGGCAGGTCCCAAGCATGAAGTGCCTTCCCTGTCTCAGGAAGTCCAGCCAATGGTGCAGTCACCTCTGTCTTGCTGCTGGTCCCTACAGGATGAGTGCCTGCAGGAGTTCCCAGTGTGCAGCTCAGTGAGGGAAAAGAAGTGTGATTGTACTGTGTACTTCATAAAGCCAACACTTGTGTCTGGCTAGAGCTAGAGCATTAAACAACAACTGCTCCAAGGGACTGAGGCAAAAGAAGAACAATTTTCTACTTAATTAAGAACCTAAAGAAAGCAGACTTGAAAAAGCTGTTTTGCAGGGTTTTGCAGTGTGTTGCCCAGACCTGCACTCAGTACTCAGGCACAAGCCAAGGGTACACAACCAGAATGAAGCCAGATGGAGGCCAATGGGTCCTCTCCACAAGGCCATGTCTTACCATCTCCTGGGGTGTGCTGTAGCAGTGGGGAGAATCGCCAGCTGGAAATACCAGGGTGCCTCAGCTATAAACTCACAATTTTAGGGTAGGGCTGTGGCCAACAGTGCATCTCAACGTAAAACACAGAGCTTGTATTCTTTTAAAAACAAGACTTGATTTGAAAAAACAAGGCAGAAGCAAAAAGGCAGAAGCACCTCAAAAAATCATAACAAGAAACCAAAACAAGTCAAAACAAAACCAACCAAAACTACCCAAACAAAAAAAGAAAAACAACAGAACCACCACACCAAAACAAAACAAACAAACAAGGCCACAAAAAACACACCACACAATCCTTATAAAACACACCTTCCCACCCTGCAATATCTCTGTATCTGTTTGTTTGCTTAGATAACTGATAATTTCAAGGTAGACAGTTTAGGAACTGTATGCACTTCAGCTTCTAACCTTGTTTACCAGCTTGGTGCCACAAAATCCACTGGAGATTTGTATAGCCTGCACTAAGCCTCAGCAATCACTCAGCAAGAGACTTGTGTGAAGGATGTCAAAACTCCAGTGGTGCCTTTGGGGTAGGAAGAACATGCAAAGTCTCACAACAAGATTAATATTTCATAGATCTAGTTGCAGCTTCTGGGTGACACTTTGGAAGAACTTATCAATTCAGTTGCTGGTGTATTCATTTTAATCCCTCTTCCTGCTCTTCAGCCTATGTGCTAAGGAGTAAATCACCCATTGCCCTGCATGACTATTGACATCTTACTGAACCTGAAATAATTAGCTTTTGTGAACTGACCTGTGTTGCCATGTGAACAGGTATACAGATTCTAAGTATAATGCAGGCAAGAGAATTTAGCTTGTAGAACTAAACTCCAGCCAGTGTTGGTCTCAGTGAGAGTTCACCACCATCACCAGAGTTTGTCAGTATCAACGAGCTAAACTTTGACTGCCAGAAATAAAAGAAGTAGTTGGAATCACCCAATGAAGATACACAGTAACAAAGGCAGCTTTTGTTCCTAGATCTTCATGTTTAGCGAAAGGTCATTATGATGCACACAAGAAATAACTAATTTTTCAGAGACTCAAAAGTGAGCTATTGGTGGGCCCCCATTTCTCTGTTTAGACTAATCTATAACGTGAATTTCTAAGGTTCACTGAGAACATCTATTCAAGGTAAATATGTAGAATTAACTTGGAGAACCAACATGATTTTTTACCTTTGAACTTACCAGACTTTAAAGTTAAGTCCACCTTACTTACATATAATTTCTTTCCCCTGCAACACAGCCTTTCTGGTTTTATACTTTCCCAGACACAGCTGCACTTCCATGACTGCTCTGTGACAATTGATTTCCATTTTTGTTCATTGTGAGAGAAGCTTTGTGCTTGCCTGATATGTCAAAATCTTCTTCATAGGCTTGAAGAATTACCAAGTACTCCTTATCTATTCTGAGAGTAATGGTTTATTTGGTATCTCAGCTGAGCATGTTTAAGCCACAGCTAGGCAATTCTTTTGAATCTATTAGATAAATGGCTAGCCCAAATTCTGTAGATGTTTGAAGAAAACTCTCATGGTTTTGCATTCAGAGTGGTGTTTGAAGTTTGAGTATAAAGTGTTTTCCTCACCTCTAAGTCTCTTTTCATCAAGCTCTACAAGTAACAATAGACAGGGAAGAATAATAATGAAAATTCAGTTTCCTGAAGATTTGATACAAAACTTTTCTTGAACAATGTAAGGCCTTTTGAAATGAAGATAAATTTTAAAAAAACAGAATAACCACAAATGACAAAAAACCAAACTGCCTGCTGTTTGTAGCTGTGTCAGACAGGTATAAGGTACATTTATTTACATATATAGAAGTTTTAGATCAACAAAGCAACAGTGGCTGGGGCAGTGATGTATAAGCTAGCCAGAGTAAGTTCACATCTTTCTGATGTTATAAAGCAGCTGAAATTTTACCTGTTGACTATGAGTATGTGATTCAGAGGGTCAAAGCACTATGATTTGAAGACTTCAAGTTATTTTATCTCAAGTGATTTTCAGCTATCAGACTGTAGCTTTGCTACAGTATATTTTTGTGATCCATGTGTCTGTGCCTTTGGAAGATGAGCAGACAGAGAGAAGCTAATAATGACAAAGAACACCACAGTTTTATGGTTTATTAATATCTGTGTGTTTATAATACAGGTTGCCTGGATTAATCTGAGAGATGTACATCCGGTGAAAAAACTCAGAGTAAGCATTTACACCGTGGGTGTTTATGCTGGGTTTGGCTGGGATAAAGTCCCTTTTCTCCACAGTAGATGGTACAAAGCTGTGTTTTGGATTTGTGCTAAAAACAGTGTTGCTAATCCAGATGTGTTTTTGTTCTTGCTGAGCAGGGCTTGCACACAGCCAAGGCCTTTTCTGCTTTTCCCCCCACCTCACCTGTGAAGAGGCTGAGGGTGCAAAGGGGCTGGAAGGGGACACAGCTGGGACAGCTGACCCAAGTGACCAAAGGGATACTCTAGACCATTGTCGTCATGCTCAAAATATAAAGCTGGGTAAAGAAGAGGAAAGGAGGGGATATTTAGAGTTAAGGTGTTTGTCTTCCTAAGTCACTGCTACCAGTGGTGAATCCCTGCTTTCCTGGAGATGGCTGAACTCCTGCCTGTCCAAGGGAACTGTTGAATAGAGTTATTGTTTTGCTTTGTTTGCATATATGTCTTTTGCTTTGCCTATTAAACTGTCTTTATCTCAACCTACAAGTTTTCTCAGTTTTATCCCACTGCTTCTCTCCCCATCCCACTGGTGGGACAGTGAGAAAGCAGCTGCATGGTTCTGAGTTGCTGGTTGGGTTTGAACCACTGTTGACACAAACACAGCCCATAGCAGAGTCTTGAAAGTCACTGGCTCTACTGTTACCATGTGACTGAGTGCTTTATCCCTGAGAAACAGGATTTAATGGAAGCCATAAATCTCCAGTACAGTTGCATCTAGTTTGCACCATACACCATTGCTCACAATTTTTTCCCAGGTCTTGTCTTCTGTGTTATTACTCCCATCTGAGCATTTAACCAAAGTGGTAGTTAGTACTAAACTAGAGGGTTTGACACTTATCATATCCCTCAGCATTAAAAATCATGTTTGCACTACAATTAACACCTGTTATTAGGTTTGCTAGGTCGCTAATATAGCAGTTTTACACAGTCTTCTCAATATGGGTTATTTTGATGCATTAAAACAAACTCTTTTTGAACTGAAGACATAACAATCCACAATTGTAGGACATTATTTTTATAGCTTTTACTGTTTTTTTAGATCATTATGAATTCATTCATTACAATAAAATGATTGTGGTAGAGATTTTAAAATCTACCTATCACACACATATAAGGATAACATTGTACAGAAAAGTTAAACATGACAACCTGACTTTAATGCTACTAAAACCAAGATAACAGATTCTTACAGCTGTACAGGAAGTGTATTCAAATGTATGAGCACACAGGTTTAGCTGAATTTGAAGCCATTGTGTTAATTTATGTTTAAGAAATATTGTACTCTATAGCTGAGCTTATCTTTACTGTTAAGATAAAACTTAATATCTGTTAAGTTTTATCTTAACAGTAAAGATAAAACTTAACAGATATTATTTCTTGTGGTAAACTGACAGCTCTATATCCAGCTCCACTGGACTTCTAACTTACTGAATAGAGGTGTGACATTTAAACAATTCTTAAGAGCTTGTTACATTTCACTGAGGCACTCTGAACTGTCAAGAAAGTCCTACAAAGATACCTAGATTTTCAGACCAGAGCTGCCAAAAACCTCTTGGCTGGTAGAATTTGCAGTAGCACAATGCATCACTGTGAAGCCCAATCAATTGATTCTTAAGCAACCATTATTGGGAAGTGGGGAGTCTGTTCATTAGTGGAACTGAGTAAGGTGCTAACAGAGAGCACTTTACTGCCAGTTTTCAGAGCTGCAAGAGGAATATGCAGAAGGAAATTGAGCCTTCAAAATCTCAATTCCTCATCATTACAGCTACACCCTCAGAAATGCAAAGAAAACAGAGGACCAGTTTTGATGACTTGCCAAAGGTTGCCTTTTACAGCCATTCATGCCTCAGATAGTTTAATCATATCATGTGCTTTTCTTCAGATGTCATCTTGGCAGAAGTCTAGTCACTAAGCTCTTATACCTCTATTTAGCCTTGATTTATCAGAAGTTTCTGCTGGGAAAAATCCCAGACTTTTCAAAAATGCAGAACACACTCATAGCGCTGCTCTCTTCTAGTGGTGGGAGGTACATGTCCTTCTTTCACAGCCCTACACAAAAATGGACTCAATACCACTTGTGAAAGGTTGTCAGGGTATATGAGAAGCAACTATATTCTGCTTTCATCTCTTCAAAGGTTACATCTTCTGATGCAGTTATAAAACCTTCTTCCTGACTTCAAAGCCCCATTGCATCAGGTTTTGACCCTGAACCTTCAGAAGTATGGTACAGACACCTAGAGTTTAAGAGAAGAACTCCTTACCAAAGACAGTAACAGTAAAATTCAATTTTAAAATGTCAATACTGGTTCTTAAAGACTTTATTTTGAAGTTGTTGATATGGCTTCCTTTCTACCACCTCTGCTGAGAAACCTGAGAATACAAAGGGCAGGATGATGGAACTTTCCATGTTTAACTTCTTCTTCTCCAGCCTTGGCAGGGAGCTTCAGCTCAGGCGAAAAAATATCTAGATCGAAGGTGTTTGGCAAGGAGACATCAACACAGGATTTTTCTCTTTTCCATGAAGCTCCAGAAATTCCTAGTGCTTTTGGATGTTACGGTGACAACATGAACCAAACTGCAGCATTTGTTTACTCTTTTGAGAGAATGACACATACACCAAGAGTTCAGACAGGAAGTTAGAAGCAAAAATTATGATACCCTTTCTCAGTACATTTGAAATACTTGATGAACAGACTTTTGGAGTGAGCCTTTTCCCCTTCCTTGCCACAACATGCTATGTGAATACACTTAGAAAAGGCTGCAACAACATTTTTATGTTGAAAATTTTAGTTAACTGATCTGTTAAACTCTCAAACCAAACATACTTCAACTTTTCAAGGTCAGATAAACTTGCACTTATAGATGATAAATTTAAAGCTCCTTTGTGACATTTTAACATCATGGTAATTGCTTGGGTTACATCTTCCAGTCAATATATTATGAGATTTGCAGAATTTACACTACTGTCACATGACATGTAGCACACATTTCATTAATATTTCAGATTCTCAGAGACTGGCAAGAGATGCTATTAATTCCAAGTGCCACAGAACATGGAAAAGAAGCTCTAATACATCCATTATCTCTTTCAATCTGCTTTTTAGATGTAATTTATGATTTCTGCTATATTTTGACTCTGGTCATAGTTTTTGTTTGTATCTGTTTCATGCTGCAGTTTTCTATGCTTTTATGCCAAGCAGTATTATGTTCAAATATATATACAGTTTATTATTTATTTAAACGATCTTGGAAAGATGAGTATTTTTTTTTTGAGTTCAGCAACATATCACACACCCTCCTTGTGTTCCTGAAAAAGACTGAAATGTGAGAACTTGGTGAGAACTGAACACTTTCTTCCCTTTTCTTTTAATGATACTTTTTAGTACATACCCAGAGGTAGCTGTAAAATTAGATTACAAGGGGATGCAAGTATATTTAGAGTAATTTGTTTTGCCAGAAATTGGACATGCTCAATGCATTATAATATCACAATTTCCTTTTCAGTGCAGATTGTGTGCAATGATGAAATATATACATTACAACTGATGATCCCAAAAGTGTTAAGCAATTGTCATGGCATTGACAAATCATCACATAGCAGAACATCAAATACAACTGCTAGGGGCCTGTATTTTCATGCAGAAATAATAAATAGGTTTCAGACTCATCTATTCAACAAGCCTCAGGTTCTCATTTCCGAGTAGTTTCTTTCAGCAAGAAGTCAACTCATCCATTGCTGAAGTACATTGACCTACAGTTATTCCTTCTCCATTAGAAAAACAAATCAACGGAATGACCTGTCTCAGTCTGTTCACACTGAAGTACTGTAATGTAGAGTCTTACTTCTGAATAAAGAAATTGTACCATGTAGATTAGAACCTCTTGCTTCAGGCTTCTGACGACAACCCAACTCTTTCTGTCAAAGATGATGGGTGAAAAGTTGTGCTCCATTATGCATAAATATCACAATCAATTTATTCTTTTTTAGAAACAGGCTCTTGAGCTCATGCCATCATCTTCTCACAAAAAAACCCCCCAAAAAACAACAAAACAAAAACAAAAACAAAAAACAAAACAACAAAACAAAACAAAGTACGAGTTCATACTCAGGTGCTTTTGAGGATTACTGCTAATTTTGTTTCTCAAGAGTATATGTGATTCTGCTATAAATCAAATGACAGCACAGTTGAGAATTGAAGGATGACCTGTACATTTCAAGGGAATGTGCCAGTTACAAAATGGTGCCACTACTTCTGCTGAGAGGTTTGAAGTGACACTTGATTAAATTAGCTTCAGGCAGGAGTCTACTCCCTCCAAAGCAACTCATAATGCTAAGTCCACAACTGAACAGCTACAAGCAAAGCATTACAAAGCCCAGTAATTTTAAAGGGAATTGCATATCTTGCGAAACAGATGACCTTTAACTCAATGATCTTGTTTACTGAAGTTAGATATCTCATCTTCTGCATTTTAATGAGTGCTGAAGAACCCATATTCCAGCCCATCAAAATCACATCCATGTTTGCTGCTCAAAGATCTCCACATTAGGGCAGATAATGCAGTAAAAAAAAGGGATTATGCAGTCTCTTCACTGCAGGTATCAACTGATTTAGGAAGGTTGTAAATGTTATCAGGGCCATGAATGGACACACAGGGTTACTGTGTTGTTGACAGAAACAGCAAAGCCTGAGGGGTGCTTTTACTCAATGTGTTCTTATGACTTTCTTTGGAAAGTCCATAACATTTCTGGACTTATTTGGCTTGGGGGGTTCTACTCGAGAGAGTAACACAGTCACTCCTCCTTAATGTACTCTATGACTAAAACCTTTCTTTCCTTTAAAAGAACATGTAGGCATAAAACAAGATACAGAAACTTAAAGATTAAGATATTTCTGCTGTAAGCGCACATGTTGAACCACAATGTGAATATTTAATCAAAGCCATGCATTTAGTCTGTGATCAAGTAAATGCCCTGATGATATTGAGAAAGTCTGCCCTGAAGTTTCTAGTTATGAAGCACAATTCACAAATTTAGATGAATTACAGTTCAGACAACTTTGACTATTTCTTTAGTTATGCCACCACTTTTTATCAAGAGCCAAAAATGTGAAATAAGTTTCAATTACAGCTGTCTGTCCTAGCCAAGAAGAATTTTGAGGTGTGCTTGTAAATAATTATTTTTGTAATAAATAATGATGTATAGAAAGAACTGGATGACAGGTGGCAAAAATCAACTCCTCTCAACAGCATTTCACATATATTTTAGCTATCTTCAGATTTAAACCCCGATTGAACATTTACAAAGTTAAGACAATGAAAAAAGAAACTTTGCAGACATTTTTATTTTACTAGACAAACAGAAGAAAGGACATGTTTTAGAATTATAACTGAAATACACTGAAATACAACCAAAATACAATTTTTTCCCTTGCCCTTCCAACCTAATAACAACTGCAGCATCCCAGAGATATGTTTTCTGTTGCAAGAAAACATTGAGATGGATTCCTTAGAAAAAAAATAACCTTTTTCAAACTGGGATGTTTGTCTCTGACATAAGACCTGTCCCACTCCATAGGCAATAGTCTGCCCTTAGTGTCTGCTTTATAGTTTTGTCAGGGCTTGCAGCTTGGTTCTGTTCAGTCTTTGAAGAATCTTCTGCAAGAGGTGATTTACTTCCCCCCTGATTCAGATGTCACTATTTAAAATGCATTCTGGTGAACTTTAAATGAGAGCATAACAAATTAAACAAGAGCAGCCTCTAGGCATTTATAATATTAACAGCTGGAGAACTAACTAATATTTTTCCAATTAAAACAACTCTAGCTCATTAAGTGTGAGGGAAAATTCATTTCAGATCTTCAAATACAACAGGCTACTGAACAGTCAATTAACTTTTGAGTCATGTCATGTCCTCCAATTGAATGCTAATACCACTCTATTATTTGAACATTATACCTAAGAAAGAACAATCCATTTCATACCTAGTAATTTTTTTAATGGGGCCACTTATAGGCCACTGCTAATGCCACATATATTACATTCCTATGTTCAGTGCACCTACTGCCTGCACCGTTGACTTTGAGTTTTAACCAAAAAACCGATTATGTTGCAACAGTGAGAGTGATAGTTACAGAGAGTAAAAGTTACATTTCCTTTCACTTTCATACAAGCAAATTAACCATTTTACAACTTTTATTCATCACTTACTGCTTTCAGTCCTGCATATTGCAGTTGGTAGACCTCTCAACATGCACAGAATACACATTTTTAAAAAACGCACTTAGGGTTAAGAAATGCAGGTTGAGATGCAGCTTGAAGTGCAGAATGGTTTTTAGTCTGCTGAACCATATGCTTTACTGTAAGGAGTAGAATTAGAAATGGCTGAAAATTTTTCTAAAATTTACTCAGGAAAAAAAATCCCAGAAGTAGGAGTAAGGAGATGATAATTTGCAAAGAAGCTTTTAAACAGAAAGGTACCATGAGTAGAATTTCAGCTCAGTTAAACTACTATAAAGTAGAGAGTAGCTTTTTGCTGACAGAGGATAAAATTAGATGAAGAAATGTGACACTGTATCTGTGACTGTAGAGATCTGCACAGCCAAACTCAGAGTTTGTAGAGACAGATTTCTGAACTCAAACACTTCTCCTTACTTATGAAAGAATCATAGAACATCCTGAGTTAGAATGGACTCAAAAGGATAACTAATTCTGAAATTAAGAAGAAACATTAACTGAAGAGGGGAACTTCATGGATTTGAGAGAGGAAGATATTTACCGTAATGAAAGGGCGTGCACAGAAATTCTGAGATTCCAGATATATATACCATGTTATCTTCAAGAGCAACCACTATTACTTAATTGTTAAAGCAAGATAATGTTTATCACATGTGTTTCGTGGATATGCAACAGCAGACAAATACATTTTGAAGAAGAACGTTTTATACAGAAAGTGATGAAGAAAACCCTGTTCACCAAAGATAACTGCAGCCAGTTATCATAGCCCTCCTGACAGGATGGATACTGCGAGATCTGAGCCTGAACAGGGATTTTTTTCAACAACTTTTCCCCAGGCATTGTAAGACAAAAACAACTTCAAAAGATTGTGGTTTAACCTTCCTTCATTTCATTTTTTGTTTCATGAAACAAGAATCACCAGGTCCAAAATCGCTCACCTCAATCAAGGCTGCAAGGACAGAGATCAGGACCATCCTGAGGGTTCAACACTGTAGCATGGCACTTGGGAACTGCCTCTAGCCTGGGAAATAGCCTTCAGCTCCAGGATGTCTGACTGCTTTTCCTTTGGAGCTAGGGACACTATGCCCAGAGTCAACTTCTATCCACATGGCAGCAAATTCTGATTTAGACAGCATGGCTCCTGCTTGCTGCTCTGCTCCAAAACTCAGAAAGCATACCACATTTTGAGACAGCATGTACAACCATATAGAGAAAAAAAATCCATAAAGCTGTTTTGTCCAGGGCAAGAAACATGATAATTTACACCTTGGAGGAATCAAAGTTCACTGTTGAATTTAATGCCAATTAAATAGACAATTCACTTGCAACAGCAGCTTTTACAAAAAGAAGAGTGAAAATAGCCCCTTTTTAGCTTTTCTCTGCAGCACACTCTTCTTTCTCTATTACTATAGCCCAAAAGCACATCTTAAAAATGTTATTCCCTTCCATATATTTCTGAAAAGAAAACCCACCTCTATTTTCATTCTTATACTTAATTGCTATAGACTTTTGCTGGATGTTATACCTCTTCAAACAAGCAACAGATCTGAATTTCTCTTTCTCTTGTGAAAATCTAATCCTACTCTATCAAGTTTATAGATTCCAGTAACATTTTCATACTTGTTCTGTGTCAAAATGTAAGGGTAGTTTTAAATTGCTTTTACTTGAAACTGAGCAACAATTGGTAAGCATTAAAGGCATTTTTCTCTTCATCCTGAAGGATAATTTATCTTGGAGAAGAGAGTAAGTTGGTACAGTTACTGTAGAATTGAGAAATGCCAGCTTCATTCAACCTGTCTCCACAGGAGAGATCCAGTACAGATGGATTTCAAAATAACAATGAAAATTAAATGAATATTAAAGAGCAATTCACTTTTTGTGTGCAATCTTAAGCTACTCTACACTCTTAATATTCCTATTTGAATGTAATTCGATGCAGTTATTCTAGTATAATTTTATTCTCATAAGCATTCAGATGAGAACCTCTTGAGCAGTGAACAAAGATAACAAGAACTGTTTAACCTGGAATGTTAAAATTGTGTCTGAAGACATTACTTCCTGTGGGGACAATTGCCTCAATAAGTGGATTCCAGGAGAAATGTTTCCCAGCAAAATGTTTTTAACCCATGACAACTCTTTCCCAATTCTTGAGCCATTTCAGCTAAACACAGTCTGAACCAGTACTTATATATTTTGAAAAATAAGAAAGCTACCATATTTCCTGGTGAGTTTCCTTGTCTGTTTTGGTGGGTTAAAAACTCTCAAAGTTTCACCGTTTTACGCAGATGCACCGAGATGGATTAATACAAGATGAAATTTCTTGGGACAATGAGGCATCTCCTGAGATCTTTCAAAGTAATCTGGTATACTTAGTGAGAGATAATGCTTTGTAAAAACATCCTGAAATTTCACTCAGAATAATCTCCCTTGAATTTATTTCACTGACATTTACATCCAGAGAGAAACGAGCAATGAGAGGAAACAGGATGAATATACATTTTCTCAAGGTAAGCATCCTAATTTTCAAGAAATTAAAGAAATTCCAGGTCCCCTAGAAAAGTCTGTAAGACCTAGTAGGTAAAGCCTTGAGAGTGCAATATATTTTTGCAAATCTGTGGAGGTTTCTGTCTGATCTGAAATAGATATTCTCACCTCCACCCTTATTACTTCACTGGCATTTCAATTCATAGCTTAGGAGAACCACCTGGACAGCTGTCAGCAGAGGGAAGTAAGACATGGAACTTACATGGGATGTTCCCTTGAACTTCTTGTCCACAAACACCCCCTATTCCTTTTCTTCATGGCTGCTCTCAATCCATTCTCCACTCAGCCTACATCTTTTCTTGGCATTGCCCTAACCCATGTGTAGGACCTTGCACTTGGTCCTGTTGAACCAACTCTTGTTAGTAATAGGCTAGTTTCCCAAGAAACTTTGGGTTAGAGGAGCTAACAGCTCTCCCTCAACTCTTTCGGGGGTCAGTGAAACAACTTGATTCTTTCTGTTCAGTGCTTGGGATCTCTTTGTTCCTGAAAGCTCCTGTAGGGAGAGTCTGGAGTCAGACTGGGCTTCCAGGCTGTGTTACCCTGCTATAGACTGTACACTAAAGTGCTTTTGCTTGAGAAGACAGACATTAAGTACCATTTAACCTCATCAGGAATCAGAAGATTTCATATGCAAAGTCTCTGCATGATTGAAGTTCTCTTAGTTCAGAAATAGTGGCCAATCCCCCTAACTAGTGAGCAGTAGAAGTGAAGAGTATATCCCATTGTTCAAGGACATGAAGAGCAGACAGAGCAATTTATACTCAACAGTGATGAAGTAGTACAGGAAATAAAACCTCACTTAGATATAGTTAATATGAGAAAGATCTCAGTGACAAGGGCACAATGCACACATTTTGCAAACAATAGCTCATTTTTCCTTTCTACCAGGAATTTAGTGGTACATGACATCAAGTGTCTTAACTATCAAATACAGGAAAAAACTTTTGTGAAACAGTCTCATGTTAATTTCCCTCATGGAATAGAATGATAAAATACTTTGGGTTAGGAAGAGCTTTTAAAAGCCTTCTAGTTCAACATCCCTGGAAAGACCAGGACACCTTCAACTTGTTGGTGTTGCTCAGAACCACATCCAGTCTGACCTTGAACATTTCCCAGTAGGGGACACCTAACACAGTGTTTTTTCTGCCCCTCACTGAACTCAACCAGAGAGGAGGCTGACTTTCAAGCAGCTCCTGAGACCCACACCACAGCTTCTTCACCCTCTTCTGCTTTTCCCTTCTCAGTGTCACACATCCTCTTCATCAGCAACCGCTTGCTACAGCCACTAAAAACCACTTCTGCCTCATGTAACTCCCAATACACCTGCTGAACTCCCTGGACCCTCAATTATATGATTTACCCAGCAGAAGCAGAGCTTGGGGCATCTCCTTTGAAAGGTCTGTCACCATTCTTAATATGCTATTTCCTTTTTATCAGAGAAATGTTAAAGTATATACACATTTAATGAAGTGTAAAAAAGCTCAAAAGAGAGCTATAACTAGTTACACTGAACTGGGGAAACAGAAAGAAAAAAATGTATACCCCCTGGGTGAAGTGGCTGTTGCCCTTACAGCAGGTGCTTTAATGACTGCAATTACTTAGTACCTAGACATCACTAAATGGCACACTGAGCACTGAAAGCAAAAGTAAATGAAGCATTAAGCTAGCCACTGAAAAGTCTTTCATTTTCTCAAGTCAGCAAAGAGGTATAAGATTGCATAAGACCAAAGAAAGTAATTTTATTTACAGACCTAGAAGCTTCCAGATGATTGAAAAAGGAAAGCCTGACATGAACTAGCACAACAATTTAATACTGCATGAGAAAAAAAAAAGATGGGTTTTTTTGTGATTTCTTCCCAAGTTTTGTGTCTCCGTGTGCAAATAAAAACTAATGGAAATGAAATTTGTTGTACATACATATTACTGATTACTTAATTTTGTAGGAGGTAATGTCCAGCCCTTTTATATTTCTTGAAGTCCCAGCTTTCACTTTGTAAGGCGAATTGGTGACACAACCTTTAGCAGCTGTTTTATTTTCCAACAAAACAGTCTTCTAAAGTAAAAAAATGGCTCAATTTGCAAAAGGATCATGCTGGTCGTGACCTTCATTTAACCCATAGGAAATAACTTGTCTTCAGTAAAGGGCTGATTCAGATGGTTTTGCCTTTGCTGCTGCTGTTGCTAAGATGCCCAAGATTCTCCTCAGACTGTCAGACAATTTATTCTCAATCTCCAGCAATGTGAAACTCATCAATTTCAGATTACCTGGAAAACACTGTGTAAGAGCCCACATTTTTTTCTATCATCTCTCTATCCAATTTTTAGGAAAACAGCCAGATCTAGTAAAAGCATATTCACAGATAAGTGTCATCAAAGCATATATTTCTCACAGGCTCGGTGTTGCACGGAAATGCCTTATCTTGGGCAACCTGTGTTTCAGAGAGCAGCTGTGTCCACTGCATGTGTTGTTGTTGATCTTGACCATAACTGCGTTTTCCTGCTGCAGATGTTCTGGAGCTGTCTTTGGTTCCAAAAACCTCTGGTTTGCTGATCCATGAATTTCCCTTTCACCTCTGCTAATCCACCCCAGAATTTACTGGAAGAAGATCAACAAAGCCAGCCAGCATTCATCTGGGGAAAGGGAAGATGGAGAACAATAGTCACACCCAGTCCCACCATGTGGTGGTGATAGATGTCTCATTTCTTTAGAAAGCTATACATTTTTGAGAACTTCTCTAACTCTGTTCCAGACCAAATTCTTTCTCTTTGTCTTCCATCTATGGATGAACAGAGTTTAAAGTGAAAATTCACATCCTTTCACATGATGGTTTATTACACAGGGCAGGTAAGTAGGTCTGTCATTTCATTGTCTTTTCCTTCCAGGACTGGAGAATCATCACCAACATCCTTTGTTGTCCTGAAATCTTCCTCAGTTTATGACATAATTAAAGCTTCCAGACTAAAGCTGGGATTATTTTACTGTCCCATCAAATGTGACTTGTGTGTCTATATAGAATTCTTGCTCCTGGGAAAACAAAGGAGCAAGGAAAGGAAAGGAAAACAAAATTGTTTTGTCCAGAAATTTCTTCTCATGCTTATGTTTTGCAACTGGAAAATCAGTTTTCCCAATATGCCAAATACAAACAACACAATGTTTTCCTTTTGTGTTTCATTTTTACATTCTTATCATCTAAAGAAAACAAATATGTTTTCCCTCTCTATAACTATAATTGTTTAAAAAGAAATATATATATACAACTTGACCTTTACCAGCAGACTGATTTCATCAAATCTTATTCCAGCCTCAGGAAATACATAATTCTGAAAATCAAAATTGTACCATCAAAGCATAGCCACAGTATTGGTCCTACTGGCCATGGGGAGAACTCTAAGAGCATAAACAAATTTGAGATAATGTCAAAGGTACCTAGTCGTCATCTTTTATAAACAACTGACTAGATCCTGTGTTTTCACTGCTAAATCACAAATACACAAAGAATCACAGACACAAATATTTTGCAGTTACAAATATGACAAATAATAGAATTAATTTCCCTCTTCCTTTTCTCCTTTACTAAGTGGAACACTCACTGTGATTGTGAAGGTTCAATGAAGTATAGGTTGATAAAGATTGATGTATATTTAAAATTAGTCTTAATAAAAGATGCACTGCTGTGCATTGTATCATTACAGATTGTGAGTACAGTTGCAGGTGCACGCTGATTTACTCATCAGGGATTGCATTGTACAGATTCCAGCTATGGAATTTAGCTACAGGTTCTTCTAGGACCAGAGACCAATAAGCTGTTGGATAACTCTTTAAAATGCTTTCTATGGGCAAATATCTAAAGACATTGATGACATACTTGTCATACCTACCCTATGTTTACAAGTTAAAGCTCATATTTACATGTCTTAATTGATTAGTAATATGCCATACAATACAATGATCATTTTCTTTGTATACCTAGGTATAAAAAGCACTGTCACTTGCCCATGACAGGATGGGAAGGAAAATCTGGAAAAAAAAATTTAAAACCCTGTGTTGAGATAAAAACAGTTTAATAATTATAACAAAGGAAAGCATAATGATGATAATAATAATAATGATCATGACAAGAACAATAATACTAAAGGATAGGAAGAGAGAGAACTAAAACCCAATTGAAGCAAATGATACACAATCCAATTGTCCAGCACCTGCTTGCTGATACCCAGCCTGTCCCTGAGCATCAGTCAGACTCTTTTCTTGTAACTCCTCCAGTTTATATCCTAGGCAAGACATTCTGTGTTACGGAATAGCCATTATGGCCAATGGCCATTGCAGGTCAGCTGTCCCAGGCATACTCTTGTTCTTAGCTAGAATTTTTTTTAATATATTTTTCTTCTGAATTATGCAAGTTGGAACATTTTGATCTTATTTCAATTAATATACTAAATTTTTCAGATGAAAATACTTACATTCATAAATTTCATCATACAAAAATTAGACTCCACATTGAAGCAAATACATAAAAAACATAAACAATGTTGACCAACCCAGTATGAAAAATTTTTACAGATTAATAAAATTACAGATAAAAATGCCAAAGTTTCATTATTACTAGTGAATAAAAGAGGAGGTGAATTTTTCTAGTTACCTAAACAATAATTACCAATTATTAATTACAAAACTAGGCACCAAAAATAAGAGAGCAAACTACAATAAGGAGAAATGGAAATTTGAGGGAGTATCTTTGGCAGGTTGAGAAAAGATGTAAGACACAAAAGAAAGGGATTATAGATCACATTTATATTTGGATTTTTTTCCTAAAAAATCTTTAAGCAAGCAGACTCTTTTCTGTTTTTAGTCACTTTTCAAACATTTATTGACCTGTGCCAGGCATTTACCAGGATTTCCTCAGATACTCGATGCTACCACAGGCAGCAGCAAAAATAAACGTACTAGTGAGAATTCATCCCCAATAACATTCAGCTTCAAAAGTGTTTATTCTCCATGAGGCCAGTCCCAGGTATTTTGTTGGCTGAATAGTCCTTTGTTTCAGCTGTTGTACCTAATTATGAGGATATTTTAGCACCAGCCTTAAGCAGCATGGCTGTAAAATAGTTTCTTAGTAAGACTTCTTGTTTGATGATTTTAGTGTCACTTGCTCTGCACTGTGCACAAGGTTATGATTTAAAGAATGATATATAACACTAGCATTAGAGGTGGCTAAAGCAGAATGTTTAATACTATGGCATTCAGGGCATAGAGGTGTTTTGTGCCTTTTGTGTTTTTAAAGTTTAGTATTGATCTGCTGTCTAGAGTAAGAAATTATCAAAAGAATTAAAGGCTTAGAAGGAAAAAAGAAGAAAACCAAGGCAAGGAAGTAGATTTAAAAAATCCAAGAATGAGTAGCTGAGGGAACAGAGTTTTGTTACTAGAATTGCTAGCCTCCTTGAAATCTGAGAAACAGATTGAAAAGGGAACTACTTCTATATTCCTGCACTGTCTAATGATACATGGAGTGACTTGTTAGAAAAGAAGCAGCATCCATAACCTCATCAAAGGCAGAACTTTTAATCTGTAGATTTCATTCTGTCAAATTTCCTATAAAAACCAGAGTACCATAAGTACTTCACAAATGTATTGCACAAATTTATTTGTATTACTGCAACTTATAAACAAGAAAACTAAAAGTATTTCTGTCTTACATGATATTGTTACATTCACTGATACTTTTGGACTATCTGGGAAATGGAAGTCACTAATGCATCAGCTTTTGACTTGTACTTCGAAGGAACTTTTATGAGCTAGCTTTGAGCAGTGCCATATTAATTGAAATAAAATAGCAGCTAGAGGTATGGAAACAAAATGCATCCATATTCTGACTTTAGCTACAGACATTTCTAAAATGCCACTTTAAAAAAATTTACCAGGATTTACTGAGGAGAATCAGCCAGGTCTCATTTTAATGACTGGCCTAAGGTAGGGAGTAACTCAGAGAAGCTAGTGGTCTTACTGGAACAAGGGACATCTGAGTCTGGGCAATTGGAATTACACAAATAATATCAGACATTCAGTGTTAGTAGGAATTGGGTAGCTGGTGACTTGTACTTAGAGTGAAAAAATAAATAAAGTTGAAGTAAAAAGAAGGAAATCCCAAGGCAGGCTTTGATACATTAAAGTCAGGGGTTTGAGTTAGCTTGGCCATTAGTATTCAGAGCTGAGCAAAACCAAGCAGCAGGGAAGGACCACCTGGTGCAGGGCACAGTGTTCCAGAAGGCTTTTGTACACCTTAGAGTCTTATTAAATTTGTGTTGTCCAAAACATGTTTAGAAGCAATTACAATAAAGGCTGGAAGAGATGCTGGGTAGCAAGCACAGTACAAAGGACATAAACACTGGAAAATAATGTAGTACAGTGAAATTCAGTATAATATTCAGCTCCATATTAGTAACTCTGCTGGGAGACATTTCTTGACTGTACATTGTGACACCGTACATTAAATAAATATAAGATTTAGTATTGCTTAGAGCAGGCAAGAGATGGACACATTTTAGACTTGTTTTGGGAGACCTAGCCCTAAGTTTGCAATGGGCCTAATTCTGTAAAGCAGTGAAAGACAAACACAAAGTAGTAGTTGTTTTGCCAAGGACCTTGAGTAAAACGGTATGCTAACAATTCTGCTAAAGGCATGAAATCCCAAAGAACACAGCCTAGCAGACAGTGCAATCCCCTGTGGTAGAAGATATGCAAAACTATCAGGACATTCATGGAAGCTGCTGAAAATACGTAAATAGCATTTAGCAAGGGAAGGCTGGAATGATTTTTCTCTTTCCAGTGAGATGGCTCCCTCCTTGAGAGGGTAAGTATCCCTCTTTGAAATTATTTAAGCTCGAAGGAAATTGCAATCAAACTGTAAAAATAATACCCAACCACTACACAAAACCAGACAAAAATTCAGACCAGAGCCACTTCTTGAATGCTTGGGACTATGATGAGTAAAGCTTTCCTTTGGAGATGAGAGCTCCCTTACCTGAGAGAGGGGGGGAGTTGGGAGTCCCTTTAAGTCTGCAGGGACATGAGCACCAGTGAAGGGACCCAGCACCTTCCAGAGCTGTGCTTGTGACAGAGAAGCAGGGCAGACAGTGCTCCACAGCTTCAAAGGCAAGTAAAGAATAAACATAGATTTGGGGGGCTGATATGATTCACCCTTGGGATCACTGTAGATCTAAGCCAGACTGCCTCTCTCCCAGGACTGGTCTGTGGCTGAACTTGATGACAGTGAGGGAATTTGTGCCAAAGCAGGAGCTGGGGCTGGGTTTGCTGGGTCCCTGACTATCTACACTGAGGGGTGGGAGCTGCACTTCTGCTGTGATGACAGAGGATTTCCTCTTGCAGGAGACATTGAAAGCTGAAGGCAAAAAACAAATGTCTTTCATCCTTCCTCCTGAGAGTGGTTGGAACTTATGAAGGGTTTGTGGCATTGATGGGGACAACAGGGGCCATCATCAAACATGACAGGAGGGGACCTTCCAGTGCTGTTCCTTGGATGTTCCTTGGAAAAGGCGAAAGGACCCATATTCTGTGTCTCCTAGAAATAGCTATAGAATTATTTAGATTGGAAAATACCTCTAAGATCATTGAGTCAAATCATTAACCCAACACTGTCAAGTTTACCACGAAACCATAGCCCCAAGTGCCACATGCACAGATCTTTTAGATAGCTCCAGAAAAGGGTTTCTTCCCCCAAGATTGATTTTGCTGGAGAATTATCTTCTACTTCTTCCTCAGTAGCAGAAGAAAGAAGATATTTATAGAGTTGACTCTTCAGCCCCCACAGTCCAGCTCTGACCAAGTCTAGGGTGACTGACTCACAGCATCATTACCAATGGACAAGAAGGGACAGAGCTGCCACAGACACTGAGACAGAAGCCTCAAGGAGGGGAAGAAATGGTAACAGAGAACACAGTAACCTCCAACATCTGACTCATCCACTATTCATTCTTGGAAAAGCTCGTTTTGTCCCACAGTGACAAGCTGGGAATCCATAGTGTGGCTGGGGCGCAGAGCTGATGATGCACAGGGAAGGCAGAGGCTGCTCAGCATATCTGGTTTAAGGCCCTATTCCATTCTGCACAAGTGTGTGCATGTGGTTGCCCAGGTTGATGGTCCACCTTGGAAGCTGAGCCACAATTACAAGAGAACTACTTCTACCACTGAGGAATATCTGCAAATGCCTCCCAAAGTGGGCATCCTTACTCCTCCGTGCTGCCAAAGGGAATAGCAGAGCAGGCAGAGGCATCTAGACACAAGAGACAACGTGAAGCTGCTGACTTAGATGGTGCTGCTCTGCTATCCTCAGGTGGGTTTTCTAATGGGCCTTCATGTCCCATCCTTGCAGCGCTGATTGGAGGAGTTATGCATTGCGATTGCACTATCTTGTTCTGCATAATACATACTGAAATAAGCTGAGGAAAATGAGGCAGACACAGGGAATGGAGAATTTGTGCATCTGGTTAATAAATAAGCAATATAGGGCAAAAATGAGAAATAAGACACCTGTTTCTGGCTTGGCTTGATTACTTTTCACCAAAGCAAAAAACAACCTTGCTAATGTCCTTAATGTAGAAATTAATGTTATTTGAAATTTGTTATTACGTGAGACTGGCATTTTCTAGCATATACACAGCCTGTGTTAGTCAGAGATTTCAGATGATAACAATTTGACATTCATAAAATCTATGCTTGAAAGGAAGATTTCTTAATTAACTTGGAAAACAAATAGACAATTCAGGATGTTACTTTGATTCTGCAAAACCGTGGTGAACACGTGTGCATGAACCAGCATAGGCAGGGCACAGGATCAACCACAAGACTACAGATAAAATACAAAGAAGTAAGTTTAATTTTGTTACCTCACCAAACAAGGCACCCCAGAGCAGCATGCAGGCAGAGATGTAGGCACTGTTGGGTTCCCCCACTTGGATCCCACAGCCCTGGCAGCATTTTGCCCTCCCTTGCCCAGGCTCTCCCCAAGGAAAATGGGCTCTCACCTGCCCAACCAGCAGGGGCTCAGCCATGCTTCACATGGATTTTTTGTTTTCTACAACCTTATGAAACGCCCCGTGTGAAAGATCTTTTAACTTTAAAAAACCCCCAATCATTACACAAGCAGCACATAATCTGACTGCCCTTCATTGCTGTATGTGATGTATGGCTGTTTATAATTTATGACGTATTAAGGATATTGGCTCCAAGGCTCCTTGTGACAGACACGTCACAAAACCACAAATAAAACGGATCCATAGTCATGGAATTTATTCTACTAGAACAAATATTTTAAAGGAGTGATATACTTACAATCTATAATGTAGTCATTTATACCAACAGCAGAAGTAGTGAAAAAGTTTAAAAGTGTACAAAGTCTCTGTAAAGCAGAGTAAAACTAGCAAATGAACTCCGTTATTTCAGAAGAAATTACAAGCAAAAATTATTCATAATAAAAGATAATATTCTAGGTAGCATTTTCTTTCCTGTTTCAGTTTCATTCCAAATAAATCCTGTGGGTTTTTTCTCTGAAAGTGCCAGTTTTCTCTATAACTATGTTGATTTCTAAATTAAGTAGTTCTAAAACTGTTATTTCCTAAATAGCATTACCAAATGTTTTGCTGCTGACCTCAGTGAAGCAAAATCTTTGTTTCTGAAGAAGCCATCAATTCCTTACAGGATTTAAAACATAAAAGCATGCACATGCACAAATACTTTTTGTCCTCAAAATAATGTAGAAGTGAAAATACCCAATGTCTGTACATTAGGGATATTATCTAGGCCACCAATAAAATACTCTAAGGCAAAATAAGACATTAGTGAAACAGAAAATAAACGTAAATAATATTCTGTGGATGGGGCAGAAGCCGTGAGCTGCTCTAGAGAAATGAGAGGGTCATCTCAGCACACTAGATAGGAAAGATCACAACATAGACCAAAACCAACAGTTTTAAGGGCATTTTTAAGACCAATTTTTAAAAGACAATACAACTCAGGAGCAAATCTGTTACTAAATTACAAAAAGCATACATAATAGAAAACCATTATAAGAAATTATATATATTTTTTTTTTACAGACACAAAGAAATGGGACAAAACCTCTCAATTTATAGACAAAAAGTCGTTTCACTTGCACCAATTTTAAGAAACAAGACAGTAAAAGTAAGAATTACAGCACTAAAGTGAACAAAGCCAAACAGGTAACAGTTCAGATGCAGTTGAAGTGGAGAAAGCAATGCAACTCAAACCCTAGCTGGGTCAGCTTGGGTTCTAGTGCCACCTGCTGAAATAACAGCAGTCTTCCCCTTGCAATCACAGCTAATGAACAATTTAAATTAATCCTCTGCATTAGACAGCAACACATGAAGAAAGGTCACGAAGAAGATGAAGTGCTTGAGTAATCTAAGTGCACATCCAGTGAGCCATACACTGAATGCAGTAAATCGAGAACCTTCTCTTGAATGATGTCAACCTGCTCTGAAGGGCAGTAGTCATCCAAACTTGATCTGTAAAAAGAACAAAAAAGAAGCATGAGCATACAGATATCACAACCACAACCACACTGTGCGTCCCTGCAATGCTCTGTGGCTAGGCTGAAGCTTCTTTCAAACTGTGGCAAGTTTTGCCTCCCAGTATCCCTTAGAAGCATAATGCTGTACTTCTTATCACTACATTTTAAATTTAATAGAAAGTCTACAGCAGCTCAAGAACACGATCTAATCTTTCCTGTTCTACTCTCTTCCTGAATCTGACACAGAACACACCGGCAGTCAAAGTTCAAGCAAACGATTTAATTAAAGAACACATGGAAAACTTAGACTGAGAAATTGAAATGCTGCTGGTAAAGTAGGCAGGAAAACTTGAAAAACATCTTCACAATACCTGGCATATAGCATTTTTTACAGTATCTACCAATGAACTTCAAACAGATACTAGTAAAAACTGACTTCCTGAATTTTTTATCTGTTAATCATCTAAGAGATGATTCTGGTTTTTTCATAGCAGTGGATAATAACCCCACAATTGGCCCAGGGAATAGTTTTCTTTTATTGCAGGCATTAGCCATACTAGTTCCTGTTGCCAAAACCAGTTTCATGTCAGCTTCTGCTACTGTTGCTGGCGCTTTAAGAGCACAATTAGTATTTCTGACTGATTAAACTGCAATAATTTGTCAAGAGGCATACTGCGGTCTTCAAATTAGATTTTTTCAGGCTAGTTCTTTGGTTCTCCCAGGTCCCTAGCCTCAAACTCCATTCTGTTATTCTAAATAAAACCCTTACAGTCCTGGAAGCCTAACTTACCCCATAATAAAATTTTACTAGAGCTTTGAAGAATATAAACGCCTTTCAGACCACTAGATGAAAACTCGTTCCAGCAAAAGTTTCACTGAAAGAAAGAAATACTATCTGTAGTACAATAAACCCTAGAGCAAGAGAGTAAGGAAGGTGGGATTTCAGCCCAAGCCGCCTCTGCCCTAATTAGCTCAAGTAACACAAGTAGAGATGTATGAATTCCAGTGACAGCTATCAATCCCAACATACACAAGGCCTCATCACAGCCTTTATATAACCTGTGCTGAAGCACTGTAAGGCTTCCACTTTAACAGAGCTTAAGACAGAACTAGTGCTTTATGGACAGGATCATTTAGTTTCATGAGCACAGTCTGGACATTTTGAGGTGAAAGTATCTGCACAGTCTTACCGAGCAACTGTCACCAGCGTGGGCTTGGGCAGATCTGTCAGTAGAACTTTAACGGATTGTATGAGGCCTTTGATCTCCTCTTCAGTGCTAACATGGTGAGGAAGCTCCACATAATCACAGGTCAGACCAGCTTGATGGACCTGTGGGTAAATTAAAGAGAGATTTAATTTCTGTTGATGAATTATTGATATAGCTTATGCATGTAGAAAGTCTTTAGGATACCATCCCTAGCCCCTCAGGTAACTTGTACCTCTTCACACAGGGTGGTTTCCCACCAGCTTGTTCTTTAAACAAGTAAAATTCTGGAGGTTGTATGGATTGTTATCTCCAGCACACTGTACCTCTTCTTATGAATTCAGAGTATGCTGCAGCTCTTGAAAGATGATATAGCTCTCATATGTTATAAATAGGTACCTTATTTTAAGTTCTACAAAGGAGATCAACAGACTGGTGAAATTTAGCCTCCATTCACAGGATGCAGCCCAAGACATCACAGTCCTGGGAGATCACATTAAAGTTGCCTAAATATAGACAGACAAGCAGACTAGAATTGTAGCAGCTTTGAAAGGAAAAGCTGGTCGAAGTAGTAAGACATAAAACCTGAGGAAAATTACCAAATCGCACGAAGTCCTGAATGAAGAAGCAAGTCTAAAAGGAAGTATGACTCTCTCCCTCTCTGTTGAAGCTATGCTTTTGACATCTGTCTGCTTTCTGCTTTTTGTCACCTACCATTTCATAGTCTGGGCTTTCCATCCTGGTTTTCAAACTGTGAACTAGTTGAACAAGTGGCTTCATTCTGGAGATAAAACAAAACCAAAATTTGTTACAAACAGTTGAAAACATTTATATACCTTAAATGATTAGGGGGAAAAAAAAAGAACAAGTGAGGAACAAAGAGGGAAGTAGAAATGATGGCCTAGGATTTGAAAAGGAAATTTGCTCCTCTGTCATCTTGCACCTGCAAAGATGGAAATTATCAGTATTATTGTACTGTTTCACCAGGTCTTTCTTACAAATTCCCTATATACCTGCCTCTGGCAAGTCTTCCTTGTGCTTCTTTTAGGGTATATCTGCAGAGAAGCTGTTGCAGCTCAAAAGTCATATGAACTTTATAGGAAATACTTCTTGTCACTGTTATGGAGGTTGTACAGTAACTGCTGCATTTGATGTGGAAAATAAGTGATTTTCCTATCAAGGAAAAGCTCAGATTTCCCTGTCTCTTTTCATCTGAAAACTTTTGAAGTGAAAACATCTAGTTTAAAAGAAGAGTGACTGCAGTTCAGATGTTTAGTGGAGACTGCTGCTCAGGTACAGTTCCATTAACTTCCATTTTTCCAAAGAAAGCAGAACTTTTGGGAGCACCAAAGAAATGCTTCTCCATGTCCTCGTTGGTTTGTTGCCTTTTTTGAGAGCTGTGCTACACATTGATGACCAAGGTTTTAGTCACCAAATATGCCTCCATCCATAGACAACAAACTTGCATGAAGCTGTACAAGACTGAGCTTCCAAAACTTACAGTAGTGCTGAAGACAGTAGACTGCCTTTCCTTTTGTTTTGTCTCTTTCTCCTCTAGGACTAAGAAAAAAGTGTATACTTGCATAGATCCTATCCTTCTCTGTTATCAAAATGCTGGACTAATCAGTTCTCAAACTTCTATTTGCAATTTAGGCCTTTTAGAAATCTCCTACCCAGGATATGAAGCCCATTTCTGTAGGGTTTCTTCGTCATCACTGTCACACAAATCTGCAAATGCTGCTTCCAGATCTTCCAGCTGATGAACACGGTTTTCAACACAATCCAGCAAGTCTTCCTTTAAATAAGCATATACAAAAGTATGTTAGGAAAAAAAAGAGGTAAAAACATTGTGACTTATCCAATGATTTAATTTCTGTAATGATTGATCTACTGGAAGTGGGGAATCAGAAACAACTGATTCATTCCTACAGCACATCTTTTCAAGAGGATCATAACAAATGCCTGCAGAAACTGTTATACTTTCAGAATAAATCATCTCACTTTGTTCTGGTTTTCCCACTACAAATTTAAAAAAGCCACCTTTTAAATATGTACCTCTTTTTATTCCCGATTAACTAAGAAATATAAAAATCAATCTGCCAATATTCAACATATCTTTATTTCTTTATTCACATATATTAATATTAATAAGGTTTCATTTATTTGTGATAATTAAATGTGTTGAATCTCTCTGTATTAGTGTTCAGATGAGATTATGAAAGTCTGTATTTCCATGTTTTAGAAGCACACAGCACATAAAATGAAAAGTACATTACAGTACTTTTTTGCAGTACTTAAAGTAAAGCATAATACCATCCTTGCCACATCTGAACAAAAAGGTAAAATACCAATTACACATTCACCACAGCTCTGACTATCAAGAAAGAGCAACAAGGGAAGGAACAGGAGAGCCTGGAGGGAGGAATAAAAAAAAAAGAAAAAAGAACCAGCCAACAAAAAACCAAAAAAATAAACACCCCACCAAACCTAAGCCCTGTTAAACCATAAAAAGAACAAGTTTGCTGGTGACTTACTAGGTTTTCATTCCTTCCATGCCAATTACCATTTTGTTTACAGAAACAATTTTTCACACTCATATTAAATACTTATGCAATTCACATGTTTAATCAAAACATTTAACAGGTAAAAAATTCTAAGATGCTGCTGATTAGCATTTGGCTGCATAGCTTAATGTGGGACCGCTTCATTAAGCACCTTTGATAGGTTCCTTCCTGTTGTCGTAACTCATTTTCATTGGGTAAATAAAAAGAATCATTCCTTCATACGTTCCACAAGGAAGCACCATACCTCTGTTGCATTTTTATGTGGCTTCTTGAAATTGTACAACTCTTGCAAAAGCTCATATTCTGTCTTTGAAAAAGAAAAAAAGAGGAAGAAAGTGACTCTTCAAATGAGAAAGCCAATCCTCAAAGCCTTCAAAAAAAGATCATTTCCCTACTCTAGTATGGCAGACAATAATGAGCATAACAGCCTCTCATCAGGACAAGCTCCCACTCTTTGGATAATCAACACTACTGTGCCTTTTGAAAGGCAGTCTCCTGATACCATCATGGGTTTCTAAGCACATGTTACAGAGGGTAAAAAATGATAAAAGCTGTCATCTCCCCCAATGAATCTTGCTGCGGGTATTTGAAAGGTAACCTCTGGAAACCCAAGTATAGCTTTTATGTCCCAAGCAATAAGCAGAAGTTGAGTATATCCCTGAGTTTGAACATACACACAATATTTATACCAAGTGTAAGAAAATTACAACCACCCCTATTTGGTGGTTGTAATTTTTTTACCACATACACTCCCTTAGAAATATTTCTTTAAAATGGAAATACCTCTTTAAAATATTACCATGAATTATTAACCATGATCAGATAATCTGCTAATTTAGCTTAGATGAGAGTTTCTCCATAGACATAAATATTAAGGCTGGGACTCTTGTGAGTGGTACGAGGCTACTCAATTTCCATGCTTACCTGTGTGTACATTTCTTTAAATGGATTTTTAACTGAAAAAAAATCTAAGTCGATGTCCAATACAAATGCATCCCCTTTCTGCAGTACTTGGCAGACATCTTTAGCAATGTCCCTTACTGGGCATTCACTGTTTTTAAGACAGCTTGAAGCTGAGCCTTCTGACAAAGTTTCTGCCCCATTTAGGGCACCTGCATTTTGTATTTCCTTTTTCTTCACACCCAGGATGATGTGATCAAAGTCACCAGGAGCTACTGAAGAGGCAGAATTGGCACTTGCTGTGTCATCTGTATTTAGCTTCGGTCTTTTAGCAGATGCTACTTCGCCATTTCCTTCACGGCTGTTTGATGATTCAGTAGGATTGATGAGAATGACGTGCAAATTTAAAGGCTTCTGGTTTTCTAGCTGATCAGCAGGAACATAAAGGCCATCACTTAAGAAGTAATTATCTGTGCCTGTAACCCTACAATTGACAATAACTCCCAGTTAATACACATCTTGGCAAAGAGCTTAGGAAAAAGCATTTTATACTTTAGGGATCCAGAGAAGAATGAATAGATGTTTGATGGCTAATGAAAGCAATAAAACTATGTAGACAAAATTATTTCTTTTAATCCTCAGGTTTAAATTATATTAAAAGTTTTTTCTACTTCTTTATTGTGGAATATATTAAAATTTACTCTATATTTATTATGATAACCCTACAAGGTTTTAATGGGTAAGAAAAAGATAATGCATTATGTGCTACTAAGATTAATTTGAAATTGAATTACATTTTAAAGACAACATGCAGAATTGACAAGATATTATCAATACTATGGCATATAAGATTGCAAACCTATGGATATTTTGTCTTGGTTTTATAATTTTCTGGGAAAATTATGATAGTTGGGTTTGCCAAGTGCCCTGAAATGCATAAATATTGACTTAATGAAAGTACAATATTATGAATTCATAAGTAGAATTTAACTTTTTTTTTACCCCCAACACATTCCCTAAGTGATCAACATGGTAACTAGAGGATAAATAGCTAACTATCAATTGAATCCACTTAAAAAAAAACCCCACAAAACAACTAACCAACCAAAAGCAACACTAAAACTTCTGCTTACAGTGAAAATTTAAAGAACAGAATTTTCAACCTGTATTGCAGTACATTAAGCCTTAATCATCATAAACAAATAAAATTAAGAAGTGTGAACTTCTGCTTGCTTGTGATAAAGCCTCATTTGAATACAGGGTATCACCATTGATCAACCACAAAGACAAACCATTTCGTACGCAGGAGAAATTTGCAGTTCAGTTCCCCAGAGTCTTGTGGGTGGATTACCCTCAGTTTGTCAAGGTGAGAGGCTGGATTACAACCCCATCTTGTTGACAAGGCAATCACAGCACATCTTCCCTGGAAATTCTGCAGGGTTCACCATGAGCTCACAGCACGTTAGTGTCCACTAATGAAGACGCTGTATCTATTGCCTATCCATCTCTTGTCACCAAAACTTTTAGGGCATTTGTATTTACGAGAACTCTTTCCCTTTCTTCCTTCATAGTTTTGGTAAGCCTAGAGCCTGAAGAAAATGTACCCAACTGTCTTCAAAAGGAAGTCTGAAATGTTGTTTTCATGATTGCTAAGGCCACCAGTGAGAGAGTTATTCAACCATCATTAATTATTCCTATATATTGGCTAGATGATTAAATGTAACAGAAAGCACCAACTTTTTTAAAAAAATCATTTAGGTTCCCTTTAGGCTTCAGATTTAGAATTGTAGAGCTTTAAGTGTTTTATTTAAGGTGGTAAAACAAAGCATTTCTCTGCTGTTTTCTGTTAAACTTGCTTCAAAAGAATTATTTTGCTATGCTCACAAGAGACATGATTTGCAAATATCCCCTAAAGCTGCACAAAATCACAACACTGTGAACATGGTGAATGCAAAATTATTATGGACTGCATCCTGCAGAATGATGAGGGGCTCTGATTCGAACTTGAATCACTGAGTAATTAAGATTCAAAGAGACAACTGGAAGTCTCTAGTCAATCATCTGATCAAAGCAGAACTGCCTTCGAAGCTAGATGAGGCTGCTCAGGTGAACTGTCCTTTATCAAATGATGGAGAATTCACTACCTGAGTGCCTGTTTCAGTACTTAACTAAATTAACTTCAAAAAACCAAAAAAACTTCAAACAAACAAAAAAACCCACCCCACACTAGAAAAAGAGTCATGGCTGATACCAAATAATAATTTTACTAGTTAGACCAAAGACTAAATTGATACACGTGTAACTGCATTAGGTTCTAAGGAAATTATAAATAGAAATTAAATGTTCATCTTTATCCAAGAAAAGAAAAAAATTCCAATGAAAAGCTATAGAGATGGCATTTATTACTAGTATATGTCAGCAGACAATTTACCTGATCGTTGTTGTTGATACATCTTTCCCAATTAGAAAACTGTGTCTCCCTTCCGAGATCTGCTGAGCCCAGCATGGGTGCAGCCACACTACTTGAGAAATATGGCCAGCATAAACAGCAGGCATAATCCAGTTTTCAATACTTAATTCACTGTAATCAGTAGAGAAAGACAGAAGACAGCATTGTTACCTTCCCTACAAATAAAAATGGTCAAGAACACCAAAACATCTTCTACATCTTGAAGGCCCCCCTGCATATCATCTAAAACTAGTACTCCATGGAAGGGTTACATCAACAAAGAAAGAAAAAGAGGGAAATCTTTATTCATAAGACAAACCAACAATGTCTGTAGGAGGTATAAAAAAGTTCAGACATAGAATGGAATTGGCTTTGATTATAAACTCCTTAGGGGTGGACCGGGCAGCGTTAGGTTAATGGTTGGACTAAATAATCTTAGAGACCTTTTCAACCTTACTGATTCTGTGATTCTATGCCCTTCATCTCTTGATACATCAGACAGAGAAAAACTCAAGGAAAATCATCAATGTTGTTGTAAATAACTTCAAATTGACCTCATTAGAGTGTTTTATTGCAAACTGCTCCAAGTGTATTTTAAATGTCATCCCAGTAATTAAAGTGAGTCAATCCACATCCACAGGATTAGCATCTTTCCTCATTATCAAGACCCTATTTTTTTTTAGGTGTATGGTGTCAACTGTATCCTGGGCTGCAGCAAAAGAAGCACGATGAGCAGGTCACAGGAGGGGATTCTGTCCCCCTATTCTGCTCTTGTGAAACCACACACCTGGAGTGCTGCATCCAGCTCTGAGCCCCCACACAACAATTACATGCACCTGTTCAAGCAGGTCCAGAGAAGGCCACAAGGATGATCAGATAAAGGGCTGGAATACCTTTCCTATGAGGACAGGTTGAGAGAGTTGGGGCTGTTCAGCCTGGAGGCTGCACAGAGACCTTATAGGACCTTCCAGTACCTCAAAAGGGACTACAAGAAAGCTGGAGAGAGACTTTTTACAAGGGCATGCAGTGATAGGACAAGGGATTAAACTGAAAGTGTGTGTTTAGATTAGATATTGAGAAGAAATTCTTTACTGTGAGTGTGGTGAGACATGGGAATGGGTTGTCCAAGCAGCTGTAGGTGACCCATGGCCAGAAGTGTTCAAGGCCAGGTGGGATGAGGACCTGAGCAACCTGGTCTAGTGGAAAAGTGTCCCTGCCCATGGAAGGGGAGCTGTAACTAAATGATCTTTAAGGTTCCTTCCAACCCAAAGCATACAATGATTTTGTGATAGAGTCCACAAAACCTTTAAGTCATCCAATAAAGAGAACAAAATATTGACTATGGCTAAGGTGATTCAAGTACACCAAACACATCAGGTTGTAATTGCTGTAAACCATCATAATAACTGAAGCAAACAGTATTTATTTTAAAACAGGAAGACCAAGACAATAGCAGAGATCATAGTGGCTTATTACCTATCTACCTTAGATGGTGGGGGAAAATAGTGGTCTTTATGATTGTAGTAAGAACATCTTGTTCTACTTCACATATTCAGCATGCCAACAAAAGATGTGCTATTTCAATCTCAAAGTCAGTTTTTCAGTGTAAAGAGGGAAAGACTGTTTTATAACTACAGCTTTTCAGACACAGCATCCATGCACAGTGCTTTCCGGTTACCCAGAGGAACTACTTGGGATAATAACATCCTACACTACTGAGCCAATACACAAAGCAAACTCAAACTTCTTAAATTGCTTGATATGCAATGTAACTTTTGCCATTAAAAAAAAAGTTTCAGCAAAAGTGAAAAGACTGAAGATACAACTTGAATCTGACTTATATCTCTTTTGTTCATCCTTCCTAGGCAGTCATAGCAATATTCACGATGAATCAAAGGCAGCAAGAAGTAGACTTAAAGTCTACTCTGATGCAGTACCTAGGACTTACCTAAAAAGAGCTTCTTTGTCAAATACGGTGTCCGCAGGCATATTCACAGGAATAAGAAGGTCTGGATGGGAATCAAGGTGAACAAAACTGATGTTACTGGCAGGAAGATGCTTTGAACCAATGGCACGATAGATGAAAGGCAGCACCTAAAGCACCATGAATAAAAACATTTTAATGATTGCCAGTGGGCTGGAAAGTGCAACAGCTTTAGCAGCAAAAGCACCAGTACCACTTTTGATCCTTTAGACTTTAGATTAGAGGGAGGACGAGACAGAAAACAATACAAAGGGGAAATAACTCCAGTAGCAAGTCAACTCATGAACAGCAATCATTATAAGCCGAAGTGTTCCAGATGAGAAACTGCTGAAGAGTCACAGATTTACACCTTTTCCTTCTTTACAGGAAGTCTTGTTTGCAGTAGCTCTTCTCACTAGCCATTCAACTCAATTCCTAGATGTTTGAGGGTTTTTTTCCATTTACAACTAAGACTTAGGAATGCCTTTCCTCTTCTGCAGATCATTGTCTGTGTACTTCTTTCCCCATGCTAAAAAGCTTCCTCACCATGCACTGGTGCTATGGAGATAAAAATAGTTTGCTCCTTTTAAGTTAACTGATACAGACTGAAAACTGATTTAAACCATGATTTAAACTTTAGCTGACCATTAAACTATTTCTCTTGAAGAATTAATTCCTAATCCTTCCATGACTGTTTGCAATAGAGACTACCTTTCTCAACTGCCCAACTTCATTCCCTGCTGAAGGTCTTCACTCAGAAGTGTGAAAAATGGGAAATGAGGCAACTCAACAATTTACAGCATAGCAAACCACTGAACTGCAGCAATACAGGGTGGTAAAAATGAGAAAACTGATGGCTGATTCCTCTTGGAGCTGCAGTACACAGAGTCTCTTCCACAGTTAGAAGGCATCAACTGCCTTGGCTACCAGTGCAAATCCAACAAGGATTGTGAATCACAGCCCTGTTATACAGGGAACGTGAAGATTGTAAGAAGCAACAAAAATTACCTGTGGCCTCTGCATTACAACAGCAACTGAGCTACTTTTTTTGGCATAAAACTGATTAAATGACAAACCCGCATACTGCATAGGGATAACCATAAAACATATGCATATTATTGCAATAGTAGTTAAAACAAGATCAAAAACAACATGGGTTCCCTGACCCATAGCTTTTACTTCTTTGTAAAAAAGAAGCACTCTGGGCTAATAAGCAACCTACAATATTTTCAATTAAAATTGAAACTTCGCCTCAGTTGGTAAGTGCAACTACCAATTTCAAGAGACACGAGAGACTAAGTTCTCTAACCTTGCAAGTTCTCCTGATTTGGATTAAGAAAAAAATCTCCTTCATGACAGCTGTTATTATTAATAGCATGATGAAGCTACTGACAACTTGCTCTGGAGGAACACCACTATCAGCAAGGCTGATATAAAATTTTCTGTGAAGTTCTTACACTTTGGAACAAAAAGCCATTTATGTTTTATGCAAGGTAGACCAATTCATCCACACTCCTATACTGAAAACATTTTAAATCAAATATTTAGTATTATTAGATCTTTAAGCTAATTGAAAACAGAAATATAGAGACTAAAAAAAAGAAGGATCATTGAGAGGCATTATCTCAGAATTCCTACCACAGTGACACTCTTAAGTCCTTGGCTACCATGAAAAATCAACTGTCACAGCATCACATATTCAGCGAGTCTTAGCAAAAATGAATTGCACTAAACTGCTTACAAATTTGTAACATTATTGCCTTTAATAAACTTTACTACATTAGTATTCTCTCTTGCAAAGAATCTAGTAAAGAATCTGTAATTTTAGGATTAAAGCCTCAGTTTATGCTATTATAAAAAACCCTATGAGAAACCAGAAGTAGCAGTTCAAAAGCAATTCCTTCTTCACTCCCTTTTTCAATGACTCCATGAAAAAAAGCAAAGCACCAGATTTTTAATATTTCTCGTCAAGTGGGGGGTCAATCTACTAGTTGGGATGGGATTATATTTACTTATCCTCTGCTGACGTGTCATACACTTGCTAGGGCTGAATTTCCAAGCACCCCACTAACAACTAGCACATTGCGTTTCCAAGCACCCCACAAATAGCTAGCCAGCAGTGCAATGTAGGTATTAACTCCTTTAAACCGCAGCAATTAATGATAGAAAGAAAAAAAAAATAGTCAGCCACAATTGCTTAAAAAGATGCCAAAATGCTATCATGGCAAGAAGTAGCTCAGTCGCCGAATCGGGAACGAAAATCAGGTCACCTGGGCGCTGAAGTTCCCTGATGCTTCAGCAGCGGAAGGGAAGGCAGCTCTGGGGTTTGTGTGTGCCTGCGGAGGGCAGGGCGGCTCCCAGGGGAGCGCCAGGAGAACCCGCACACATGACGGGAGAGCGCATCTCCCGGGGAGGCCGCCGGTGACCGCACCGGGCACGTCTCTTCGCTTCCATGCGCCCCACTGAAGCATCCGTGTCGCGAAGAAACACAGCAACAAACTCCCACAAACGGGAACAAACCAAACCCCTCCCCATGCCCCACCCGAGGGAGTCCCCGTCCCCGGCAGCCCAGCGCGGGGCACTCACGTCCTGGTGGTCCTCCACCACCCACACGGGCAGGGCCGGGTAATGCCGCCGGGAGGCCCCGCGGGGCCGGGA
>VZRH01008160.1:126592-272349 GCA_013397555.1 Urocynchramus pylzowi
CTGGCGCGGCCGAGCAGAGCCCGGAGCGGGGAGCGGGGAGCGGGGCCCGGCCGGGGGCGGCTGGGTGGCTCCGTGCCCCCGCCCCCTGGGCCGTCGGGAGGCGGCGGTGGGTGAGGCTGGGGGGCACTGGATGGGTCAGGTCGGAAGGGACCACAGTGGGTCATCTGGTCCAGTCTTCCTGCTCCAGCAGGGTTATCCCAGAGCACGTGGCACAGGATTGTGTCCAGACAGTTCTTGAATATCTCCGGTGAGGGAGACTCCATAGCCTCTCTGTGGAATCCGTTCAGTGCGCAGGCATCCGCACAGTTAAAGAAGTTCTTCCTCATGTTCAGGTGGAACTTCCTGTGCATCGCTTTCTGCCCATTCACTCTTGTGCCTGTTGCACGGCACTGCTGAGAAGAGCCTGCATCCATCCTCCTTGATTCCCTCTCTTAGGCACTTACAGACATCGATGATGTCCCCTCTCCGTGCTCTCTTCTCGATGTGTCAGTGCCCTTTTGCCCTCAGCAGTGCATCTTCAGGGAGAGGCAGTGTTTTTTTATTCGGTATTTTTAAGGGACCAGTGCTGCTTTAGAATGCAATGGCTCCTGTCAGTGCAATAAAATTCCTCTTTAGGTAACAGGGAAAGGGGAGTTTGCCCTTTTCTGTGTTTTTGAAGTTGAATGTGACTTGTGTTTGCAGCAGAGGGAGCTTTAAAATAATTTGGGCATGTAAAATAGTTTCGTCTCTTTTTGAATCTTTTTTTCCAGTTGTGATTTTGTGCATCCTGAAGGACTGAAATTAAAGTAGTAGATCAAGAGCAGTTCTCTGGCATCGGGGAGATCTGAGAACTGATAAACAAGACCGTTTATTTGAATGCTGTGACGTGTTAGAAAGAGACACACCTAAAGACAAGGCACTGTGGTACAGCCTGTTTAAATAAAATATGTATGTGAATGTTAGCAAAGTCTAAAACAATCTTCTGTTAGAAGCCTGAGTTGTGTAACAGCACAGTAGGAGAATCAAAGCAAAATTAATTCAGCATCTGATGGATTATAGTTAGTAATATCAAAAGGGTGTGCTATTGCCAGACAAAATGGATGTTGACGTTCTTTTTTTCTCTCCTGGATTTTTGTGGTTTTTTTTTTTTTTTTTTTTTTTGAGAGCCCTTACAGTATTGGAAGGTACTGAGCAGGTACAGGCTGACTGGAAGGAATAAGTGGCTTTGTACCATCATGGCTGCGATCTCCTCAAAGTGTGAGATTCTCGCTCACATTGGCCCTTGGTTGTTCTGGAGAGGGAATGACCACCACCAATTCCAGTGGCTTCCACTAAGCCCTGCATGTGTAAGGAAGGTCCTCTTGATTCCTCCTCTTTGATATCAGTCCTTTCTTTGCCCTTGTGTTTCTATTCCTTTCTCCCTCCAGTTCACCAGAAGCTGTCTGCTTTCTCTCAGCAAGTGCTACATCTTTTACTGCAGTGTCACCGGAATGTGGCTGAGAGTAGTGCTCTGAGCAGTCCAAGTTGGCCATGTTGCACTATAGCAGGTGGGAGAATATTCTGTGCATGTACTTCAGCATCAGCAAAGCCTCAGTGAAAGAGAGGCTTTGTTTCCTTTTTCTGGTGATCTTTCCAATTGTGTGTGTGTGTGTGTGTGTGTCTCCCCTTTCTTTCTCACTTTCCCTTACGGAAAACAGGATTTGACTTCTGGAGGTGCTTAGATAATTTTTTTCACCTCTCCTCCCATTCCAACCATAAATTTTCTTAAGTGTTTTTTCCCCTTTTTTCAAGTTTTGAAACTTAACATTGTAATTAAAGAATCAAATTAAACTTTATTGAAGCACAGTGCTTTCATTTATAATGTTAATGCCTTAAATACATGCCTAGTTTTGAGCAACACTTAAGCCTACTTTAAGCAGTGATAGTTTCTCAAGGGTAACAGGGCTGAGAAGGCAGTTGAGGGATTTCTTGGGAATCATTTATTTCTATGAAAATTAAGGAATAACACAGTCTACATGATTTTTTCACAACCTGTAAGATGTGTAACCTGCTTTTCCACAAAAATACACCTACCTCACTTAAAACAGTTTGAAGGGTCTCTTGAATTCAGTCTTTAGTACATTGGGGACTCAATAGTGAGTGTAAATTGCTAGTATTTAATTTAAAATTTACATGATTTGTTGGGCCAGGTGGCATGCAATGAGGTGTTAGTCAAGTCATTCTGCCCAGAGTTTAGAATTGTGTTCTAGAGAGAACTCCTTGTTATGCAACTTTGGGTCACCACTGCAGTTATTAATAATGAGTGATTTCTTTGGTGTGGGGTATCCAAAGGTTTTATATCCAAGTGTCGAAGTACTAGTGGAGGTACTTGTATCCTTGACCTGTCATCATAACAATAATTTGTTGAAATTACATTGCCCTAACTCGTAAAGCATGATCCAGCTTGGCTTCTGGCTTAAAGACAGTAAATGCTTTCATGGATTAGAGGCTTGAAGGAATCAAAAGGGGCATAAATGGCCTGCACTAAAGGTCTGAGGAGCACAAAGCTCTCAGTGAAAGTGGATATCATTTACTGCTTCTGTTAAAGGAAACTGCAGTTTCAGCACTTCAGGAGTAGCTCCTGCAGATGCATTGAGGACATCTTACAAAAATTGTGTGACACTGGATTTTTATTTTCCTCAATAAAGGTGAGCCATGTCTTTCCATTCTGGGCGAGGATGTCCTCGTGGCCAGGGGGGACCAGGAGCAAGAGCTTCAACCCAGACCTACCGCCCTCAGAACCTCCGGCAGCTTCACCCGCAGCAGCCCTCCGTGCAGTACCAGTATGAGCAGCAAACTGCCCCTCCAACAACCTACTCCAGCCCTCCAACTACCGCTTACATGCCTCCCAGGCCAGACTTTGTGCCCTATCCTCCTCCAGTGCCCCCTTCCACACAAAATCCCATCAGCCAGTGTCCCATGAGGCCGCCATTTCCAAACCACCAGATGAGGCAGAGCTTCCCAGTGCCTCCATGTTTCCCTCCCACTCCTCCACCAGTGCCAAACCCCAGCAACACTCCCGTGCCAGGAACACCTGCTGGACAAAGCACCTTTCCTTACATGATGCCTCCCCCCGCAGTACCACACCCTCCCCCCCCGCCGGTCATGCCACAGCAGGTCAGCTACCAGCCCGTGTACTCGGCGGGGTACTCGCAGCAGTCCTTCCCGCCGCCCAGCTTCAACAGCTACCAGCACAGCTCCGGCTCCTTCCCCAGCAGCGCTGCCGGCAGCAGCGCCGGCAGCAGCCACTTCCGACACACGGGGCAGTACCAGGGAGACAAGGCCCAAAGCGACCGGCGCTCCCCAGACAGGAGCAAGCACTACGATGAGCACCGGCACCGGGAGCACGGGCACGTTCACGGCGACAGGCATCGCTCCGCTAACCACGGGGATCGTCGGGATCGGGGCCGCAGTCCCGATAGGAGGCGGCAGGAAAGCAGTCGGCACCGGGCGGATTATGACAGAGGAAGGTTATCACCTCATCACAGAAGTTACGAGCGAAACAGGTAACTGTTGTCTGCCTGCAGGGGGAGAGATGTCATCATCCGCCCATAGCATGTGTTTGCATCAGCGTTCTTCCCTTACCCTCATTTGTCCCTCTAGCTCGGGAAGTAGCCACTAGTCAGGTCTCTTGGAAACAGTTAGTGTTTAGACACCTTTTAGGTACACTGCTTTGTTTCTGGTTGTGAGCTGGCAGACTTGTTGCTCTTGTCCATGGAGATAGTTTTCAAACAAGAGCTTCTTTGCATCCCACTGAGTGGATTGTTGACTAGCGCTCAACATATTTACCTTAGAAATTTATGGACATGTGGCGGGAAAATAGAGTTGGCACTCTAAGACTATAGAAAGTTGAGACTTACAAACAATTAAGCCCCAGCACTTCAAATTTCAAGATTTAGGTACCAGAGTTAGGGTGCCAGGTGGTACTTTATTTCAGTAAGCCTTGTATTTGTGGAGAACACTGACTTGGTGAAGTTTATAGTCTGATAGGGGCCGATAGCTAATACTTGCAGTAAGGGTTTTAGTGAAGAGCATGTTTGTTTGGGGTGAAGATCTCAGCAAGCCAACCTGTGATCTCAAGAGAAGACTGAGGTGAAAATGAGTGTGAGTCAGTTGTAGGCTTCACTGATGTCATTCAGATGGATGAGTGTGCACTACTTCTTTTGGGATTTATCATGAAATGTCTGTCCCTCCTCTTCATGGACACAAACAGCTTGGAAATTATGGGCTGACCTGATGTAATCTGTTGTGGCGTATTTTAGAGCAAACCATCATCATTTAAATCTTTCTCATGTCTTAGATTTATTCTGTTTGTAGCTCTTTATGTGTCTAATGAGCTTTGCCAAAATATTCAAAGAGCTACTGGAAAGTTAAGTATTTATCAGGGCTCCTGGATCACATGCTCTTAATTTTAAAAGCTCAGAATTTTTTCATACTACATGTAAAACATGAATTTACGCATAAAGCCTGTGTAAATTAAGCTCCTTTGATTTAGATATGCAGAGACTTAATTAAAGAACCTTAGACACCTGCATTAAAAAAAACAACCCGAGCCTCACACTCAGTAAATTTACTTTGATTTTCGAAAAAGGATTTTCCTAAAACTGAATGCTACTGTCATTACAACACTGGCCTTTTCTGAATTACATGCTTGTGGAGTTTTCTTCTTTTTTCTGCATAATTTCAAGCTTCAATTTTAAGTTTTAAAAAATGCATGTTTCCAGTAGCTTCTTTCTCAAACACTTTTGGATTGCTGCTTTAGGCCAGCAGCTTCCAGACCTACTTGATAATGTATCTACTTATTTTGATTCAGAACTGTTTGCCAGACGTGGGGTTGATTATTTTGTGCAGCATCTGTCTCCCAAGCATATCAGATGGCATGAAGTATGCTCTCTCTGAAGACTGAAATCCATGCTTGAACAAGGCACCAACAAATAAGGATAAATGGGGAAAAACAATAGATAATTTATCTGAACTTTTTCCTTTGTAAATTTGCATTGTTTCATATTATGACCAGGGAAACAAACATATATATATGTTCATAAATAATTTTGACTCATTCTGTTAACCCACCAAGCCACTTGAGACAGCTGTTTACAATTCCTAGTGTATCAGCAGACTAGAAGTTTTAACAGATGCACAATGACTTACCAGCTGTTAGCAGAGTATAAAAGCTGCCTGTGTGATCTTTCCTGCCTAATAAATACAGTAATTTCATAGAATCATTTGGGTTGGAAAACATCCTTGAGATCATCAAGTCCAACCTGAAACCTGATGTTCCACTTAATTGTGTCCCTAAGTGCCACATCTACATCTCTTTAAAGTGCCTTCAGGGATGATGATACCACCACTTTCTTGGGCAGCCTATTCCATTGCTTGATAACCCTTTGGGTGAAGAAATTTTTCCTGCTATCCAAATAAAATCTCCCCTAGTGCAACTTGAGGCTGTTTCCTTTTGTTTTGTTGCTTGTTACCTGGCAGAAAAGGCTGACCCTCACTTGGCTGCATGCCCCTTTCAGGCAGTTGTAGAGAGCAGCAAGGTCTTCCCTGAGCCTCCTTTTCTCCAGGTGATACAACCCCAGCTCCCTCAGCTGCTCCTCATAGGACTCACTCTCTAGACCCTTCACCAGCTCTGTTGCCCTTCTCTGGACTCACTTCAGGTCCTCAGTGTCCTTCTAGGACATTGTGAGGGGCCCAGAAGTGGACACAGGATTCACCAGCACCGAGTACAGGGGGACAATCAGTGCCCTGCTCCTGCTGGCCACACTATTGCTGATACAGGCCAGGATGCCATTGGCCTTTCTGGCCACTTGGGCCTGTGCTGGCTCATGTTCAGCTGCCTGTGACCAACATCCTCATTTGCGCTGCTAGACAGCTTTCTAGCCACTCTTCCCAAAGACTTCAGTTAATTCAAAGCTCTTTGACCCAAGAAATGTGTTTGGGTGGTGAGATTCTTTATGTGCATGTGCAAGCTGAGTCTTGCAGATGAGAGTCATAGTTTCAGCATCATGCATATTGTCTGTATCTGTCTGCTTTTTGTGTCTGCTTGAGGTTGCTGTAAGGAAAAGAGGGCTTGCCTCAAACACTTGAATGACTGCTGTGCTTACAAAGCTATTGTGCTTGAAATAGGTTTTCTTTTCCTTTGTTGAGGCATTTAGAAGGGTTATAGATACAGTAATCTCACCCTTTGCCATTCATAACAGAAGAAGAGGAAAAATGGTATTAAGTCCTGTGGGGAATTCATAGATGTCATCTCTGCATGGTGTGAATTAACTCTCATATTGAGATAGATGGCTTTGTGACAGAGGTTGAGGACATGGACGCTTGACTGCCTTTTACAAGTTTCTTGAAGGTCAACGTTAAGAACATCTGGGTTTTTAGCAATCAGCATGTGGATGTCGTTTTGCATAACATGACCTTAGGCTGCTTTTGTGTTCCTTTCAGGTGTAGAATGTATGAAATGCCAGATTTCTCATTTAACTTATTTTTTGGACTTCTCAAGGGAGCGGGAGAGGGAGAGGCATCGGCACCGTGACAGCAGAAGATCACCATCACCAGACAGATCCTACAAAAAGGATTACAAGAGAGCAGGAAGGTAAGGAAGGTTGCATGTGGTCTCATAAGCATTTGAGGCTCTGTGCATCCACTCACACAAGGTTTTGTGTATGCATCTAAAACCCAGGAAAAATGAGTGTCTTAAATTTATAATCATCTACTACATGCCAGTTATCTCAAGACCTTGTAGAGTTAGAAACAGGATTAATCTCTGGAGAAAGAGAGTTTCATGGCTGTGTCCTAAAGACTTTCTCTTAAGTCTTCTAGTCTGTAAAGTGCCAAAATTATTTAAAGTCGCTCTATCTTTAGATTATCTTTTAGAGGCTTTTCTTATGTTGCTGTTCCTTTCTGAATGCTGGATAGTTGAAAATATTGCAACATTACTGGTTTTGTAGGCAGAGAAGATTAAAAAAGTAGATAGTTACCTTACTCCTCTTTCAAAAGCATCACTCTTGTGATGAACCTTGTGTTGTTCAAAGGTGTGTTAAGGGTAGCAGAAGTGTAATCCTTTTAATGAAACTCAAATTCTTTTGTCATACCAAGAGTTTGTGGGCTGTGCTTTGAAACTTCTTATTGTAACTTCTAGTTGTGACTGATGTGACTTAGTTTTTACCAATGAGTTCCTAACTTAAAATAAAGTTAAAAGAAATTTACCTAGATTGCAAGTAGGAATTTTAATTTAAAATGGCATGTATTTCTATTTTAATTATTGAATATGGCTTAAAATAAAAAGCACATTGAATTTTAAATCATTTTTATAGTAGTTCAAAACTACGGATTACTCTTATACTTTTTATGGTGCAAGAGTAAAAAACTTTAAAAGCTGGAAAGGCAACTGGATTTTGCTGCAATTTATATGGTAGAATGACTTTCTGATCTGAACCAACTGTTTTTCATTTTAAAGTAATAAAGATAGTTGCTTTTGTTGGCTTTCTCCCACTAAGCCGGTCTCCAAGCAGAGAGAGAAAGAGAACCCGATGGGAGGAGGACAGAGAAAGATGGTCTGAGAACCAGAGCTCCAGTAAAGAGAAAAATTATACTGCTGTCAAAGACAAAGAATCAGAAGAGAATGCATCTGAAAAAAATGAAGAGGAAGATGAGGAATTGCTTAAGCCAGTCTGGGTTCGCTGTACCCATTCTGAAAGCTATTATTCCAATGACCCTATGGATCAAGTGGTATGTCAGTGAGAGCTCTAAAATGACTGCAGACAGTCCTTTATAATATGAACCCTTCAGCAGGATCATCATTTTGTGTCATTTAATTCTTCTCTTTTCCAAATCATCTCAGTCTTTTAACCCTGTTAGAGGCTTCATTTGTTGCTATTCTTTGTTTTCATCAGTTCTTTCTGTCTGTTAGCATTCAGATAAGTGGTACATGGAAGAGGCATACTTTTTTTTCGTCTTCAGGATTGAAAGATCTATTTTTTCCCTGTTATACACTGTGTTTAACTTGTGAGCAAAGATGCCTCAAGCACCATATATTCCTGCAAACTTGGAGAAGTGCTATACCAGCAAATGAAATAATTTCTTTGCTAGTTCACCTGATAAAGAAATATAATAATATAATAATATGCTAAGGCTTTATTAGGTATTCTCATATTTCACTGAAAGATCTGTCTCTCCTACCTTTTTGTTTTTTTTCATGAAATGCTGATAGAAGTTGACTCTTGTGCTATTTTAACACTGTCCTTTTTTTGTTCTGTTGTTCTAATATTTTTTATTAACAGGGGGACTCTACTGTGGTAGGAACAAGCAAGCTCCGGGACCTGTATGAAAAGTTTGATGAGGAGTTAGGAAAGCGACAGGCAAAGGCCAAAGCAGCCAGGCCACCATGGGAGCCACCAAAAACCAAGCTGGATGAAGATTTAGGTAGGCTGAAGTGATGACAAAACTCTGAAATGGAATAATCTGTCGTTAACCTGTTTTGGCAGTTGTGTGTATTTAATAATGTTGGTAAATCTTTTTTAAATCCCTCCTTTGTATTTCATATCCTGGGAGTTTTACTGTAGCTTTTGATGGAAATAGGGCTAGATTCTTTACCCAGAAAGCCTAGGGGGAAATAGAGAGTATCAAGCACTACCAAATGCTAGTTTTTCCAATGGCATAAAAGACCCTGAGCATGATCAGATAGTCCAGAGAATGGCACATGAGAGGCTTTGAGGAGCTCCTGGTTTTACATTTCTAAAGAGCAAGCAAGAGTAGTAGTGATTGACTCTGTGCTGTAAAAGCAAACATCTGAGTTTTTCTTCAGTATTGTATTTTTGTTGTGCAGCTTTGCTTAGTATGATCAGACACTGCAAAAGTATCAGTTTTTATAACATACATTATCTGCATTATCTTGTCCCACCCATATGGATTTTCTGACAGTGAAACACATCCAGCAGCATCAAGTACTGGAGAAATACTGGTTGAATTAGCAGGGCAGAGGTTTTTATAGCAATTTGTGTCCTCAGAAGTCAGTGAAAGCTATTTTTCTTGGTTTGTTTTGTGAAAATTGTTGTTCTTTTCATACTTCCAGCATTTCAGTGTTTCATACTGTGTTTTTTTTGTCAGTTGCTGTAGTTCAAGAAATTTGTAGGCATATCACAGTTATTTAGATACTCTGTTTGGCTTCTTTTTGAATACTGCTTCATGTTGGCTGCTTCAAACTCTCAGGTCTCATCTTAGTAACTCATTAAAAAGTCGCATATCAAAAATTCCAAAGCTGAGATACAGGCAAAATTACATGGTTACATGCTGATGATATAAAAGAATGCAATGAAGAGGAAAGAAAGAAAGAAACTAAATACAGATGAAATAAAATGTGAACTCACTTTTGTAAAGGAGTTCTTCACTTTTTTTTTTTGAAGAGTGAATTTGCATATATTTAAACTCCTTCAAGAATCTCTAGCAAAGTTAACTGTAGGGTTTTTAGGAGGTGTTTTTTCATGCATGGATAAATCAAGGACATGACTGCTACATTCAACATACCTGTGTAAAGCCCCCATTCCTTAGATCTCAGAGGAAGAAAGCCTGCTGCTTCAGGCTAAAATATGATAGGGCCAAGGGCAACTTCTGCATTTTCTTTTTCAACTCTTTCTGGAGAACCCTAAGGCTCTATGTCTTGACTGTTCCCCTGGGCTGACTTGGTGTCCGTGCCAGCTTCTCCTACAGCCATGTAGTGTCCAGTAGTTTGTCTTATCTGGTACTTCAGTAAAGGCTGTCTCTGTTGTGGCTTGTGTTAGCAGCGATCACGTGTTGCAGTGGGATAGCAGTGCGCTCCAGGAGCACTTTTAGATCATGAAAGGCTGATGATGGAAGAAATTCTTCACTGTGAGAGTGGTGAGACACTGAACAGGTTGCCCAGAGAAGTTATGGATGTCCTATCCCTAGCAATGTTCAAAGCCAGGCTGGATAGGGCACTGAGCAACCTGGTCTAGTGGGACGTATCCCTCTCAGTGGCAGAGGGATTGGATTTAGATAGTCTTTAAGGCTCCTCCCAACCCAAAACATTCTATGATTCTATAATTTCAATACTTTACATCGAAAAGTGCTGTGTTAGTCTTTTGAAACTCCAGCTTACTTTCACAGGTTCCATGCATATTTTGCACCTGAAAATACACTTCAGTATTAATCAGATGTATATCAGAAAACTTTTGAAACTTAAGTTATTTGTAGGAATACACATGCACACTTTGTGAGAAAACCCTGTTTCAGCTGAGCATAGATGACCTATGTAAATCATGTGTTCCAAGGACGTATTTTAATAACACTTTATGCCGAATTATGAACTCTGTAAAAATACATCTTGATAAAAAAAGAAAAACAGAAACATTTTCCTAGTGATGTTTTCTTATTTTCTCTCTCTCCTTTTTCTTTTAACTAAGGAGAGTCTTATATTCAGGAAAAATGTGTACTTTAAAACTATAGTTTCACAGCACTTGAGTAGTAATATATTTGCTCATATCAAAACTTAAAGAATTGAAGAAACATTGCATTTTATTCCAAGAATAAAATAAGCTTTACTTGCATACTGGTAAATGTCTTGGCTATGAAGGCGTTTATTTAAATTGGAGCTGAGGAAATTTGTGGAAATGTGTGAATTACTAGAATTACATGCATAAAAAAGGGAGTCACTCCACAGTACCACAGGAGATTTGAGATACTGAGATCAAGGTTTTTGTGTGTGTTTTTTTTTTTTTTTTTTTTTTTTTTTTTTTTTTTTTTTTTTAATATTAACTCCAGACATAAATTCATGATAGAGCATGCATTTCTATGGAGAAGAGAGCATGTGGAAGTGTTTTTCAGCCATCTTTATTTCTTCTGTGTGAATCAGAGAGCTCCAGTGAGTCAGAGTGTGACTCCGAAGATGACAGCAGCTGCTCCAGCAGTTCAGATTCGGATGTTATTGACGTCATTGCAGAAATAAAGCGTAAAAAAGCACACCCTGATCGTCTCCACGAGGAATTGTGGTACAATGATCCAGGACAGGTAGGGTGTGAGGGAAAAGAACTGGGTGTCCAAAGGTCATTCTCTAAATAAATAGAAAATTTGGCCTTGTTGTCAAAAATGAAGAGTGACTTCTATTTCAAAATGCTTTCTTTACCCCTGTTTTCCCTTTTCTCTCTCATCTTCTTCAAAGCACTTCACTTTTGATTTCAAGAGTGTGGCTCCAGCTAATTAATCCTGGGGATTATTCAGTTGGAATCATGTCTAACAGCTTTAATAAAAACTGAATGCTAACAATGTGCTAATGCTGTCCTTTTAGCCTTGAGATAAAGGTACACAACTGGAGAAAAGGCAATATGTTTACATCCTTTACAAATTTTTCACCTTAAGCTCTCAGCTCATAATGATAAATAATGTTTTAAATATGCAGTTAATGCTTCTAATTTCTTGTCTAATGGTTCTTTTGTAATTGCATGGAGATTGTAGTTCTCATTAAATGTAATTGCTGAGCTCATGAAGTGCTGTTTTGAATGTACACATTGCACAGAAGACTAGTTTTTGTTTGCAAATCCACCATCTTCATCTTTCTTACTTAAATATTTTACAATCTATTCTCTCATTTAATGTGGCACTTCAGTAAATTTATTTTTATGTCACTTTGTGTGATGTATGAGTTTAGCATGCAACAAATCATAATGTGAAGAGATACTGGAATGCATATTGCCACTGTGGTAATTCAAAAGTCTGTTGAATATTCTATTACAGATTCATATTTATGCTTCTAGTTAAAAAAATGATTGAGCATAGCTAGCTGTTTTTATTTGTATGGAAAACAAAATTAGCAAACTGTTTAGATATTTAACAGAAAAAATTGCATAGCTCTTGGGCACACTTCAAAGTAATGTTCTATGAAGAATATTAACAGAAAAAAAGTGAAATAACTGTAGAAGGAATAGATACAGGAATGTTTTGTATATGAGTTTCCTGCTGAAAAACATTCTTTACCAAAAACTTTCTTGAGACTGACTCTTCATCTTTCTTGAAAAGGCTAAAATCAATCATGGTGAGCCTGTCAGTGCTGTACTAATTCTGTGTAGATTTTATTTGAAAACATTTGAAGTTTTCATAGGTATTTATCTGATGTGTCAAAGTACTTTCTGTCAATAAATAAAACAGGAATGATTGCCATGCACTCTGACATGTACAGGTACACCATCTGACATGGAACTGGATTTCTAGGATGGATCTTCCCAACCTGTAATCTGAGAAGCTTGTTTGTTAATTTTGTATAATCTCCACAGTTGCCAGAAAATAAATTGTTAAATTCAATGCCACCACAGTGTCTTTTACCTAACAATTGTGATCTGCTTGTTTGTGTTGCTCTGTTAATCAGAGAAGACATTGTCTGTGTAAATTTGTGATCTCTCACCATCATTTTTCCATCAATTTATGATTGCTCTCTGTAATCTCTGCATTTTTTTTCTATGAGCAGTGTTGTTAGGGACAAGATAGATAGGTATCTGATTGCTTCTCAAGTCTTGGGCTTTACAGGTGCTTCACATCTCTCTCAGTTTTGGCCTGTGCATTTAAAATAACAGAGGCAGTATTCATGCTGCAAAGTTCCAAGAATTAAGGATGAGATTTTCAGAAATACGTGATGATTATTTAAATAGCCTCAGTAAATGCTTAGTTTTGGAGCACTGATGAGCAATTAGCTGTTGACTGCTTTTTTAACTCTCTTCTGTCTTGTTGCTGTACAAGCCTATGGGAAAGTATGCTTCTGCCTATGGGCATGATTCTATTTCTTTGAACCTGTTCTTTCCTCGAGGGTCTCAGAGTATGGGAAAAACTGTGAATAACAAGCTGTCACATCACTCCGTTGTTAAGACTGTGTGACTGAGTTTCCAAAGGAGTAGGGAAGTGTCCTGCTTCTTATGTTCCTTTGCACATATACATTGTGCCAGTCTGAAGAAACTGAGGTTAACATCAAAATTTAAAGGTTGCAACCCTATCCCAGCTGCCTACAGCTAACATTAACAGTGGTTTAGTGATTCTTGCTTCCTGTGGTATCTTCACATTATTATCTAACGTGATGATGCCATTTAGCTCCACTGTGGATGCTGTTTATGTTTTCAGACTGCTTGTAGTAGCATGGAAATTTCTATTGCTTTGCAAGTTTATTGTTAATTTGGTTGGTTTTTTTTTCAAAAGGCTAAAAGAAGTTTAACTTCTTGGATTCAAATTTTGATTAGAAACTGAGGATGGGAACTTAATTTGTTTTTCTGGTTTGTATCTGGGCGGGCTTCTTTTGTTGGATTTCTGCAATGAGTGTAATGTAAGAGCAGAAAGCTTAAAGCTATTGCAGTAGTTGGTAGTCTGTGTTGATCTTGGTCATAAAAGTGAAAAGAAAGACTCCAGCTTTATGATGTATTGCATTGGCCCTTTTTGGTTTAGGTACTTGATGCACCCATACAGAATACTCAAGTGGGTATTTTTTTTCCTCTTTTATCTTTTTTACTGATGTATTCACAGGATGGATTTGAAGTGTTCCCATCAGTTCTTTAAAGTACCAAGTAAAATCTTTGAATGGCCTGCATTTTAGAAGATGGCCTTGTTCCATGGCAGAGAGCTTAGTCGAGGATGGGTTTTCAGTCAGAAAACTCAGTGGAACTGTTTGAATATGGAGAATTTAGCATGTAAATATTGACACATGCATGTTTAGGACCTGAATTGTGTTTTAGGCAGTCAGCATGCTGTTTGTGTGTATAAGCAGTGGAAAAGAGGCATATTATGTAGCAGGATGGTAGAATTCTACTGAGAATGTTTTTCCGTCTTGTGCTTCTGAAACAGTGATGAAGTTCTGATGCTGCTGTGCAGTTTTCTTACATTAGTCTACAGTGTTTTCGGTTTTATTGGCTTAAGAACATCCACTTAATCTAAGCATGACAGGCTTTTAGAAGCATCAGCACTCAGGGCATTAAAACCAACATACTTTTCCAAAACCACTTTTCAGAAAAACCAGAATCCTATTTTGTTTTTGACAGATGAATGATGGACCTCTGTGCAAATGCAGTGCTAAAGCCCGGCGAACAGGAATAAGACATGGCATTTATCCTGGTGAAGAGGTATTACTAATTCTAAGGATTGCAATTATGAACACAAACTTGCAGCTGTATACTCCTACTTGGGTTGATTTGAGGGGGTTTTCCCATGATTTACAGGCTGAGTGAAAAAAACCTCTTGTGCAGCTTTAAATCTCTTAGCTACCTAACCTCATATTTAAAATGCAATACTGGTAATGAAATAGAAAACTTTTGCCTGTGTTTGTTTAATTTTAGGATTGTTTGGGGTTTTTTTTAAGTTTCTGAAACATGATTGTGTTAATAGAAAAAAACTTGTGATCAAAGTTCTGCTATCTTCAAGTGGATGAATGTGTTGTGAAGGGCCCACTTTGTGAAGTATTGCTTTAAAAGAAAAGTAAATAGTAATTCTGCTGCTGAAAGAAGCAGAAGGCTTGTCAGGCCTTAGCATGTAGGCTTTACCATTTATCTTCGTACTTTTTCTTGAAAAGTTTTATTTTTCAGTTGGCCTTTTTATTCACTGAATAAATTGTTTATTTCTCTGCAGTTAAGGAGTTACGAACATTTCTGTGAATTATTTGAGTTCAGAAAATTTGCTTTGGTCTGAATCTTACTATAAATTTCTCCAGTTCAGGATCTATTCCTCCCCATGTTGCATCTAAGGTTCTTGCAGAAAAGGAAGAAAATTTAGGAGGAGAAAACTACTATATATAAAACTTGCTGCATGAAGGCAGCTGCTCCCTGGAACAATGCCATCTGGAAATCCCAGGTTTCACAAAATCTCCTTGGATATAATACTTTTCACAGTGTCCTGTAGGTGAAACTGCCTACTTTTGAACTAGCTTGTTTGCAGCTGCCCTGTTGCAGTTGTGAGAAGCTTATTTTGGGGCTGAAGAGCCAGTGAAATCACCTTACTTACTGCCAGAGCAGCATAGTGGTGTAGCTGTCTTGCCATTGCCACCAGCCAGCTTTTGTTCTGCAGTTCAGAATAGTACCCTGCTCACTGCAGTGGATTTATGCTTTTTCCCAGTGTATTCCAAACAGGCTGGTGGCAGCCTCCAAACTGCAGCAAGTTGTATGTAGGGCATATGAAAAACTGGTTTTGTCTGACTGTTGAGGAGTTTAGGTGTTTACACAGGACTGCTTCAGAACAAGCTGGAAGAAAACATGAAATTGCCGGTGTCCGCATGCCTTTGGACCTCAAAGCCAAGCATTACAACCTGGGAGATAGAGTGGTGTTACCAGAGCCACCTCTGTGGTGATAGACTAATCCCTTCTCTTCAGGCCTCACATTTCCCCCGAGCAAATGAGCTGATACCTGTCTATCTTGATGATGTACCTTGAGATCTTCTCATGATGTCCAGGCTCCTCTTTGAAAGCTTTTAAAATGTGTTTCCTGAAACAGATTTGCATAGAAGAGGAAATCCGTCTGGAATGTAAACAGCTAACTGTTGTGTGTAAGAGAGATGGAGGGTTAAATGCAAAATGAAAAAACAAAAAGCACCTTTTTTTCCTTTTAAATAGCTTTAAAAATATTTCTTAAAGTGAAAATGGAGATAAGGCCACACTTTCCTCCTTCCCAGAATGCTTAATTATGACTACCTGCTTTTATTTAATTTTTCCTAATACATATTTCATGGCAATTAGAAATGCTTTATTCTCTCTTTTAATCTAAATTTGCCTTGACTCTACACATAATTCTACTTATCTCTTTCTTTAAGCCCATTAAACCGTGTCGTCCCATGACCAACAATGCTGGAAGACTATACCACTACCGAATTACTGTGTCGCCTCCCACAAATTTCTTAGTAAGTACTTTATAAATAATTGGAACTAGGACTCCGATTTTGTTTTCGGTGACAAAGGTTGTACTGCTTCTTGCTTACTCCCTGGTGGTTTTGTTTGCTTTTTTAAGACAGACAGACCTACTGTTATTGAGTATGATGACCATGAATATATCTTTGAAGGGTTCTCCATGTTTGCACATGCCCCACTGACAAACGTGAGTATGGTCATTGCTTCATACTTTAGGTTTCATACAGGGGATTTCTTTAGAAGGTGCTCATTCTGCCCTGAAGTAAAACATTTCTAAAACAACAATACATGTATGCTACAAACAACTTACCAGCACTGGGCACAGGGGAAAGATATTTGTGCTAATGAATCTGAGGTTTTGTCTTGACTGATTGTGGTAGGCAGCGTCTTTGAACTGTGACTGAAGCTGTGATGTGCATCGAAGTAATGTTTTTATATGTTTCATAGTTTGGAAGTGAATTAAACCATGGAACAACTTTTCAAGACTGCTAATTGAATTTAAATTGGTTGAGTGGGTTTATTAATTTGGCAAAGTTTAAAAAAATAGCAATAACAACAAAAAAAGGTTTTCCTTTTAAGTGACAAATGAAATTTTTCAGACATCCACTCTAAAGGGTTTTCTCTCTTAAAACTTACCTGGATGTATCCAGTAGTTTGTAACTGCTGTTCAGCTTCTTCAGGATCTAGCAAGTTACAATTTTTAGTAAAAGTTGTAGGTATGTACAGGTGTTTAATTTTGTGTTTTGAAAGCACATCTAACAAGAAAGGACATGATTGGTACCTGATTACCTTGCTTTTCCAATATAAGCTGAATTAGCCAAACATGAATGGAAAATATGCACATTCTTAATTTTTGTACACTTGAAGATTTTTTTGTTATCTTGGTTATTTCAAGGTTTTCTCAAACAGTTCAGTGTGTGCTATTTTCTATGGTTTTTATACCTATTACTAGCTACATCACCAATGCCACAACTCAGTGTAAGTATGGTTATGAACACAGGACTGAGATGTAAGGATACTGGAACTGAGAGGCACTGAGAAGAAATTACTTTGACCCTGACGGTTTGCTTACATAATGGATATGATAACACTTCACTTCTGGTGGTCAGGGGAAGGGAGTCTTGTTGAGGAGTCAGTGAGAGAGTGGAGTTCAGCCTCTGGCATGGCAATGGAAAACACTGCTGCCCAGTAGCATTAACTCAGCCTCGGGGTTCAAGGCAAATTCATATCAAGGCTTTACATTTTCACTTTGCAAACGAGCAAAAAGGAGCAGTTTTGTTTTACTCACATTAAATAATAAAGAGACCCCCTTATCTTTACAGTTTTTGTGTCTGCTGTATAACAGGAAGGCAGAGAGTTACAGAAATCTTCAATATACAGGCAACAAGGAAAACTCTTCTTGGGTATGAGTAGTTGGTGAAGCTGTTAAGCTTACTGTAAAATGCATGTTTACATGCACTTCCAGATAGGGGGAGTGATCAGCTACAAATTATTCTTTTTGACAGATTTGAATACGAAACCACACTGTGTTGCCAGTTCCTGTTAATAACAGATATAAAGCCCTTTGGAAGGAATCTCTTGATGTCATGAGATGATTGTGGCATACAACATAAAACCTGCCCTTTGAGGGACACTTCGGAACATATTTGATAAAATGGAGGTAGCAAAAGGTAGTAAAATAAAAGATCTGAACACCAACATCTTTGCATTAATCAAATTTCTGTAGTATGAAGTCTTAAGTTTGCATAGTTAGGGTTATTACTGAGTAATAACTGAGCACCTCAAGCGTTAGGGAACATGGTTAGTACAATCATAGAGAAAATTACTTTCATATTAGAAATACCAAACCAATTTTACAGTGCTGACCATGTGGTCCTTTAATTTGTTTTTGCTTATGTGTATGGAACTCCGGTTCAAGGAGATCTTACCTGTGGTCACTTCTCAAAATATTCATCTTCTAGTTTAAATTATGTGTTAGAAAGTAAGTAAACAATTTTTTAAAAGCCTCACTGATTTAGGTGTGACAGGTTTTCATCTACTCAGATTCTAAGTGGTATATTTACCTTCCAAGGTTTTGGGAGAGTTTTCTATTCACATTTAATAAAGTATCAAATTGTAAGAAATTAAGTTTTGTTTGGTGCAGCTTCGTAATTTATCACACAGATATTAATAGATTTTTGTAGTCAGAATAGTCTAATGTTTGACAGTGGGCTGTAAGAAGATGCAAGAAGAATATTGGATTGATTTCATTGCAACCCCAGCACTGTTCAGATATTTATTTGTGTAGTTATAAATGTAAAATAACCTTGGGTTGCTTCACTTTCACAGATCATGGAATTGTTCTAACATTCTTTCATACCTTTGAGGCCAGTGAGTAGTAAAATTTGGTAAGAGCTGTAGATATGTAAGGGAAAATTAGGCATTTTTGTAGTCTTTTAGGAGTTTCACTTTTTTTCTCGGACAATCCCATTAAAAAAAATGAAAGAGCTTCAGCAAATTATGGACTGTTAAAAGGTGAAGAAAAGGAATTAAATGTTTGTCTTGCTAGCTAGTCAGATGAAATTGAGAATATTTATGGCATGAAATTAGTATAAAACTGCAATTTATCCCTAAGCTATAACATTTGACTTAAAACTGCATTTTAAGACAGTACAGATGACACAATTGGCAGTGTGCTAAAAACACCTTGCTTTCAGATCACTCTATCAATCTGACATGCTGTGTCACAAACAAATTCACTTGCAAATATCCAAGTGAGGGAAGATGGAGGTTTACTGAGGCTTATAGGTGTACTTTTTCTCCTAAAGAAAATTTCATCTCCAGTAGATGGCATTATTTAACCTTCCTTCACCATCCCTCCTGTCAGCACTGTGTTTTATTACTGAGGTGAAGGCTGGAGCTGGTACTCCCTTTACCTGTGCTTCTGTTCTTGTCTTTGCATGATCCCCCAGAGCAGCTGTTTTAGTAAGGGCCCTTTTCAGCAGACAGTAATACATTTGCATACAAAATTGTATCAGCTAAACATTTGATGCTGTATAGTTTTTAATGCTGAAAAAATTCTCCTTTTCTTCCAGATTCCTCTATGCAAAGTAATCAGGTTTAACATTGACTATACAATTCATTTCATTGAGGAAATGATGCCTGAGGTAAGGTGGAAAATTAGTCTAGAAGTCAGAATGGATTATGAGTTGTTGGTATGTTTGGATGTTATGGTATGTCTTCAGTGTCTCACCTCATGAAGTCTTAAGAGACTGGCTCTGTTCTGAATGAGTGGCTGAAACAGAACTTGAACTTATAGGTTCTAGCATAAATCCATCTTCCTAGGCTACAATATATAAAAATCAATAAGAAAATCATATAAAAAAACCAATAAGAAGTGCTTATATCATTGGTTCCTTTCATTTTAAGTTATATGCAATATCTGTAAATTGAAGTAGGCATTACCCTTCTCTTACACCTGACAAAAATAAGGCATGTGGAGGTACTCCTTTGCCTGGACCACATAAGACAATGGCAGAGCTGAAACTTAATCAGAAGTTTGAAGCTCTGAAGATTGCTTATCAGTACTTAATATAAGCTGTTGCCAAAACAAATTTCCTGTGGATACAAACAAAGTACATTGGTTCATAATCTGTTTGTGGTGGGTTTTTTTTTTTTTTTTACTAATTAATGCCTGGTGGAGCCAGTTTGTGAAGTAAATTGCTGCAGTGGAACAGTGTGTATAGGTACAGAAGCAGCCCTGCATATTAACTACGAAGATTGGATTATTTTTTAATTTAGTCATATATATTTACATTTTTCTTTCTAGTTATCTCTTTTTTTGTTGCTCATGGCACCTAAAGTTATGCAACATCCCTGAAATGCCTCAGAAAGAATAATGTGATCAAAGAAATCAATTTCTTGTTAGTGCATGTTCTATGTTGTCTGCATATCTTGAACTGAAACACAAATAGCCACTGAGCAAAATAAGGAAGTCATCATTTGGGAGGGCTTCTGGGTAAATGGCTACAGCATTGTTTGCAGACCATCTTTTCTGATGATTTTTGAAAGAGATTGTGGTGTTGAGTTTGGAATTTATGGCTGATATCATACATGCACAATTTATATCAATCTGGCCTGATTTTGTTTGTTTAGGAAAGTTTATATGTTTGTTCACTGAAGGAGCCATTTCCTCACTAGATGAAAAGAATCGGTTTGGTTTTGGTTTTTTTTTCCATTTCATCTTTTTTTCTTTTTCTTCTGTTGGCTATTTAGGTCACAATCCTCAATTTGTGTTGTACTCATACTTGCTATTGAAGCAATTGTGATACCACAGATTGTGATTTATAAACATTTATTATGAGCATCTCGGAAAAAGTGAACTATGAAAAAGATATTTCTCAGAAATGTGTCATCTGCTTAGCTTGCTCAGGTGGGAAGGGTTTTAGTGCTTGGCAGATTATTGCAGGTTTATAATTTTTGCCTATACTGTTGATTTGGACATTGAGTGAAGAGGGTTCAATGTTATTCTTTCTTGACAGTGCTTTCTGAAGAGACCACTGTGCTGTGTTAGAGTAGATGATCACAAATATATCATTACTGTTACCAGAACCCAGTATCTAGTGGTTGGCAAATATGAAGACACTGGTTTTTTTTAATTGTGTTTTACTTAACTATATATGAATGGCATTATTTGTATTGCAGTATTGTATAATTTTGGTCTATTATTTTGTTTCCCCAGAATTTTTGTGTGAGAGGCCTTGAACTGTTCTCTTCATATCTATTCAAAGATATTTTGGAGTTGTATGACTGGAATCTTAAAGGTAGTGTTTTCTTTGAGACAGTCCTCAAAATAGCAATGTAACTGTTGTTTTCCATAAGAGGGACAAACTTCATATATTCTTCAATAAGATGAAATTAGAGTTCAATAGTGTGTGCTGTAGCAATTAAAGTGCACAAACTTGGCACTGTATTCTCACAAATAAACTGAACTTCTGCCTTAATGCAGAGCTTTTATATTTAATCAAACAGTACATATTACTGTGTGTTTAATATTACAGAGTATCATGTGCATGGTATTTTGAAAGTCAAGATGTCAGGTAGACTATTGTCTTATTTTACAAGCTAACAACAAGTTGCTCATACAGTATTTCTCTACAGTCAACTCAGAAAGCAGTGTTATACAGACAGCTGTGGAGAGTTAAGGTTATCATTACAGCTGAATGTTTTTGCCTTTTGACAAGATAAAAATGCTTGTTTCTGTGAAGGCTGCAACAAAGGAGAATGTTTCCCATGGTCTAAAGAGAAATGGGAGTATCAGAGGAATTCCATTTCAGTATCTGTAGGCTGTCTTGACTTTGTCTGTGGAGTTGCACTCTGCACTTAATGCAGTTAAACAGAGGAGCACACAGGTTTAATACATTTTGTGCAGCCTTTGGTTTGATACTAAACATATTCTAATATCAGTGTTGTCTCTCCTGTCACTGCTTCTGATTGTTCTTTCTTTTTTTAATACAAGGTACTTACAGGTTTAGTTTTTATTTTCTTGGAAAGATTTATATAATGAATAGGAAAGTAAAAAAAAACCAAAAAAACCCCCCCCCAAAAAAAAAAAACAAAACCCAAAAAAAACACCAACCACAAAACAGTACTGTGGAAATTTCCATGTTCTCTTTGTTATGGTGAACAAAACCACCCACTAATTGGAGGAGATAAACTTGTGCTTGTACCTGTAAGGCTTAAGTGTAATAATTAATTGAATATATAAACCAATCTTTTTCTATTGTTGTTTTATTTAAAAATACTAGGTTTTTGTTAGGTTCTTATTAGTTTTTAAATTATTTTAGATTTCTTTTAAATTGTCTGTGTGCAATCTTTAACTACAAGTTGTCTCTCTGTTCTTTTTTTGGTTACTTTTTGGATTGAAACTTAAGCCCTATCAAATGCAATCACCATTCATCGATTTTATCTGCAGCAAAGTTGCCTCTCTTCTCCGTTTGCAAATATGTTGCTGTTCATAAATTTTCTGTATTTTTTTCATATTTAAGGTCCTTCACTTGAAAATGATTCTATTTCCTGTCCTAGATATCACTTCATGCCACGGTTTGTGAGATTTCTTCCAGGTAATGCTTGTATTATATAGCTTTTTACAAATTAGATCTAAAAATCTTGAAAGAAACCCAAAAACAAAATAGAAAACAACCCTATCCCCCAGAATAAAAACCTCCACACAAAAACCTTTATTGCAAGTCAAATAGTTCAGTCAGTGCAGAGATCTGGTACTTGTACCTGAAGTCTTTAGTGCTAGCTGGCAGTGTGGATGGTTTACTCAGAACTGGAATTCAGATGGGCAGGCCAAGTCTTGCTTGCAGCTTTTGTGTCTGTAGTAATTTTAAGCAGTGCTGGGTCCTCTTTGGCGTGCTCTGTGATGGAGCTGTGGCATTTGAGGAGTGCTGTTATCTAATCTCACACATATCGTGTGCCCCCTGCTCTTCAGGGTGCCATGTGGTTAGATCACAATTCTTGATGTGCAAGGGTCAGCATCACTGGCACCCCTGAGCACATGTTTTTCTGATAGTTTCTTTATCCTAATGCAAGCTTAGACCTTGTAACAATCATTCCAATGCAGTTCAACTCTGGTCTGCCAGCCAAGGACAAGATTCCATGTGGAGCATTGGAGCTCATTTTGAGTGAACAGTTTACACAGGCATTTAATGCATCCTAAGACACCAGGACAGACTTTCAGTTGATGTAAATGTCATGGCTCCATTGAAAATGTGTCCTACTGAAATCCTGCCAATGATTGCTCCAGGAGGGTTGTGTGGACAGAAGGATGTGTTTCAGCTGTGGGATTTAGGGTGCAGATGAAACATGGAACAACCTTCATCAAGAGGGCTGTGACCTGGAGGTGCTTTCTGGTCTGGGCTTTGAAATTTTGTTGGATATTAATTATAGCTGGAGCAAAATGAGTTTTGGCTTGTTACTGTGGAGAGTACTGATGGCTAGATGACTGTATTTCTAATTGTTGTTCCTTCCTGGATACACAGTACTCAATCAGAAGCAGAGCTCTGAGGCTTGCTAGCAAACATTGATTTGGTTTTGCTGAAGCAATTTACAAAATAAGCCATCAAGCCACATGTGGCTGATTAACTTGACCTCATCACAAAATGAGAACAAGTTTGTCCTGCCTAGTTTGTGTAGCTTGAGGGTGCATTCCTGTTCAGGGTTTTTATATTCTAATTTATTTTTTTTTTTTAATTTTAGATTAGAAGTCAGCTCTTTCTGTGCTGTTGGGTTGTTTACTGATAGGGAGAGATAAGTCTCTATAATATGTATTCCTGTGTGCTTCTTCTTTAAGGTCTCCAGCCTTGTAACTCTTTTTTAAAAATGTCTTTTTCCTGATATTTCTGCATATGTAGTTGCCTTTTAGCATCTTTTTGACAGATTTTTTTTTAAATCAAGCTTTCATTTTTTATTGATTATTCTTTGAAGTATCCTTGAAGATTTTTAATTTTCAGAGAGTGGAAATCTATTTCCTTCAGGTATGTTTGCAGAACACTTCTTAAGTCTAATCAAAGAAGATGTTGGTGCATCAGATCTCCACACATCCATCAGCTCTCTCTCTAAATATAGGAATGAATTGATGATTTCCCATCCCTTCTACTTTTTCTTCCTTACTTTCCTAACATTGTCTAAAGATAATGAGGTTTGGGATGTCAGGTTTTCTGTGTGGATTTACTTAGAGGCAGGCCTTGGAGTAGCTCTGACCTAGCCATATCCGGTTTACTGAGATGCATAGCATGCAGAACAGTTGCTGTATTGTATTCATTTTCATAGGTTTTTATGATGATAAATATATTCAGAGAGTAAAAGCCTAGAAAAAACACATTTGAGGTCCCAAGTAGTACATAATGTGATTTAGAACGGGTCTCTTAACTTTCACTTTCACAGCCATCTATAGCAACCTGTATATAATCTTCAATGGATAAGGACACATTTATATTTTAGTGATTGGTGGGTGGGGGCTGCCTCTTGCATAAGAGTATAATCCAGTTGTTGACAAAGAACAGTCTTGTAAGTGGAGTCCCTCTTTAATTTGAAGGAAAACTGCACGTTTAAAAATCTGTCCCTGTAGCTGTTTACAAGAATTTTCTGTTTCTAGTGAGATTTGGGGTGTGTTTTCCCCACTTAAGATTCCCTCTTGGAGTTTGGGTGAGTTAGCTGTTCTGAGAGGCCAAGTTACACCATTGCCTGTTATCAGTTCTGTGCAGTAGTGCTGTAATCCCAGAAGTAAGAGAATGGCTTGGTTCCTAACATACCTTGTAGAGGACATCAGCTCTGCAAGGCTTTTCCATTGTGCCTGGGATCACACTCCTTGTGCTGTGGAGTGTGATCCCCCATATTGCTCTAAGGTTTTACTTCTGGTTTGTCACCATTTCTCTTTTGTGGTGTAGTGATAGAAAGAACATACTCAGTGGCTGGACTAGATTTTTTCTGCTCCTCGGGGGAGGGAAATCAGTGTTTGTGTTCTGTGGAGCTGAAACTTGAAGATTGCTCCATACCTGCAAATTAGCACTGTTGTTAAAGGAGGGAATTAGAGACCTGTGTCAAAATTGAAGCATTGTGGGAACATGCAGTGACTTTTTAGTGACATGAGTAGACGTACTGGATTTGAATAGTCCGTAATCTCAGTGATCACTGAGTGGTGATCTGTCAGGACCATCACTCACCTTTCCTGTTTGCATATTCACATCTATACCTAGCTACCTGAAGCCAGTCAGATTATAGTGTTTTCTTTTGTTACAAGTAGCCTTTGCTCTGCATTTTTCCTCAGAGGTGTTTAGTAATTTTCACATACCCTTGATTCATTTAGTGACAGAAGACAGCATGAGGCTCTTTAGTCTTCATTACTGCAGTTATGACATGTAAGCACTACAGATGAGTTTAAAGTGCAGGAATAGCTTACTACATTCATCCAGAAGTATCCTGTAAAATTTTGAGTGTACTTAAAAAAAGCTGCATAACACCTAAAGGCTTTTTAACTGCTGTTGTGAAAAGAATGATAAAATTGTGAAAAGGAAGATATAACTGGACAGCATAACTGATTGTTCTGCTTACTCATTTTAAAGTTTATTCAGGCAAGTTAGAAACTTCAAGTTTACAGTGCAGTGGAACTGTTCCTCTTGCCACCATTGCTGTTACTGCTTTAGTTTAGCAATTATGTTTATGTGTGAACAGTATTCATCAATAAAACATTTGCCTTCATATTTGTCAAATCACTTAAGCATTTTGCATTTTATTTTGTTTGTACAAATGCTTTGTGTTTTGCATATTTTCTTTTATGCTCATGCTTTAGGAGTGAATCTCTGAAATGTGTTTTTTTATTTATGGTTTTAAGATGGAGGAAAAGAAGTACTCTCAATGCATCAGATTCTTCTCTACTTGTTACGATGCAGTAAAGCTCTGGTGCCTGAAGAGGAGATTGCCAACATGCTTCAGTGGGAAGAGCTGGAATGGCAGAAATATGCAGAAGAATGCAAAGGGATGATCGTTACCAGCCCTGGCATGGTAGAACAAATAAATAATTTTTTTGTTTTTTGAACAATCCGGTGACATGTACATGTCTTCTTTAAGAGAGTTTGTTACAGGCTAAATTAGAACAGGAAAAGGTGACAAGTGGCAGTTGCAGATTGAAATGGGAACAGTTTGTTGGCTGGTTCCAACCCTGAATTGTCCCCTTTGCTGCTGTACTAAAGGGTGTATTTTCAGATAGGCACTGTTTCAATGACTATGTTAAAAGGAAGAGCTATATTTTATGTGTGTAAAACTTTTCTATTTTATCAGACAGTCTTTATGTGCATGATCTCATTCTCTTTTCCCAGACACAGCACCAGAGAAATAGTAACTATTTGCTATTTACTTCCTCTTCCTCTTTTGACCCCCTATTGACAGCTCTATTTAATGTGTGCTGTCCTAACACTGGTTTGAATATGGAAAAGGTGTTTTCTGCCTATGTAGTTTTTTCCACATTTGTTTCTGTGTTGCTCTCACTCACACTGAGGAGTTTTGTGTACATTAATTAATGCATGTAATAATTTTCAGTGCCTACTTTGAAACCCCTGTGGCCTTATTATTTTTAGAACAATTGGTATTTTAAAGCACACGTTCTCTGAACACAGCTCTTTTCAACTCCAGTGTGTATGTGAATTCAGCCCATTATTCTGATTTGCCCTTTTAAGAAATGTGGGTCACAAGAATAGATCAATGTCCACTAAAAACTGCAGGATTGTATTTGTATAGTTTGCAAAAGGGTATCTTAGAGGCATATTTTGGACCTAATATTTGAGACTGATGTGCAGCTTTCTCAGTAGTAATACCTTTATTTTTCTGACTTCATTTTCCTCCTTTGCTCATAGTTCAAATGCTTAGTTTCTGAACAAAAGGTGTAACTTGGTACCATTCCTAAGAAGGAATCTAGTTTTTCAACTGAAAAACCTATCCCCAAACTACAGCCAGGGTGACATGCTAAATACATTTTTCCAGTTCTTATTTTTAAGTATGTCAGCATAACATTAGTAAACTACTTAATAAGCTAATCATAACAACTTGGGTCAGATAACTTTCCCCTTGATTTCATTCTAAGTGAAGTAAAACTTTTGAAACAAGAAGAAAATTAGGCTGTTTCTGGAAACATGAAATACAAAAATACACGTGAACTCTCACTATGGAAAACTCCACTTCAGCTGCTTTAAATGATTGCTAAAGCTGAGTCCTATAATAGAAATTGTTAGAAAACCTGAACAGCCTTAACTCGCCTGTGGTTTCTGTGATACAAGATACATGGCTGTCCACAAGTTGTCAGCATCTGAATGCTATGCACTGACATAACTTCAGTTATTTTGCTGAAGATATGCTGATTTCAGCTAGCTGAAAACTCGCTTTTTTGTTTAGCACGGAGGAACGCATACGCGTTCCTTCCTTGTGTCACGGAACTCTAAATGTCTGTATGTACAAAGCAGTGTGATTTGTGAGCTGTAGAGTTAATTCTGAGATCTTGTGTGATTTTTTAACTGGCAAACTGCATTCTACAAGGCAGAGTTTTTAGAGATGTGTGGACATCAAAATATGTAAGCATAAAAGAAATCTGTAAGTGCTTTGAAATGTCATGTTACAATGGCATCATTAGAAAGTGTTTTTTCTCTCAAGATTGCAATGACATTCTTCTTAGCTTGTGGATTTTTCCTGTACATTGCAGCATATTGGAGTGATTATGAATGTAAGTGAAAAACAGAGTATGAAACTATTACCTATACATTTTACAACATTAGAAGATAAAACAGTTCTGTTGGAGAGACAATATGAAACTGTTTTAGAAAATGACAGCTCTTCAATTATATCCACTTGAGACAACAAAGTAAAAACACTGAATTTTGTTTGGTTGCACAGCATCTCTTCAGAAATAGTAGTTCATCTTGTGATCAAATCTAGGTTTTATGTGTGTGTTTTATTTTATTTTTATCAGTGTGAGATGTATATATGTGCAATATGGAGAAGGGAAAAATATAATAGGATATAAATCCCACTTAAACAACTAACAGTAGTTCAGCATTATTTAAAATTATTTTGCTTATTTGTGGTGTTTCATTAGTTCAATGAAACTTTGAGTTGGAATAGCTTTAGAAGTTCACAAATTTTAGTCATCTTTCATACTTCACTCTTCCTAAAATATTGATGGTTTTCTCACTACTACATAGATATATCTGTGTATTAATATACTTATGTAGTGCATTTGCATGCTATTTCATGTTGTGTTCTAATGTCAGCTGAGCCTTGGTTGATGAGGTTTGGAGTAGGAAACAAAAATAACAGGCCTCTGTTCTGTTAGAATTTCTTTGGTCTTGATGTGACTTTAAAGGCAAGGTTGTGATTATTGGATAGTCTATCAAAGCCCTTTTAAAAGAGCACAAGGATAAAGCTCTGGAAGAATAACATCTAATTTGCTTGCATCCTGTCTGCTGGTGTGCAATTTATACTCGATGTTTCTGTATGTTGCTGTTTGTTCATTCAACCTTCAGAAAGGGCACTGGAGAGGAGGCTGGTGTTCACCATGAAATAAAAAAGAAAAACCCAGCTACACCCCCCTCATAACTGTCAGAGAGGGAGCAGTTGTGATTAGGTCTTGGAGAAGTTCTTTTGTCCTGGTTGCTGTCAGCTGTCTGTGAACAGCTGTGTAGCTGATTGTCAACTGCAAGGCAGTGTCATGGAAATTAAGAGGAATTCTGGTTTTGAGTAGTCCTGAGGTCACACATTTAACACAGACCCTGCTATATGCATAGTGAAAGATGTCCTTTTTTGCACTTATGAGTATTTCATTGCCTCTGTTTAAGTATCTAAATTGTGTCTGTATCTTTTTATTGAGTACAGTTATTGTTTAATATTCTGTTAATTATGTATTTTGCTGACCTGCTTCTCAGAGGAGTGGTGTATCAGGGCTGCTTTTTTAAGGGGTACAGAGATGGGAGAAGTTCCTCAATTTAATATTAAGAGTGGGGAGAACCAACCAACAACTTATGAGGAGACAAAAAACTTCTCAAGCTAGTTTTGTGCAATCTCCCAAAAAATGAAAAACAACACCCTAAAAAATTAACTTAACTTAATTCTTTAAAATCAGGACTTTTAAGCTCTTGTTTAGGGAACAACATTCTGTCTGGTACAAACCTTGCCCATTATTTTCTTTAGGGCTTTTTTTGTTCTAATCCTTTTTTATAAGAAGTGGTGTGGGGAAGACCTTTATTCTCTTTTTTTTTCCTTATGTGAAACCATCAGCTTTAACTAACTAGTTTTAAAAATTCAACTAATTTAAGTAAATTAACTATTAACTAACATAACTATTTTTTTCTTCTTTTTTTTTTTTTTTTTGTCTGGGGAGATGTAACTTTATGTTCAGTCATCTTGTCTAAAGGGAAGCTGATAAGCATTTTTCCCTTGGAAAATATTTCTGTATCTAAAAGTCAAGCATTTAAGTAAGTTTTCTTTTTATAATAGTTTGAAACTGTGGCCATATATAGAATTGGCTTTGCTTTTCTGTGCAGAAAATTATTCCTGTGAACGTTCCACCAAGGTGGTTTGGAGGGTAAAAGCTTTGTTCTTGACACAGTTTTTATTGTTTTGTGAAGAAAATGGTGGGAGCTGTTTCTGTAGCACTGAAACTCATATTTGAGTGCATCTTTACAGTGCTAAATGAGAAGTTCTGAGATGCAGGTAACTAGAAGTAATGCCCTTTTTCTGAAACCTAAGACAAGCAAAATATATTGGCCTCATCCAGCTGATTGCAAAGCGGGGAGAAAGCAGGCATGTTACAAAGCAGCTTGACAGGTAATGGAGAAGTTGTTTACTTGAAGACAAGCTGTGCACCTTCAGCTGAGTTTTTAAATATGCTGGGTAAGTGATCAAAAGCTCTGTGAGCAGCATGTCTGCTACAGTGATGTGCAATTACTTACTCTCTGCGTTCATAGAGCTGAAGCAAAAGTTGCCTTCTTTTGCACTGTCCTTTTTAACAATGAAAAGAACTTCTGTTTTGAACTGTTAAAAGGGCAAAAGTCTCCTCATTATACAAGACTGTATTCCTCCTTGTACACATCAGCCTAGGAGCCTTTTCTGAGAGTAATGTGACAAATTTTTTTTTTATGCTGTTTAGTCAGTGTGATTGAATGGATCTTATAATGCCTTCATTTGCTTTGGGAAATCATGAACTAGAATTAGAGAGATAACCTGATCTTAGAAAACTGCTCAGGCATGTGGGTTCTTGGATGCCAGAATGCTAATCCTAATTTTTATTTCTGGTGTGATGCTTGACCAGAGAAAGTTGTTTTAAGTTCTTGGAAATAGTAAAAGTAAATTTTTGTATGTTTAAAATTAAAAGGCCCTTTTGGTTTTTTTCTTTGAGTGTTAGGTCAATTAACTTGTTTCAGTTATTGTTGTTGCCAAATGTTTGTAATAGTATTAATAATTATTTTAATGTGCATCTTACTAAGTTTGGAATGTTGTTGCTTTGTATTTCCTGGATAGTGTGGGCTTGAGGCAATAAATTTTCCGTGGAGCTGCTGTCAATTTAGTTGTATTTTGTTTTTTTTTTTCTCCTAGAAGCCCAGCTCAGTTCGTATTGATCAACTAGACCGCGAACAATTCAATCCTGATGTAATTACTTTCCCTATTATTGTGCACTTTGGGATACGACCTGCTCAACTCAGTTATGCTGGAGATCCCCAGTAAGATGCCTTTCCTTCTTTCTTTTGTTCAGGAACTCATTACTGTTGTCATTTGTGCCTTAAATAGGGCTTGGTTATGTGCTTAGTTGAGTCTGGTATAAAGCTTGGCGCTTATGGCATTGGACACAAGCTCCTGCATGTTAGAAAATACGAGGAGTAACTTTTTCTCTGGAATAATTCAGGATCTGCTGAAGTAAACACTCATACGTATAAGGTATGAAGCTTCTTAACCTAACAACAGCTCTTCTGGGTCCAGTAAAAGGTGGTTCCTCAAGCTCCACATTACTTCTCTGAGAGGCCAGTGGCGATTTTTCAGAGAGAGAATAGAAGGAAGGCAGAGAAGGAGAAGTAGTTACCCAAACTTCCTAATGTCTGTAGCATATAGACTTCTGAGCTAGAGGATGTATTTAGGTCATTTTGTTAAACAGCCCTGAATGGATGTTTTTAAATTTCTCAAATCACTGGTTTGAGTTTTCTTATGCTACTGACAGGGAGAAGATTTCAGGTAATCACTTCACCACTGTGCATCATATGCAAAAGTAATGATTTTTACTTAAGAGCTGTTGCTTGATTGTTTAATTAGATGTTCTTCAGGTCTCACATCTAATAAGGAATAATGTAGCCATTTTCTGTTTGATTACTTCTTGATGTTTGTTTCTTGTATACTGCCATATCCTACTTAATCATCTCTTTCTGTGCTTTGAAGGATCATATCTACGTAGTGTTTCCTGGCTTGGAAGCTCTTGCACCCATGCTACTTTTCTCTGCTTTTTATATCCTGATAAAGTTTGGGAGGAATGTAGAGAAGGAGTGGAGAGGGAATCAGGACTTCAGGCAGAGCAAGAAATATTGTTTCTTCTATTGTTACTGTGGATTGATGAAGGGACGCAAAAGTGATGATTGGATTTTGTTCCCAGTTCTTTTCTTAACCTCTGACTATTTCAGGGAATTCTTTCAGTGATTGGGGCATCTGCTTTCTGCATGATGACAGTATAAAGCCTGTCTCTGGTGCATGTGTAGTTAAGGTTTTCTTTTTCCTCAATGCAGTAGTTTAGGAACTGTATTCCCCAATTTAGTACTTCCACTAATAAGAGAACCACAAGCTGCTCCCTTCCCCTTCCACTGAGAGAGACAAAACGGCAGAGATCACAGTTTAAGAGATAAATGGAAACAGCAATGAGACAAGAAAAGAAACAGTAACAGCAACAATGCTAAAAACAAAAATTTAGAAAGAGAGGATGATTTATGTGCAAAATGCTCAACAGATCTGCAGTTTTGAGGCCCAGACACCCACATGCATGTATGACAGTTGTATTTTTTTGCAACTTCTTGCTGAGGATTTTAAATCCAACATGGCAGGAAGTAGGAATAGATAATAAAATGGGGGTTTTTTGGCTTTGATCATTAGTTTTATCTTTAAAACATATCTTTTTATCTTTTCTAAAGATTCTAAAGGAAATAATTAGACCCAAAAATATAAGAATTATCTCTACTTTGATGCTGAATTTATTAGTATTTGTCAAGTTCTCATATTTCCATTGAAAACAGTATATATAGAGAAAAATTATTCTTCCCACACATTTGTTTTTCTTTAACATTTAGTTGTGGGTTGGTTTTTTGTTTTGGGTTTTAACCTTGGAGCTGCTTACAGAGCGTAGGTATGTTTTGTTGTATCAAAGTAACAAAGCATTTTTTGTGAAGGGCCTCTGTGGTGTTGTCATAAATGTCAGGCTTAACTCTGATGTATGTGCATCCAGAAGAGATTTTCCTCTAATGTATCTTTTCTTTGTGATGTTCTAATACAGAATTCTTTGTAATGGTAATATGTTTATTAATTCTCAAACTTAATTGCAATAACAAAGCTTGTTTCACCTTTATCAATACTTGTAGAAAAATGTGTATTGTAGCTCATAGTTTCAGGTTCTTGTTTTTGGGTTGAAACTTCCTCAAGGCATTTGTTCTTTTTGTTTTGGTTGATTTGTTCATTAATTCATTTTTCTTTTTCGGATGGTGATTTGTCAAAAATAGACATGCTATTTTGCAGATTGCAAAAGTGTGGTGAATGGAGCAGGAGAAAAATTTATGGATTGACCATTTCAGATGTGTTTGTAAACTGAAAAAATATCAGTATCTCCAGAGACAGAGAGTATGCATTCAAGAATGCTGCAGGGAAATAGCTAGGGAAAAAATGCCAATAAGAAAATATTTGTTTATGTGTTTGTGAATGTAGGATGCTGGGAAGATTATGAAATAGTAAAAGAGCTGCTGCTTCATTGACTGCTAAGCCACTAATGTGAAAACTTCCTAATAAAACCGCTTCTCTAAGTTGTTGCTGGGGAAGATAGTCTTTTATAATGTAAATATGAGCAAAAACTAACTTGGGTAAACTTCTTTCCTCTGGCCTCTAAATCCCTAGTTTCTATTCAAAGTCTAATTTATGGTTGTCCTGAATGCAGAGGTTACATTTTGAAGGTAGGTAGCATTGTTTCCTAAGGATACAGGGTCCCTGTCATGATTCTCTTTGTTGCTCCTTCCATTGTAACTTTTGAACCTGTTGGTCAATTGCAGCTGAATATCATGTTGGGATGTTGTCGTCAAATGGAGTAAGTTCTTGCAAATTTGGTGAAAGTTTGTGCTAGATCATTGAAGGGACTCCCACCAAAGAAAACGTTGTAATTGGGGTTCATGTGTAATTAGACACTGCCAAAATCAAGCCTTTTCTTATTTTGACACTGTCTAAATAAGAAAGGGCTAGATGGTTGGAGAAAACCAGAAACTTAAGTATGTGCCAATCACAGAAATAACGAATTGCTCTTTTCATTCAGCACAAACCCATAGGGAACAAAACTTTCATTTCACTTTTCACAGAGTAACTTCATGTTGCATGTGACTTGTAGAGCTCTTCCTCATGTGCTTCACTGAAGTGTTTGAGCTGTTGTAAGGACAGACACTTCCTGGGGAAGGGTGCTACTCCTTTGCAGTGAGTGATAGGTAAACCGTTTGGAGAAGATGGAGTTTTCAGCTGCCTGAATTGAGTCAAGGGGCAGGCATGTTTTTTCAGCATGCAGAGGTGGCCCTTTGGAGGGGATGGGTTGGTATCTGGGAGACCTGGGGTCTGCTTGGATCTTTGCTGTTCTTTACCTCACTCTGAACACTAATGCCTCCTCTCTGCTGCCTGGCCCACCCTGCTGGAGCAGCTACCCAGGCACTATCACCTCTCAGAGAATGCTTTGAGATTATTTTATTTCTGTAGCAAAGAGGTGCTTGTAGACATTCTTTGTGTAGGTTGTGTGCATTATTAGCAGCTGGTGTGTTCCTAATGACAAACAGGGAGAGACTTGTATTCACTGACCAAAATACTTGTTTTCTGTCTTGTCCTTCAGATACCAAAAGCTATGGAAGAGTTATGTGAAGCTGCGTCACCTACTGGCTAATAGTCCCAAAGTCAAACAGGCTGATAAACAGAAATTATCACAAAGAGAGGTATTCTGGACCTTCCTATGACTGATAATTAAGCATTGTAATTCAGGATGGAATAAAGCCATATCACTGCCCTGTTTGTGGAAATAATAGAAATCCTTTACAAAAGATTTTCTTTCCAGACTCTTAACACAGATTTTATTTTTATCTATGCTTGTTATTGAATGGAGTTTTTTTTTCTTTTTTCAGCTGTCAAACTGCTGCAAGTTTTTTACCCAATTATAGAAATTATTGTTATGGAACCATAACTTCTTTATAGCTGTTGCTATTAATGGTTTCAAGAATTAGCATAGAGAAGGACTTTTTATTTCATAATGTACTTTTAACTGGCTCATAATTTTAAACATTTCTCTTCTGAAATAAAAACTGCCATGCTTGTGTGCATAAACTGTAATTTATTAGGTGGTATAGTGACATTGCTTAGGATCTTTGACTTGAAATCATCTCGTGGTTGTTTGATAGACAAGATATTTTTCTCATTTTGTTTTTTCCCTGCTAAGTGATGAGCGATAAGCATTTCCTAAGTGCAAATGCTCAACCAATTGGGAATTGAAAGCAGAAAAACAAAGACTCCTAAATATAGCCTAAACCAACCTATTTCTGTAAACCCATGGATTGAAGCTTTGAATTTGTCTGGTGCCTGTCTGTCGGGCACTCTTAATTTGAAAACCTGTGTAAAGAATACACAGAGGAAAAATTAACTTCTCGAGTACAGGATGGTATTTAATTAAGTGGTATTGTATTTTTATTTATTCATTATAAACACTAATTGTTCATAAAATCATAGACTACCCTGAGTTGGGAAGGATGCTTGAGAATCATGGAGTGTGATTCCTGAGACTTCCCCAGTTTATAGGGGAAGTCTCAGAAATTGCACTTCTAAAATTACTTTTGGTTGCAGAAAGTGTTTGATGCATATGACATTGCACCTGATTTTTTTCATTGTTGCAAAGCATAGTATGCTGTTGTGTGAGCAGGAGTGTTGGTAAACATTTTATTTATGCTGATATTAAATAAGCCCTTGGCTTCCTTACTCGTAAATGCAGAAAAAAACCCAAAAAAACACAACATTGTGACTGAACTGTGCCACAGTAAAGAAAAAAAAAAGATTTGTCCTTACAGAGGTGATTTTGTTTGCCACAACTACACACAGAGCAAGTAGATCGTCATTGTTTTACGGGCATATTTTCATTAGGGGATAATGGATAGCTCATTTGTAAAATTGTAGTAGATTGTTTGTAAGGGGGTGATCATATTTTGCTCCAGAAGATAAAACGTTCCTTTGTTATTTAGCACTTGCTTTGGACTGCAGATTTTTGTTTCTAGACTGTATTATCTAGGACAAGGAGTTTTACAAGTAGTTTGCCAAGAGGGAGGCATACAGGGCTGAAGCAGAAGCTTGGTGTGAGGATAATTATATATTTGCCAGTAGAGGTGTCAGTAACTCAGAAGGAGCTGTTGGATGTACCTGACCGGTACATGGGCTTTTAAAGATTATGAATCATATATTATGGAGTGCTTCTGAGCCAGTCAGACTGAAATACAGCCAGGTCTGGAAAACACTGTAGCACCTTTCTCAGGAAAAGTCAATGACACACCTTTGACAATGCACAAGGGGTGCAGTGCTGGCAGCATCGCTGTTCCCTCTGCCATCAGTCATCTACCACTGTGAGGCTGTACAATGATATTATTTGTGACAAGGTCACGCCTGGGGCTTTGTTCCTCTAACCTAACTTTGAGCATTTACAGCAGGTGCATAAATTAGGACCTGAAGGCTCCCTTTGAAGTCAGTGGAGGGAGAAATGCATTTTTGAAGCCATTTATCCCCTTCACTGAATATAAAAGGAGCCAGGGCTATCTGGCATCCTACCCATGACACCTCTTTACTGGGGTGTCTGAGGTTTGATGAATCTGTGTCTGGACAGATGCACCTGTTGGAACTACTCTGTGTTCAGAAAACAGAGCCTGTTCCTGCCCAGGTATGCTCACAGGCTTCAAACTGGGAGCTGGGAAGATACAGCTTTGAGCAAGTGCCCTGTAATGAAAAGGAGAAGGAGAGGCAGGATAAGTTGCAGTTTTGAAGAGCTTTGTGTTCTGAAGAAGGCAGAGCACTGAGGGGTTAGCTCATGCTGTGGGGGGAGCTTGCACACCCCAGGGCTTTATAGTATTAGAACCAAGAGATTTAATCCAGGGCTGATTTATTTTATCTGTTTTTCTTTCATTTCATTTTTACAGAAAATATTTTCTTTCAATGATACTGTCAAAATCTTTTAATGATTCTGACCCTTTCATGATTTCTAGAAACAAATTGTTTGCACACAACCAAAATATAGCCAGTGGTCAAGGTAAAACATATTTTAAATAATTTTTATTGAAATAAAATTGGTGGATTTCAATCAGCATAGTCTCTGGACTGGTGAATGCTGACCCCTTTCCCAGACTGGGCAGAGTGACATAGCTGAACCGGAACTGTTGCAAAGAAGCCAAGATGACAAAGCAAAGCCTGTTTTGCTCCTCCTGAATGTTCAGACCAGGAGTACTCACAGTGATGGACATGGATGAAGAGGTTGTTTTGTACATCTGGTAAAAAAGTGCTTTCATTATAAGGACTTTACCTTTCTTATGTATTGTCTTGGATATATGAGTTGGACTGCTTTGTTTTGTCATTTGCAGTAAAAAAAATGTAGTCACTTCTGTTTTCTCCTTGGTCCAAAATCCCCTGTCTGCACTGTATTCCAGCACATCTGCCAGTCTGTGTCTGGGGGTTATCAGATCTGTACCAGCCTTAGAAACTGCACACCAAAACTGAACCTCACATTGGTGTTGTGAATGTTCTGGTGTGTGCATTGCTGTGCTTTGTTGTAGCAAGCTCTTCACAGGAGCTCTGTTCTCTCCCTCCTTAGGAAGCACTGCAGAAAATTCGCCAGAAGAACACAATGAGACGTGAAGTGACTGTGGAGTTGAGCAGCCAGGGATTCTGGAAAACAGGGATACGCTCTGATGTCTGCCAGGTGACTGAACTGGAGAGATGTATTTTCTTCCTTGCCATTTACCTTTGTAAGGGCTTCTTTTAGGCTGAGGAACCAAATGGAAATGAATACCTCAGTAATTTCTGTTGATCTAGGGAGCTATTCTAGTGTTCTGTCCACCCCTTCTATACACACAAAAAAGGTAATGTAAAATTTTCTGCCAGGGGTTGATTAGTGCAAGGGAGAGAGGTTGGGAATGGCCAGTTTGAGGCTAGAGGTTTGCCAAATGTTGAGTCTAGTGTGGAACTCTTAATCCATCAATTGGCTTGGTTTTAGATATTTTAATTTTATTATATTTTTCTGTTTAGATAGTTTTTGAAAACACTCGAAGTTTTACAGTAAAGTATGAAGAAATGTCTTTTTACTTGAAAGAGAGTAAAAAAAAAAACTAAAACCCCACCACAATTAACTTTTGGATTAAAGCAGGTGAACCTCAGTAGGAAGATATCTTTCAGATACTCTGCTTCATATGCATGACATCTCCAAAGATTCTCTGTCAGATCCTATTCTGAAACAGTTGACAGCAGCCAGCTTTGTGATAAGAATAAAGGCAATTTTTATTTAATTTTGTATTAGTAAAATTTGAGTAGTAGTAACAGCCAAATAATTATACTAGAGATATACTTGCATTATTTTTTAGCTGTTGATTTGGTGATGTTATTTTAGAGTTAAATGCATGCAACTTAATATTAGCTTAACAATGTGAAGTATAAACTGGGGGGGGCATTGCTAGGCAAGGGTATAGGTAGAAAGTCCATTGTAATCTTAGAAGTCTGGTCAAGCCAAAGGGGGAAATTCTAGAGTGAGAGAAATGCTAGTAACTAAATTGCTTTTCTTCTATCTGAAACATTTCTTGTGATTCTGCTATTGCTTCTGAAGTAGAAGGAGAATAGTAGCACAATATCTCCTCACATAACTGAGGAAAATCACAGCCCTTTCCTAATTTTTTTGTTGTGAATTGTATATATTTTTACAGCTTAAGTAAACAGTATAAATTTCCAATTTAGGCACTATAAATTTCCAATTTAGGCACTTGGAAACTGTTCTGTGTTGTTCATAACAGCTTTTGTGATTCATCTCCTAATGTCTTGAATATTCCTGTTTCATTTTGTTGAAGGACAGCAAAACACCAAAGAATGATAAAAGTAAAGCTGTTTCACAATTTTTGTGCCCATCTGCAGCTGTAACATCTAAATCAGCCAGTTCTGGTATGAAGATCCTTTGATTTGATTTCTTTGAGAGGCCAAGAATAGGCAACTGTATGTCTGTAAAATGAAAGATTGCTGCTGTTGCTACGTGCATTTTTCCAGATTAAAGAATACTAAAACTAAATATGCATAAATCAGCTCTGGGGGCAGAGCTCAAGCACAGTGATTTAAAATTACTGCTTTTAAAAGCATTGCAGTTTAAAAGATGGAAACTCTTTTAAGTCCCTTGTGATAGCTTATACTTGCTCTGAGTTCCATGTAGCCTTAATGACACTGGTCTTTGCTGTCTCAGAAATGAACTGCTTGAAAGGGGAGGAAAAATGGTGAATGGAATGTTCAAAAAAAAGTGTAAAATGTCTGAGTTCTGACAGGCTCACTTGAAGTTACCCAGTATATCAAGTCCAGTACTTGGCCACTGAGCTGGGCAGCACGTAATGCACAGTGTGGCAGGATCTGGCCATGCTGAAAAGACACCACCTCTGTTTCCCCTCTCCACTCACATCATTGTTGCTGGTGAGCCCTCAACAGCAGTGTAGAGTGTTCAGCATTTCATGCATTGTAAAATATTTCGGCTCACCTTCTTCCCCTTAGTAGCTTCAGGTCAGGAGCACCTGCTGTCCTGGGGTTTGAGGGCACTTGAGAGAGTCTCTTGCCATGCTAGCTGCAGCAAGAAAAGGACATGCAAAATATTTGAAATCATACATATTTTAAAAACATCTCTTCTACAGAGATAAATACATAAAACATCAGAAACATTGAATAGCCATAGCCCAAGATGACGGATGTTGATTGAATCGATCAATCAATCAATCAAATAGTACCAGGAAAGCAGCATTTTGCCAATATAACTTCAAGAGTCAAATTAAGTCTTTCTGTGTGCTCCCAGGGGTCTCTCAATTCTTTTTTCACTGCACCACAGCAGATAAAAGTCTGGAACCTGATATCTCAGTCCTCAAATACAGGGACACATGTATAAAGAATGTTAAATGTTGCTTGAGGAGACTCTTTCTGTCTGGAGCATAGAGTACAGTGGAGCATAGAGGCAGGGAAGCCCAGTTGTCCTGTGCAACAGTTTCAGATTTGGTTGTTTTGTGTATTTTTCGGTTTATTCTTTCCATGAAGGAGCACATGGGAAGCAGACCTGTACAGTTTATATAAAGATAAAAGGGACGTTCTTACAAATTACCCCAAAAAAACCTCTAAATGAGTGACATGATAACAAAATAAAACTTCCTAATTCTGCTTGGAGTGGTTTTATACTTCTCTGCCATTTGGAGATCCAGGGAGTCTTTTTCTTGCTGTTAGCTGATTATTTAATCTGAGAGAAAAGGACCAAGGATGAGTTCTTATACAACAGCTGGTTGAACATGGGCCAGCGTGTGCCTAAGTGGCCAAGAAGGCCCAGTGGCATCCTGACCTGTATCAGCAATAGTGTGGCCAGCAGAAGCAGGGCAGGGATTGTGTCCCCCTGTACTAGGCACTGGTGAGGCTGCACCCTGAATGCTGTGTCCAGTTTTGGGCTCCTCACTACAGGAAGGACAATGAGGGGCTGGAGCCTGTCTGGAGAAGGGTGCTACCCTGGTGAAGGGTCTGGAGCACAAGTCTGATGAGAAGTGACTGAGGGAGCTGGGGGTGTTTAGCCTGGATAAAAGGAGGCTCAAGGGAGACCTTATCACTCTCTTCAGCTGCCTGAAAGGAGGCTGTAGCCAGGTGGGAGATGTGTTCTCCCTGACAGCAAGTGACAGGACAAAAGGAATGGTCTCAAGTTGTAACAAGGGGGCTTAAGATTTGGATATTAGGAATAATTTCTTTGCAGATAAGGTGATCAAGCATTGTAACAGGTTGCCAGGAAAGTGGTGAAGTAACCATCCCTGGAGGTATTTATAAAGATCTTTGGGACATGGTTTAATTGGTGGAGTTCACAGTGTTACTTAAGCAGTTGGACTCAGTCAATCATCTTAAGGGTCTTTTCCAATCTAAATGATTCTGTGATTACTTTCCAGCCCTGTGTACAGTTCTTAGGAATTTCATGGTCTTTTACTTAAACAGAAAATCTTGCCATTAGTTAGTCCTTATTTTTGATCTTGTAGCATTCACTGGTTTTTATTTTCTGCTCTTCTGTCGTTAGTGACCTGCAGAAATCTGTAACAGCATTTATTCTGTAAATTGTACATCAACTACTTTGTGTGCTTGTTTTTCTTGCTTCTCTCCATGCTACACACTCATTTCCTCTAATCATACATAATCTTTTTTTTTAAATTGTGACAGCCCTCAGATTTTAATGCCCTTAAAACACACCTTTATTTTGAATATATTCATGTCATATCAGTAATAGGAGCAATTAGAAAAAACTAGTTCACAAATGGTCACATGCATAAAAGTCTTCAAATCCTGCATTTCTTCTGTTTCTCTCTTCATTCTTATGCAAGAATTGTGATGTGCTGGTCTACTGATAAACTACACTAATTGCTTATTTCAACCCAGATGTGTCCAAAGTCAGTATTAGTGGAGAATTCCTTTGAAACACTGAGAGAGGGGGACTGCCATTGTTACAAAATAGAGTTGTTGTTTTTTACAATTTTATTGACATTTTCCCTGACAGAAAAACATTGTCTGTGTCTAAACAGCAATCTTTCTGATATTTTTTAGCACATTAAATGTGCCAGACGATAGCATTTCAAAAATCCCATAATTCTTCCTAAAAAGGAAGTGAAGCAAGGCACAACTGTGCTTGAAAATTGAGTACCTACTCTTGTTTGGTGAAAGCTGGCTAAAGTGGTGTAAAGTGTTTCTTCCTTAATGTAATGAGGCAGAGGGGAAGTGGTTTTTCTTCATTTTTGAAGCTGGGTATTAAATGAAAAGGTACAAACATATAGCATTGTATTCAGTCATAGCTTCTTGAAATTTGCTGTTACTTAAGTTGCTTAAGTTGAAGACTGGGTTTATGTATTTATTCCTTTAGTCTGGGCAGGGCTGTGGAGATAAAAACATATGATTAATTAAGTGCTTTGATAAGTGAAGGATGGGAAACTATGATTTTTTTTTTTTCCTCATTTAAAACGAAACAGTAAACTAGCTGTTGTAACAGTTGGGAAGTGTTTATATTTTTAGCTCAGTCAACTGAGTTCTCTGTACACTGAAGTTGAATGATTTTGCTTGTTGCATTTGTTTTTTCAGCATGCAATGATGCTCCCTGTCCTCACCCACCATGTCCGCTACCATCAGTGTCTGATGCACTTGGACAAATTGATAGGCTACACTTTTCGAGACAGGTGCTTACTGCAGGTAAGAGATGGAAAGAAAACCCCAACCTTTGCTGGTTTCTCTCCATGATATTACTGAGTTCATCCATAGTGCTGAAATTGCATGGCATTGCCACAGCTTGGATGGACCTGATTACTTATACTGCAGATCTTTCAAAAGTTTCAGTTTTCCCAAGAGACTTCTAAATAGAGATATCTATTGTTCACATAGATATTACACCTACCTTTGCTCCCATGGTAGGTCTGGATTTGCTTGTAATGTGTAGCAAGACAAAAATGCAGTTACTGAAAAGACTGTCAAGTACTCATTTCTGGGTAAGTTCCTTTTTTCAGGTATTTATAGAGAATACAGTGTCATTCTGCAGATGAGTGTATGTGCCCTGCTTCTTGTTTTTATAGCCAGTTGTTCCAAAAGAGAATAGTTAAAACATTGTCCGGTTTTTTGCATTTGTAGCTAGTAAATAGACATTTGCAAACTTCTGTTTAGCTCTTGATTTCTGCAAGCACATGATGAAATTTTTTTTATTAACAAGCAAGAAAACTGGAGAGGAGAAGTTCTTACTTGTTTTAGATGCATCCATGTCACATAACCAGCCTTTTATGTTAGTGCATATTTGGAACTGATTAACTCTGAGGCTGATTCTTGGCATGGTGGCCCCTTTCCTCTTAGACTTTTTCTGAATTTACTGAAGGAAAATTGGGACGTCTATGCAGAACTTCCTTCTAAAGTAGGCATCATCTTTCTCCAATGACTGGACTAAATTCAAAACATGGCAGTTATTGTATTTCTGTACAGATTTTACTCCCAAATTATTTTAAGGAAATGTCTTTTCTCACAGCTTTTCTGGTTTCTAGGATTCGTTTTCCAGGCCTTTTCCTACTGCAAGTTACATTAAACATTGAGCATTTTCTAGGATTTGGTTGTTGGCAGGTTGTCTTTGTTTCAATGTCAAAGATAAAAATGCAGTGATGGAGACTTTCCAAATGTTGAGGCCAAACGCACAAACCAACAAGTAAATTCTAATCAAAAAGAGATGAGAGCATAAAAATCAAGTCTTAGTCATGTTTGGTTATAACAAATGTACTTTTTAATACTTAGTCCCTACACTCATTTATTTAAAACCTAAAAACATTTTCCATAACAGGAAGAGCTTTTTAAAAATGTATATAGTATCAGTAATCTGCTTGAGCATAGGCAGCGTTAGATGTGTAATTCTGCATAGATTGTTACCTATTTTATCATATCTTTTTAAAGTACAAGCAGGTTAAAAAAAGATTACACTGAATTATCTATTCAGAAAAGCTGTAATGTGTCATGTAGTCCTGATGGAGCAGAATTTGGGAAGTGCAGTTACAACAAACTTAGTAATACTATCAAGGAATTAAAAAGGACTTGGAGAAAGTTCTTATTGTTGATTAAATATAATTTTACTCTTTTAAGTTTCATGCTTAGAAAGCAACAGACAGTGTTTGAGTGAATTACTGACTGTCTTTGCTCACAGCCTGCAGCCCCAGTCCTGCATGTGGGTCAGAAGTAACTTTCTGCAGCTTGCATTTTCAAGTGTTTCTTCTTTTTTATACACAAGTTTTGTTTGCAGATACTTTTATAGGAGCACAATATTTTGATCAGTGTATGTATAAGGAAAGAGAAAATGTTACGAGTTTGCAGGATGCAGTTCTAAAAAACAAGCTGCCATTTCTGCAGTGGTGGTGTCAGCAACATAGTAAGCTTTTGGCAGTCCTTGGTGGTACAGAGGTAAAACAGAGGACCAATCCTATCATTCCTCTTCCATTTGAAGAATGAGTCCTCTATGGTCATGAGGGAAAGAGCTCTTCTGTGATTAACTCTGCCAGGAATAATGTACTTGTTGTTTCATATTTTGAGCTAGGAGAGTTTTATAGATACTTAAATAATGTAAATATGGATGGTTGAGAAGCTCTTTTAATTGCTTATTTTTTTAATATGAATATGTATAGATTGGTGTTAGAGTGAATATATTTTTAAATAAGCAAATGTATTAAAATCAGGTCAGCAAAGCTGGTAAGCAAAAGTCTTAAGGCAAATTGACAGTTCATGCGTTTTCTCTTCTAAACTAATTTTTCTTTAAAGAAAAAAATGATGAAAGTTAATTAGTTAAATTGATGACTGAGCATAAATGTTGCTTCTTTCTGACATCTGAAGTAGTTCACCCTACATTTAAATTGCTGGAACCAAGTTTCTGATTGACTACATCACTTTGTAACCTTTCTTCAAACTGAAAAATAACTATTACTAGCTATCGGTCTAAGATAATGTTTTTCTTTCATTTTCAAAAATACATTTAACACTCTTTTTTTCCTGTGTGTGTTACACTATAGCTTGCCATGACTCACCCAAGCCATCATTTAAATTTTGGGATGAATCCGGATCATGCCAGAAATTCTTTATCCAACTGTGGGATTCGACAGCCCAAGTATGGTGATAGAAAAGTTCACCATATACACATGAGAAAAAAAGGTATGCTATTTACACCACTAACGTTTTTTCTCTTACCTCACACTTAATCAGTAAGAACACCCTTTGTTCCATTGTCATTTCCTTGGCCATTGTTCTTTTGAGAGATGCCTTCAGTAGAGGATTTCAATGATTATTTGCAGACACCAGTGAGTTCTTTCTAATAGACTGAATTTTGCAAATTTATCAGTAAGTAAAGAGCTGAGAGCAAGCAAGGGTAATAAATGGGAGGATGTATTTGCTTAGAGTTTTGGCAAGTACTGTTTTCTTAATTTGCTGCTCAACATGGTGAATGAGCTGGAATATATTTTGTAAATATGTCTTAGTAATGTGAACATGTGGTCTGTCTGCTGCAAAATATTCCTCACCCCTTTAAAGTATATTCAGGAATAATGAAGTAAATTTTTTGTTGCTAATGTAATGTTTAGAATGTCCTTTTCATGCAAAGGTGGTATTTATCTGGCTCCCTGAATGCAAAAATTCAATACGGTTGTAATGGGGTTGTGGTCAGTTAGGCAGAGAGCAGTGGTAAGAATTATACTTTATGTAATGAACCCTGTAAATAACAGGATAATCTTGTGTACAGCAATTAGAGAGTAACATTTTGAGTAATTGTTTTCTACATTTATTCAAAGTGAATTAGTGGCTGTTTACTTAATAGTGCATTGTTTATGTTTTTAGGGATAAACACCCTGATAAATATTATGTCCCGTTTGGGACAGGATGATCCAGCTCCTTCCAGGTAATGAAAATAGTTGTTTGCAAGTAGGGAAGCTGCTGCAGAGGGAGATATTTAATAGAAACAACCAACTTTCTGTCAGCAACAGCTATGACAAATAGTTGAAGTGAAAAGTCATTTTGAATTGACTTTTATATTATGATGGTGTGCTGAACCTCCATTAGCAGTGACATAGTAAATGTTTGGTCGTGCCTCCAGAAAACGACTGATGAAGGTTTTAACAGATAATTCTATCATTTTTGTTGATCCTTGAAATGAGGAGGACTAAAAGGCTACCTTTTTGATTTCTGCAGAATAAAAAATAAGATTTGTTGTTGTTGTTATCAGTGCTATAAATTGGATTCTTCATCACGTTTTCTTACAGCACCTTCCTGGCATGGCACCTTGTTAACAGGAGTGTGATGCTGAACATGGGCTTTGCTGATTTACTGTTCCAATTTAAAGACAGATGCAAAACCCATTAATGTTTTAATGCAATAATCTGTAAATGACCACTAAGAATTCTGTGTGTATAAATATAGTTTAAGATGTGGTGTACAGCCACAGGTACCATCTTGAGCTGAAGTTGAATAAACAAAGCTCACAAAGCTAATGCAAGAAACAGTTGCATGTGAAATCTCTTAAGTACATGAACTAGATGGCAGTGTGTATTTTAGTCAGCTAGTGCTGTAGCTGGATCATTCAAGAGTCACCATTTTGGAAGAAGCTTGAGAATAGGAGAAATTTAATTCTGCATAAATTATTGTTGCACTGTTCCTAAATGCTGTTTCAGCTAGACCATGCCCTTTTCTCTTCAAGCTTTTTTGAGACCTCTAAAGATAACACAAGGCTAAATTGCATTAATTCTTATGAAATAACACAAAAATGTAAAGTTCCTTTTTAGAGAGAGGTGTTTTTTCAGTTATGTTGCTACACAGTTGTTGTAGATTTGCTCACATGTTATTGTTTTGTACAGCAGAGGTACTTGAATTCTTTCAGCCCATAACAAAGGCCTGCTATTTCAGAAATTACACTAATTCTATAATTTTCGAGGGAGTGAAAATTACAATAAAAGCTGCCAAACACTTGACAAGGATTGTCTGGATTTAAAAAAAAAATCCTGTGGCAATGGCCTTGATTCTGTTACAATCGTGTGAAATCAAAGATGGTGCTGCTTATTTGCTTTGTCTAGAGTAGAAATTTGTATGTATTGAATATAAGCAGGCAGACAGCTTGAAGGAAATGAAACTTCATGCAAAACAAAGGTAAATCAGGAGTGGTGATGAAAGAAAACAGAGGAAATAAAATATTCTAGTAACTTAATGACATCTTTGGATGCATCTCCTGGTACAGCCATTTTTTCTTTTGAGCTCAGAGGAAGTTACATAAAACAAGGCATTTAAAGGTGCTATGAAAAATCCAAGTTCCTGTTTCCTCTGCCATAGTGATGATCTGCTATGGTCAGGTCATCCTGCCCTGCAGGTGTTGTTGTTAATTAGGTAGGGCTCTCTAGTGTCATGCACAAGGCTTGGAACAGGCTGTTTGTTTCAATCATCTGGTGCCCTCTGATGGACAGAGAAACCTGACTTCAGTGCCAGGCAGCAGTCCTATTTCCTTTTTCCATTCTGTGAAGCCCTGACAGTCATAGCTCAGAAGAGAATATACAGAAATTTTGAAGGTGGTGTCAGTCCTGAGTTTCACAATTCACATAGTTATTACTCTGTTTTGGAAAGAATTGTTATCCAGAGAGGGTGTGGGAGGCTGCAAAAATTAGTATTGTCACTGATTAGCAATCAGCTCTGATTTTTTAATGTTTTAATTGTGTTATGTAAATAACCAGTATGTGTTACTTAGGTTATGGTGAACTTTAAAATGCCTTTTTCAGGATTAACCACAATGAGCGTTTAGAATTTCTGGGAGATGCTGTGGTGGAGTTCTTAACAAGGTAAATGGGGAATTCTTCAACAGTTCTCACCTTTGTATGTTATTATTATAGTGTTGTATTTATTGAACTTTCCAGTGTCTATTTTCACTGTGTATGTTAGCAGTCCTGCCTGATATTTAGACCTGCACACCTGCAGACAACTCTCTTGATAATTCTTCCAGTGGTCACGATAAAACAAGAAAGATTACAAAATAAAAAGTTAGAGTTTCTTTTTCATGGAGTGTGATTTTAAATTGATTTGGGTTAGAGATTATTCAGCTATAGACAAGTTGAACTTTATACCCTTTTTTTAAAGGAAAGATATTTTTCCTAGCATGCTATTTTGTTTCCATGGGTTCTTTTTGTCTAGTTGCAAGGGGGAAGCATTTATGGGTAGTGTTGAATGTGTTGCAGTTCTTGTATTTCTAGTAATTAGGGCTGTAGCTTCCATAACAACTTAAATAGTTAAGCACAAATGCAGTCTATTCAAAAGTAATGGAAAAAACCCATGGTTCATCAAAAATTGCTCCAGTTCTGGCCTGAGTATTCTGAAATCAGTGAACAATGCAGGCATATTATTAGTTACCTCCATTGTTCTACCTTACTTTACTAGAGGCAAACAGGTCGCACAATATAAAGATTATAAACTCTTTGCACCTGCTTTGTTCCACTGTTTTTAATAGAGGTGTAGTCTTGTTTAGTGCTAATTTGCTCTTTAAGCCAGTTTGTTACATGAACAACAAAACTGCCTTTATATCTCTGTTCTCTACTAGCCATTAGCTACGTGATATTACAAACTATTAGCCTGTGAAGGTCTCCACTGCCCTTAAAACTCATGGCCTTTTCTCTCATACAACAGTACAGGCTGATAAGATGGAAGACTTGCTGATTAAAATGTCTTGCATTTTTCATTGTCATTGTTCATCAACCATCAGTTCACTTTCTTAGCTAACTTTCGTCTTGATTCAGAAAAAAAATGAGCTCCATTTTTGTTCAATAGAGCATGTAAGCACCTATTTAAGTCTGATTTTTTTTTCTACCTCTCCCAACTTCAGGTGACTGCTGTTGTGAATTATGATGCTTGATTGGATTGCCTCTAAGTTTTATAGCAGTTTTTGTCCTTAAATAATCTTGCATCCATCTGCATTTTTCTCCCTGTGTACTGGCTTAATAAAATATTTTAATAATTAGTGCCATATAGTGCCTTTATTATTGGGGAATGTTGAAAACCCTCTATGTATTAACTTTTTTTAGCATGGGTTAGATAGTCATAGGTGACAGTATCCAAAATCATTTGTTCATCACTCAGATCTTGAAGGGATCAGTGAATTACTTGTTTTGTTTTGTTTCAGTTTTATGAAGTACCTTGCTAGCATGATGACAAATACCATTAAAGGTTGTTAAAAGCCTGTGATTTTTACTTTTTTTTTTTTTTTTTGGTTGTTTGTGGAATAATGACTTCACACATTTGATAAATCCAGGCTGTTGAGTTCTGTTCTTTGTTTCCATTAGCATCTGTTAAAGTACTTTAAGAAACATGTATAAACAGATAGCTACCTACCCTGTTGGCAGCAGGATCACCTGAAAGCACTGTGTACCCCCAGCATAGCGTTTCTCAAGGCTGAGGCTTCCCTTGTGCTTTATTCCTCAGCATCCTCTAGGTGTCAGCTGTGCTGAACCCTCTGCTGCTGCTGATAGACAGAAACCTGAGATGAGGGAACAGGCAGGGATTTAGACATTATATGCTGCCCAGCAGAGAAGCAGCACTCTTCCTGCTCTGCTGCCAGTGCTATCCCATCAGATAGGATTGGGCATTGTTTGAGTGTTTGTATCTTTACCCTACTTCAAGCTGACTTCCACTTTGGGAAGGGACCCACACATATTATCCACTAGGGTCTGAGGGAAGGGCACAGTTCTCTACAGGTGTATGTGGTTCATCTTTAATCAAATGCTAACAGAATCTGGTTTGCTTTTTGTTTTGCCAGTGTCCACTTGTACTACCTGTTTCCCACTCTGGAGGAAGGAGGATTAGCTACATACCGCACTGCCATCGTGCAGAACCAACACCTGGCCATGCTGGCTAAGGTACAGCTCTCTGTGTCTCTGTGTTTGACATCTGTGGGTAGAATACTATGAGTGTCTGGACTGCTTCTCGAGGGAGCTGCCTGCTTTAAACATCACTTTCTTTGCCGTGTTTTGTGTACAAGGTTTGGGATGCAGGAATCCTTTTCAGTTTGAAAGTAGATTTTAAAGGTAAAGGAGAACTTCATGTTTTCTCCAAACCATGCTTTTGGGAGAAGTGATTTTTGCAGGCATAAAGATAAGTTTTTTAGCTTTTGTTGAAGGTGTGCCTACATTTGTCTTTAATTTGTACAATGAAGCTGACAGTAGAACTTCAGTGAAGAAAAAGAATCAAACTTATAAGCATGTTGTTTATAAGAGAACTTTCTGATAGAACATGTAAGGAGTACGTGGCAACAGGAGGTAGAAAATATGGGGGGAAAAATGTCATTGCTCCATAACCTATGCAGTCATTTTCAGGTCCACTGTACACTGTCAGAGTAGTCAGCAGTATATGAAACAGGGTTTTGGCAAAGAGTTGTGTTATCTCCTATGAAAAATTAAGATGCCTTAGAATTTCATTTAATTTAGTTCTGTGAACGACAGAGCTTTTTATATTTCTATATATGATATTGGTGTGTGGTATTATGATACAGAAAGTTGATTCAATCTTTTCATAAATAGGTAGGTATTTCCTTATTCATTCTTGATTTTTTTAGCTTTTTTTTTAACAGTCTGAGACTTACTGATATAATTAATTATGCCACACATGTGCACATATGGTCCACTGTGTACTGCTGATAGTTTTCAAGTTGTACTTTTAAGCTTTCTTCTCTGTAATCATACAGTGCCCCAAACAAGCTTATCCAATATTGGGATTTCGGTAAAAACTGGAGGATTTCTAACATATCATCTTTTTGCTCAGCTCTCAGGAGAGGCATAGGGTAGGCAATGAACACAATAATTTTCCTCCACATCTTTCTTTATTAATTTAGATAAGCATGAATTGATTGAAACATTTCATATCAGGGCCTTGTTTACAAGTATGGTATTGCCTGACATTTGAATTAATGATACTATTTTAAAACCTGCATCAAGAAAGCTCATATGTTTTTCAATTCTCTTCACAGCCTTTATCATTGTACAAGGACAATTCTTGAAAATTTTTAATTGCAACATTTTAAAAACTGTAGATGCAGCTGTAAATATTACTTATCTGTATGTTCCCAATTTTCCTCTCATGTGTCTTATATGATGTTCCTGGTTTCATCCCCTGCAGTGTCATGTTGCATTCAGTTCACTTAATATAATTCTCTGTCTCTCAATGTCTCTTGAACTTGTGGAATGCTTTTCATAACTAAGAAGCAAATGATGAGTATAAGAAGTTGAAATTTTATATAAAACAATTAATATTCTACTCTTATGTTGACTCTAGCAAGTGCTCAACTGTTCATTATAAAGTGTGATGGAACACTGTCAGTCGTAATTCACAGTGTTCTGGAGCAGTGAACAGGCTGCCATTCATTGAAAATGGAAAACTCTTTTTGGCAATTGAAACATGTCTAAACCATGCATCTCAAACAGTCTCCAGCTTTACCTCCTAAATATACTTTGGGAGGATGAAGTTAAAAGTTAACAGGAAATTAATCAGTAGAAACTTACACCCAGCTGGGAAGAGCCTGTTCTCATACAAGCTTTGCAAGATGCATTAATCTCTTCTTTAAAAATCCCAATAATGGTTTTGTGTCAAAAAGACGAATATGTAAAGAGAATTTAGGAGCTCTTGCTGGCATTTCTATAGCAGAATTATCATATATTATAGAAAATATCTGGCTTACTGTATGAGATTTTGACTGGCAAGCAGAACTATAGTTTAGGCAACAGATGAGTGTTAATGATGCACTTTTGAAAGGAAGAAGGAAGCTAGGTGGCACTGCAGATTAAAATATGAGCCTTCTCTTGTAGTGCCCAGAGGCTACCACCTGTTGATGGTCTTAGAGGAAAAAGCCAGATGTTCAATGGATTGTGTCTACCAGAGTTCCTGTTCATCACTGTTCTGCTTTAGCTTCTTTTGGTTTGATAATTGTAGTTTTTCCATGGTATGACACTCCAGTTTTTACCTCTGATAAACAAAGGAAATTTTTTAGTTTTAGTTTGTTTGAACTGAAACTATGGAGAAAAGCTTCATAGTTCCTTCAAACCTAGTAGCTGCATGATGACAGTGTAATTGAACTTTAGTGACTAAACTGGTACTCTTGTACTTCTAAAGCCTGGTTTTAACTCTTTCTACATATTTTGCAGAAGCTGGAACTAGAACGATTCATGCTCTATGCTCATGGTCCAGACCTTTGCAGGGAGTCAGATCTCCGCCATGCCATGGCCAACTGCTTTGAAGCCCTAATAGGTAAGGTGTTTGCATTTGGGTGTGCAGGCAGATATGTTTTATACATGTCTGTGTGCTGTGTTGACTGTGGTGGAGGAGATGTGGGCCTGTTGAGTACTGCTAGTAGGAACAGGCAATAGTAAAGCTTCTTGTGTCATCTTTGTCCCTTCCCCTCTCCTGCACATATGCCACAATGACTGTGTAGTACAACCATGAAAATCTCATCTTCCATATCCTGACTCCCACACACTGAAGATGAAGCTGTTTCATGTCACTGTAGAACACCACCTCTCCTGTGCCAACATGGCATGACACCTGCCCCCTGTCTGAGGGGAGCAGTTCAGTCACCATGGCCTGGCAGAAGATAAGCAGGTTCACTGCTTCCAGTAGTGCTTGAACAGACCTGCAGCCTCAGCCCTGAATTTTAGCAGCAGCTTGCTTTCTGAATGCATCAGGCACTCCCAACTGAGTCACCAGACTACTTCCTCTGTGCCCTGCTAGTCTTCTGTGAATTTGCAAAGTAAATACCTTTTAGTCTTTGCATTTTTCTTACAGGTAAAAAGCATGGCAATATGCCTGGCTGGTGTAATAAAGCTACCCTCTCGCTGAGGGTGAAGGAGAGTTGTGTCAAATTTGCTGTTGGGCGCTAAGATGCAGATTAGTGACTGGCTGCATTGGTCTATAGGTTTATATTGCAGAGAAAATCAAGGCCAGACCACAGTTACCAAGCCAGGAGGGTGAAAATCTCATTGGTTACATCTGCACAAGCTCTATTTTAAATAGCATATTTTTATGAACCTTTGCTTGTTTGAATACACAAAGCAAGTTAATCTCACTGGTTTGACTTTGTATTCATCGAGATGTACCGTACAAGTTACTAGCTATGGGAATGGTTTAGCCCTGATGTGGGTCTTTATGTACTACACGAGCTCCTAAAGCATTTTGTCCTGCTTTGAAAAATAGATCATAGTTGGCTTAGATGTCAATAGTTCTGTGCATTCTGCCTTGGGCCAGATTGCATTTCCTCTTACCAAGAAATATGAGTTTTCTTTTTAACTCTGTTTTGCTTTCCATGAACACTTTGATCTTTAATTTAAAAAATAAAAAGCAAACAGAAGAGGAACAGTAGATATGTATCTGTGTCTTTGTTCACAGGCTTCAGCTTGTCTAGGAGGTAGTGATGAGAACTATTTGGCAAGCATTGAGATTTGCTGAGAGAGCAGGCTTGCTGTTTAACCTCCAATACAAAGCTGTTCAGCAAGTTAATTGAGCAATAAGATTTTGTCAGTGCTGTAGCTAAAATCTGGGAGCTTGTTAAGGGACTATAAAAGTATATGTACGGTCTGGAGCTCCTACTTGAGGCTCTTCTACAAAGTCTGGTGCTTCATCACAATGTCCCTGTAATGAACATAAAAAACAGAAGTATGAGCAGGCTGCCTAGGGATTGTTTAAAAATTTGTGCTCTCATAGTATTCCTCTTCAAGATTAATCTTATAAACCCCCAAACTGTTCTTTGAAGAGTCCAAAGAAAGTAGTTGACCTAGTGAGGAATCAAAGGGGAAGGGAAAGGCAGGGCAAATCATGTTCTTCCTGTATGTGGGAGCACGTACTCCCTTTCTCTGTGTTCTTGATGCAGCTGTCTATTCCATTTGCTTTTATGCTTACAGTAACAAGTTTGAGATTTTCAGAAGTCTCCTGTAAAGTGTATTAGAGGACAAAATGTTGATACTAAATATAAGAAGCGCCTGTGCAGATATAGAGTATATAGGGTACAATATAATATGTTAACACAAGTTTTGCAGAGCTTGTTACTGACAGACATGTGGAGAGGGCTAGTGGGGGCTGTGTGTGAAGTTTAAAAAAAAACAAAACATAATCTTCAGAAACTGAAACAAGCAGAGATGCTCTTTCCAGTTCAGACAATAAATTATTGTGATACCAATAAAGAAGGAAGCTCAAGGAAGACCTTGAGCTTTGCAGTAGTCCTGACACATCGTTTATACAGAGAGTGTAATCTCGTTGGAAGTATAGAACAAATGGTAATTGTTTGCTAGTTATTGAAATGTATTTAATGGATTTCCCTATCTGCAAATGTTTTTGTGGTTTATCCCCAGCCAGCAGCGAAGCTCCATGCAGCCAGTGAGATTGAGGAGAGAATCAGAAGGGTAAAAGCTGGAAAAGTCATGGGTTGAGATAAGACAAGATAAGGTTTCGTAGGGAAAGCAAAAGCTGTGCACACAAGCAAAACAAAACAAGAAATCCTTCTCCTTTCACTCCCTTTCCTCCTTCTCTGCAATTTATATACTGAGCATGATATCATACAATCTGGAATATCTGTTTGGTCAGTTTGGGTCACCTGTCCTGACTGCCTCCTCCCAACCTCCCAAGCACCCCTTAGTCTCTTCTCCAGCGTGGCAGTACCAAAAGCAGAAAAGGCCTTGACTTTGTGTGAGCCCTTCTCAGCAATAACAAAAACATCTCTGTTTTATCAGCCCTGTGTTCAGCAAAAATGGAAAACATATCCCTGTACTAGTCACTGTGAAGAAAATTAACTCTCTCCGAGCTGAAACCAGCACAGTTGTATAGTTAGCTGTTTACTGGAAAGTACTTCTAGAAATCTATTGCATCTAGGTTAATTAGTTTAAACTTTGCTCTTTGGATGTATCATTTTCTATCAGTGATATAATTATTTCAGGTTTTTCTTTGCACTTTATGACTGTTGATTTATGCTGGTGTTTTAACATGCTTTAAATTTCTCTAAAAAAATAGGTGTTGCTACAGAAAGCATCCTTTTGAAAATGAATGTTGGAGATTAAGAAGTCCAAGATCTTTGACTTTCTCATGCTTAGTAATTTTCTAAGTACTGATTGCATTATTGACCTTTGACATATTGGTCCCCTCGTGTAGGAGCTGTTTATCTAGAGGGAAGCCTAGAAGAAGCAAAACAGTTATTTGGACGTTTGCTCTTCAATGAAAAGGTATTTATGTACTTATATGATTTGATTTCCAGTTCGAAAAGAACTTGATGTGCTTTCCTGTCCATTGTTTTACTTAAGTATCACAAATGAACAAAAATACTGTTTTATGCAGTTCCTGGAAATTTAATTAGGACAGCAAGCTGTAATGATCCAGGCAAAAAAAATTATGGTGTTTTCTCAGGTGTGTTTAGGTTGCTTGGCTTAGGTAGGGAAGGGTGGCTGGTGTGGGAAACCTGACAGCTTCCATTCAAAGGGGAATGCTCTGAAAACATAAATGGGTGCTGCACATCCAGGCATCAGGCTCTGAGGGAATGATGCACATGTCGAGCAACTATTCTGTTTCATCAATTAAAAGCTTTAAGCTTATTTGGGGAAAAAAAAAAAAAAAAAAGAGGGTGGTTCATTCAGCATTTACCCAATTGCACAAATACAGATCAGGCTGTATCTTAGATGGTTGTTAGTTAGAATATGTGCTGTATAAAGTTGAAGGAAAGTACCCACTGCTGGGACAGCACACGTGGCAGTGGTGAGAGGATGAATTGTATATTATTTTCCTTCCTTTAAGTCTGTGAAATGACAGAAATAAAAGTATTTGAAATAAAAATAAAAGAAATAAAAGTATGTGGAAGCTTATTGTAACTCACTGTTTATTTGCTGCACGGTGGCTGTAGTGAAGGAAGCCTTTATGAAATAGAAGAAAATAAGTGGGTTTTTTTTCTTTTTCAGTCCTTTCCTTTGGAGAAGTCAAACTTGGTACTGAGGAGCACTTGCAAATAAAGTTAGTCCTGAGGCTTAAACAAATCTTTTTCTTCCTTTAACCACTTTTTATGTGGTTCAAGGATTTTTCCACCTCTTTGACACAAGCTAATTGGGAGAACTACAGGCAGTTTGAACAGCAAATACACGATTTTAAAAATTAGTTTGCCAGCACTATTGAATTTGCAATAAGCAGAGTCAGCATCTGAAATAGTTCAGTATTTCAAGTAATGACATTTTATTTAGTACTGTGGAATTTGTTAAATGACTCCCTTGAGCATTAAAGGCATCTCTCAATGTTTGCAGGACCTGCGGGATGTATGGCTTAATTATCCACTACACCCACTCCAAGTAAGTGTATCCCTTTCTGTAATAAATTTCACAGTTCTATTTTATTTTCAGGGATGCTTTTCCATAGGTTTCCATTGTGATGACATCTCAGAAATTGTGCTAAAGAGTAGTCAAAGGACTATATATATGTTTTCCTTTGTGTTTGGTTTGTGATTTGTGTGGTTGGTTTTTTTACATATGTAGTGAGTTTTTGCCTCTCTGAGAATTAATCATTCACCTTTCCTTGGCTCATGTTTGTTGTATAACTGTGCCTATACAGTAAATCCAACAAGAGGTAACATTTTGACAGCCTCTTATTTGTTTTCTCTTAAGTTGGAGGGAAAGGGTGCAAAAACAATCTATGAACATATTTTCTTAACCTGAAATTAGGACTGAAACCTTAATATAGGAAGGCACATTAATTGAATGCCATAAAAGTTTTGATTTGATTCTGTTTTGATTTTGTGTGTGCGTGCCTATGCAATGATAGTGTGGCTGTTTCAGTGATTCCAGTAACTTTAATATCGCGTAAACACTAAAATTATGAAGGTGTCTGAAGGCTAACTTATCCTCCATGTATCAAAGGATACAAGCTCACAAGCTGTCAGTTTATGAGGCTGGAAGTTGGGAGATTGATGTCCTAGTCCATTCTCCCTTACTGAATTCTTGGGCAGACATAGAGCAAGTCTCAGAGCCTCTCTGCACTGTAGCTCCTTGTCTTCAGTGCAAGCAGGAGTGTTCAAGGGTGCTGCCAGAAGAACATTGAATGCACAGACAAAATCTTCAGCAACAAATCAGTGCACGTGAAGAATTTTTACAACCACATCCCTCTGACTATAAATACAAAATACTCTTAATGGAAGATAACATTTTGAGATTCAGCACTAGCTGTCCTGTGTAGTGGCACACACAGCTCCGAAGAAGATTGTTCTTACTCTGAATTTCTTTCTTTGCTCTTACTTTATTTTAACTTTTTCATCCCTGCTTTCACAAAGGAGACTTGCACTCTGCTTAGAAATTAGCAACAGTCAGTGTTGTAAGCTTACAATTTCTTACTACTGCCTTGACTTGTGTGATGAAAATTGTTTTCTTCCACATTCCAAAATTATCCTAGGGGGTTTTGCCAATTGGTGAAACACAGGCAGCTCAGGCTGGCCTTTCAGCACAGCTAGCCTGAAAAATGGCATTTTTAAAAATTACTAAAAATCACTATAACAATATGCCAAATGAGATCCCAATCAATTAAAAAAAGCTGTGGATGAGATAACAGAGTTATAGATCTTCAGTTCTTTGTATTTGGCAGTAGCCAAGTCTGTAGAAATGGTCTAAAAAATAATTGGTGGTCATCTGGATACATATGGACTCTAGAAAGAGTCAACATGTAAAGGTGAATCCTGCCTCACAGATGTATGGGACGTTTTAGAAGACAGAACAGCATGTGATAATGCAGATGATACTGTATGCTGGGTTTCCTGGGAGGCTGTTGGAAAGACAGTCAGGAAAGGCTTTTAAATTTTTTATCTTTTTTTTAAGAAGCAATAAAAAAAAAAGCAACTCCAATGAAAAATGTCAGTCCCTACAAGATTAAAAGGAATGGCTGAAACATAAGAAATGGAGAACAGGAGTGAAATGACCACATCTTGCAAGGAATGGTGATCACGGGCAGATTTCCCTTGGGGTCTTTGCTAAAGTACAGGCTGTTCTCATTGACAGCCTAGGAAAGAGGATGAGCAGTGAGGTGGCAGTTTGTTGACAGTACCAAATTATTTCAGGTAGCAGGGACAACAGCAGACTGAAGAATTGCACTCTGGTTGTGAGAATGTGAGGGTGACTCACTGTGGAGTTTAAAAAAGCAGAAGAAATTCTGTGTAGGTGAATAGGAAGGGCTGTGCATGAGGAAACAAACAGCAGTCTCAGCTCCACATGCAGCTGAATTCCAAAATGACAATTATCACCCAAGTGTGGAATTTTGGTACAAGGATATGTAGCTCTATGAAAGTGTGAACAGAACACTCTGTACAGAAAACAGACAAATTGAATGTAATCAATTAATAGAAAAGGAGCAGACTAAAACCCAAAAGTTATCTCAATGCCAGTTAAAAAAGGTGTGGTTATTCTTACTTTTCTTTCAGGCATCTTCTTCTGGATAATTCCTCCTCTAAGGCGTTACTATACCAAAGAGATACTCAGAATGGGTGGAGGAAATGCTTAAGCCATTTCCCAGCTCCACAAAGGCATTTAACAGTGTCATCACAATAAGGACATCAGACAAGAAACTGATAAGAAAAGATATTGACCCAAAGCGATAATTTTAATTTTCTTGTGTTAGTGTGCCCTTTTGAATTTCATATTTAAAATATTTATTCTTGATTTTTGATAGTTAAGGAAAGTGGGAGAAATTGATTTGGGTTTTGTCTTGTCTTGACATGCTGTCAGTCTGCCAGCCCTATTCTGATAATTTTTGAATCCGTTGCTCAGTTGCAAACAATGTGATAATGTTAGAAAATGCAGAAATATTCAATTGTACATGTTTTATGAAAGTTTGTATTATGCTACAATGCATCCACATATAGAGACATGCAAGTGATGTGTTTAAATGCCTTAGCTGTTAAAAAAGCATACATCAGAGCTCATCTCTTCCTTGAGTGGTAATTATTCAAGACCAAAAGGCAGAGGAAACTTGGTTTTCTCAGTTCAGCTGTCCACGAAACTTGTTCATTGTATTCTTTGCCCTTGATTTAGAGAAGGCTTGCTTTTCTCTGAAAATTTCTGCAGCAGTCTGAATTTGTCATTTTTCTTGCAGCTGCAGGAGTCCAATACTGACAGGCAACTCATTGAGACCTCTCCGGTTCTTCAGAAGCTTACGGAGTTTGAGGAAGCAATTGGAGTCATCTTTACTCACGTTCGACTTCTAGCACGTGCATTCACTCTGAGGACAGTAGGCTTTAACCACCTGACTCTGTGAGTACATAGCAAGAGTCCTCATGTAGCTCTGTTGGCCCTTCTGTTAGAGTATCCCAGATTGCCTAGTTTGTAAACAAACTATATTACATTTATTTCCTGGAATAGAGCAGCTATGATCACAAGCCCTCCTGGCTCTGTATGCCACCTCTCTGTATGCTACAGTAGTCAGTAGCAAATACCTTGGGAAAGACTGTAGAAGGTGTTAGAGACCTATCCTGGTGTTTATTCTGAGCTCTTTGCATGACTGATATTTGTACATCCCTCCTGAGACCATAGCAAAACATACCTGGAGGTACATTTGAGCAGAGAAAAGAAGTGAAATTATGCTCTTTGGCCCAAGCACAGCCCTTGTGTTGTGTTCCTTGCAAAGCTGCCAGGCCCTGTTTTCAAGCAGTATTATAGAACATGCTGGGTTGGAAGAAACCCATCGGGATCATCAAGTCCAGCTCCTGGCCCTGCATAGAACACCCCAGGAATTGCACCATGTGCCTGAGAGTGTTGTCCACACGCTTCTGAACTCACACAGGCTTGGTGCTGTGACCACTTCCCTGGGGAGCCTTTCCAGTGTTAAACCACCCTCTGGGTGAAAAACCTCTTCCTGGTATCCAACCTAAACCTCTCCTGACTCAGCTCCATGCTGTTTCCTTGAGCCCTATCTCTGGTCATGAAAATGAAGAGATCAGTACCTACCCCTCCATTCCCCTCTGCAGTGAGGTCTCCCCTCAGTCCCCTCCAGGCTGAACAAAGTGACCTCAGCTGCTCCTCATATGTCTTCCCCTCAAGACCTTTCATCATCACAGTTGCTTGCCTTTGGACACTCTCTAACAGCTTAATGTTGTCTTTATAATGTGGCCCCCAAAACTGCCCCCAGCGCTCGAGGCGAGGCCGCCCCAGCTCAGAGCAGAGCAGGACAATCCCCTCCCTTGCCTGGCTGGCCATGCTGTGCCTGATGCCCTCAGGACACACTTGGCCCTCCTGGCTGCCAGGGCACTGCTGACTATTGTCCAACTTGCCATTGATCAGGACCCCCAGGTGTATTTCCACAGTGCTGCTCTCCAATGTCTCTTTCCCCACTTTATACACACAACTGGGGTTGTCCCAGACAGAGAATCTGGCACTGGCCCTTGTTAAACTTCATATCAGTGCTTACCCTCTCCCAGATCTTGTATGAGTTTAAACCCTGATCCTTTTCTTTCTTGTGATTGGACATTTTTCTCTGTTGAAGTATTGCATTCATTAGTTCATTTTCTTAAAACAAGTTTGAGATAGAGATCTTGTCCCAATACAGATTTGATGTTAACTGCTCTTCTCCTTCATTTAGTCTTTGATCTGTAATCTAATGATTGCATTTATTTGTAGCTATCCCGATTTGCTTTTTGCCTGTAAGTTGGTGTTACTATAGTAATGAGCTGTGTTTTCATCTCACCTGATTAACACTGAAAAATTGTCTTAAATGCATTTGGAAATGAGCAAGGCTCACTTTCAGATCACTCTTCATTTTAATTTGTGTGTGCATGCTGGTTTTGGTTTTTTCCTCATGAGTGCTTATTGATTTTGCTGCATTGATGTCTCATTTTTCAGAGGCCACAACCAGAGGATGGAATTCCTGGGTGACTCCATAATGCAGTTGGTAGCCACAGAGTATTTATTCATACATTTCCCCGATCATCATGAAGGGCACTTAACGGTGAGACTGCCATCAATCATATTCTCCATAAGAGCAAGAGTGGGATGGAAACCGAAATTATCAGAACAGCTAGTGAATTGTTCTGAGTTTGATTAATAAAAGAAGCCTCAGCAACCACTGCTCTTAATAAGGCTTTGTTAATTTTAAGTCATGAGCACTGCAATGGACCGAAAATGGTGATTTATGAGCCCACTGCAATAACTTCTGTTCGGTCTGTGAAATGGATCAAAAATTTTAAAGATACCAGCGATGAAATTGAGGCTAAGACTAGTTCTTGTTTAAAGATGAGTGTCTTAAACCATTTATTTAAATAGATGTATCACATGACTTTTTTTATTCCTTACTTCTAGTCTGTTGAACATGCACACAGGCAGGGTTATACATCCTGATAAAAAGTTTTTACAATTTATTTTGGTCTGGTTTTCCTCTTGTCTTTAATCTGGACTTCCTGAGGTAGCTTTTGAATTTAATTTTACTATGGTTATAGTCATCTATTGATTGCTATAGCCTTTTGGCCTCTCTTATCTGGGCTTTGAGCAACTAAGTTTGGAGACCTTTCAACAATTTACAGTACTTTAAACACAGCGTGATAGTATGAGTAGTTTTTTCCTGATTGATGCATTTAGATCTGCAGCTGAAGAGTTGTGGCTTTGTTTGAAAGTAACAAATTTTCTTGGTCTTATTAAATTTTCTTAGTTTACATGTATCAGGAATGTGAGTCAAGTTTTCTAGTTAAAGTTAGGAAGTAGCCTAATTTTAGAGTGGTTTCTTGAGATCAATAAAGGGATGACAATGCTAAGTCTCTAGCAGGCAATGTGTTATCAAAAATATGATTATGGAATCTTTTGGGCTAAAGCTGTTTACAAGAGGAAGAAAAAAGTACATGCTGTGACTAAAAGTTACTTGAGTTTTTCTTCACCATTTCTTAAGTTTCAGTTATATTTGTATGGATTCTTCTGCACCACTGAGGAAAGAGGATATAAAGCCTGGTGGGAGTTTTTGCTTTCTACATGGCTTTTAATAATGTAGGCATCCATGGTGTTATAACTCTTGCAAGAACTATTTGGCCAGAAGAATATGAGATGTTGCTGTTAATGGGTGTAAATGCTCAGAACAATTATTAGAATTATTAGAATGTCTTTTTGTTGCTTAATGTAATGATTAGTGAGTTGGAAAGTACAAGTTGCACACTTCACTTGCAACTTGTGAAGTTAGGCAAAACTGCAAAGTTTTGAGTTTTAGAGTGGAGTGGATGCTGAAAACACATAAAAATATGACAAAGTGGGCAATGCCTAAAATAAAACTTGAACTCTGTAGATGTGTTCATGTATAGAAAAAAAGGAAATTATCTTAAAATGTTTTTAAATTTGATGACAAATGAAATGAGACATCTGAGAAAGGAGACTGATAAAGTGGAATATGAAGAGAAACAGCAAACACTAAACTCTTTCTCCTGTCATCTGGGAACATGCTTAAATTTGAAGTAATGATAGAACATCAAGTTAATGGCGTCTGGTGTGTTGAGATTCTACTTGACTGGCAATGCAGTGGTGTCATGAGTTGACCCTGGCCCAATGCCAGTGCCCCCATGAAAGTATATTTCCCAGAATGGCTACTGTGAAATGTGACCCAAAATACAGCAAAGCAGGCTTCATCATCTCAGGGATAAAGGAATACAACTTTATTACATCTACTACAAACACAAAAGGAAAAAAAACCATACACACACAATATCCACAATGGAAGTCTTCAAACCACTCCTCCTCCCCCCTCCTTCCTCCATCACACCATGAGTCAAGGCTTTGCCTTCCCAATCCAGCTACCACCCCTCGAACACTCAATTCTCTGTCCAGTACCACCTCTCACACAGCCAACTCCCAGTTCATCAGGAGAGAGGAGTCTCCCTCTTGCACCACAGGCCTCCCCCTGGAAGCACGGTCAAACCCTCCTGCGCTTCCATCGGCACACCTGGCAGCCATCCAGGGAAAATCTGACAGGGTGCAAATCTTCCTTCCATGTTCAGTGCTCTCACCACTGACCATGGATCCAAACTGCTTCTTGGGTTTCCTTTTTTAAGGATGCTTTGCCCAGTTCCAGAAGAGTGACAGTCTCACATTTGGGACAGCAGTCCCCCCCATATTCTTTCCCCTGGGGCCTGGGGCTCTCAGGAACAGAGATCTCCTCATCCATCTCTGTTCCTTCCACATCTTCCTCTGACACACTGCACTCCTCGTGGCTCCCAGCCATCGCCTCCCCCCGGAAACAGTCTCTGAATTATAGAAAGAAATAGGCTCTGTCCCGTGGCTATGCAAGAGAAAAGTCCAGCCAAAAGCCACTCCAATCATCTCCTCCATCCAGGACGCTTCCCATCCTCTGCTGACATTTTCTTACGTACTCGAACTTTCTCTCCACTTGCTCATTTCCATCTAGCTCTCTCTCTTCTTCAGATTAGGGAGGATTAGTGCTTCTGTGGCTTCCATTGTCCAGGAAGGGGTTAAAAATCTCAGCCGCTGTCTGCCAGAACATCTAACTCCCACAGCTGGCTGACCGCGGCTGGGCACCTGCTTCATTCCTTGCCCTCCCCCTTCTCCTCCTCAGCCCGAGGTGCCAGCACAGATATCACACTTGGAGCTGGCACAGACTGTCTCCGTTCCTCTCTCTCTGGGGGGGGGCTGCCCAAAGCACCCCAGGGTCCCTCAGGGCTCCGGCCTGGCCTGCCCAAAGCACCCCAGGGTCCCTCAGGGCTCCGGCCTGGCCGACCTCACCCCCGGCCGGCCGCAGGGCTCACCCCCTCCCCCACCCAAACACAGCTGGGCAGAAGAGGTCAGCCGTGTTTCCCCTGGGTGTGTTTTCAGAGGCGTATCCAGGTCCCTAGTGGCCACACCAGGTGCCAATATTCACATCTGGCCACTGATTGGTTTGACCATTACTTTCCCAAAAACTTCCTTCCTTGTCAAACCATGACAAGTGGCTTCCCAGTGTGGAGTGATTGCTTGTGAAGAGATGTCTGTAAATTAACTATACTTAAGAAAAATAAAGGAGAACATAGTCTCATCTACATACTTGGAGATAGCCAAATAATGTACCAGAAAATAAGCTAACACATTGTTGGATGTTGGTAGATACAGCTTCTCCAGTACTGGGTTATGGATACATTCTTCTGGTACAGTCATGAGCAGTGGTATGTTGGGTGAAGATGGAAGAATTAGGAAAAACACTGCTTTGTAATTAAAGTCAAGCTTCAGTTGAGCGTATCATGTGTCACAGCATCTGCAGTGATGCAGGCTGTGTGTTACCAGTGTAGAGACTAACAAAAGTCTAAAAAAAGCTGCTGCACAGGGACTGTGTCTTCTCTGTATCGTTAAGAGGAATTGAGTTTCTTGCCCAAAGACACTTGTAGAGGAGCCGAATTCTAATACAGAGTAAGTTGATAACCAGAGTGCTAAGAGGATAACGGGGCTTTTTTTTTTCTATCTCTAATTCACTGGGTAGTGTATATGTTGCTCTTTGTTTTATGATACTACTAATCATGATTATGGATCCCATCAAAATAAATAGTCTGCAAACAAAAGAAATCCTTCTCCCATTACAAGAAACAGATTTTTGTCATGGGACACTGCACTTCTGTCTCATAGGATATTGTACTTAAAATATTGTTGGGGAAAGTATAGTTTATTTATCTTAAGGATGTAAAAGGAAAGAATTTTGAAAAGAAACAAGTAGTAATTGAGTTTAAATAAAGGTTAGGGAGAGAGGTAATAATACTATCTGTAGTTTGCCTAGTTTACAAAGATCAGGTTATGAGTATCTGCTTCATACATCATTGACAAACAAATTATGAACATACTGTTCTTTGTTTATCTGTTGTGAGAGATGAAGTATCAAGTGCAGCAAATAAATCTTGATTTTTCATAAGCTCAGTTGACATGCTGGAGCCAGGTAGCATATAACTTGTATCTAATAAGCTGAGCAAATGTGATATGGAAGACAGAAAAGAGGAAAAAATGTGTGTGCAGCACCTCAACTCTAGATTGCACATAAACTGTGGAAAACAGAGACATTCTTTACTTCTCACTCCTACCTCCTATAGTAACTGTAACTTCTTTAATGCTGTTCCATTTAAAGCAAAAAAGCAAACAAGCAGGAAAAATGCTGACCTCTTCAAAGGTTCATAAATTCTCCCTAAAATTCCAAAATACTCCTTTAAAGCTGTGTGGGAGCTCTGTGTCTTTGTTAGAGCTCTATGTTTAAGTAATCTGTCTGGTGCCAAGGTTAAGTATTTTCATGACACATCCTTGACATTGTCATACATGGAACACGTTAGGGCAGATCTGTGTCCAGGATGCATTGGCTCAGCTGTACTGCCTTCTAGCAGAGCAAATAGTGCATACAGGCTGTCCATCTGTGTATTTTTTAATCTGGCCAAAGGAATGGAGCAGATACCTCATCTGCTCATTCTGAAACACTGAACTATCTTGCTTTAATGTGTATTTGTTTCAATCACCACCTATTTATTTATTATTTGGTGGACAGTGGGGACTGTTCCATGGACTCCAGAATATTGTTTACTTACACTTTATGTGGGAAAATGTATACAGCTGTGTACTACTTAAACTAGAAAACTGCAGATTAGCTGAGAAGGTACAGGCCTCATGAAAAGATGGTACATAATTACAAGGAAGCTCACAAACAAGAAGTAATGTGTCCACAGAATAAGTAAAGATTGGTGAGAAGAATTGAAGCAGAAAGAAAAATCACCAGTAGAAGGAGTGACGGAGTGTGTCTCTATAGAAATCACTTGAGATGTCCTGAATCAAAATGTCAGTAAACTGAGAGAAGTGAGAAACCTCAAGGATAAAAGTAACTTTTTCTCCCAAGCTCTCTGAGGTTTTGTAGTTTGTTATTGGTAATTGTTACTATGGAATGGAACTTCTTTCTTTTGCAGCTGTTGAGAAGTTCTTTGGTGAACAACAGGACACAGGCCAAGGTGGCAGAAGAACTGGGCATGCAAGAGTTTGCCATCACTAACGACAAGACAAAAAGACCTGTAACTCTTAGAACTAAGACTTTGGCTGATCTCTTGGAATGTGAGTTAATTTGGTTATAATAACTTAGTACTTAATGACTTCCTTTTCCTTGGGGCTTGTTTAAGAAAGTCATTAGAAATCCCCTAAATTGCTATTAAAAATGTATGTTCAGGTTTCCAAATGAATTATGCCTATACCTCTGAAAGCCAGATCTTTGAAGACTAGCCTAGATTTTTGAAGTCTGTATAAAAGCATGAAGGAGGCCTAACTGCAGATAGAAAGTTGAAGGCTTAGAAATTGAGGGGTCGAGATGACCAGGTCAAAAGCATGTCTTCAAAGTTAAAGCTCATGCTCTGAGTTGAGCTATTTAACAGCAGTTTCAGTGTTTAATTAGTATGTTCTTGACACTGTTGCAAGACCAAATAGTTCCTTCAGCAGGTGAATATTTTTGTGGTTAATTTGTCTGCATTTGAGGAGGTTTTAAAATGGTCATTCCACAAGAGGAAAGGCTACGTGGAAATTAAATTATTTTAGTCAATTTTTGGAAGTTTGTGCTGCCTTCTTTCCCATGAAATGGAAACAGTGATAAATATTCTGCAAAGAAGGTTAATCCCCATATTTTATATTTTGATGTATTTTGCAAGCTATTCAGACCACTTGGCTTTTGCAAAATCCTGTAAACAAAGGAAAATAGCACACAAACCAGAGTGATTTATATCTAAATTATTTTATGGTACCCAGTAGTGATTTATTTGTAAGTATTCATGGTCTCCTGGTTAAAATGTGAGATTAGGAGCAGAGTGTTGTTTCTAGCACTTTAAATGACTGGGTGGATTTGGGTAAATCACTTAATCTCTTGGTCAACTTGATTTTTTTTTTTTTTTTCTGAGTATGCAGGATAATACCCTCATCAGATCACTGCTCTGAAATGTAATTGAATATGGCTTTAAAGTACTCAGAGATACTTGTTTCTAAAAGTGCAAGCTAATAATGCTCTCCTTGGAAGAGTGACAGTACCTTTTTTTCCCCCAGCCTTTATTGCTGCCCTGTACATTGATAAAGATTTGGAATATGTTCACACTTTCATGAATGTTTGCTTTTTTCCACGGCTAAAGGTAAGATCAGTCAGTTTCCTACTTTCCTGCCACTGTGTTTTAACACAGTGTAGCATTTGAAACTCTTACTACAATCTCTCAGTCATAAAAGCATCTTTGTGGACTTCCTACAGGAGTTTATTTTAAATCAAGACTGGAATGATCCTAAATCTCAGCTTCAGCAGTGCTGCTTGACTCTCAGAACAGAAGGAAAAGAGCCGGACATTCCTCTTTACAAGTAAGAACAGGCTTCTTATGGATACCAGCTAATTATAAATCTTCCTTGTATATGGAGCAAGATGTGATCAGTCACCCTACATTTTTCACATAATTTGCTTTTATTGTTGTTATCTAAGCCCTATAGTCTTTCTTTGTCTGAAGATGGAAAATACTCTTTTCTAAGGCTTAGGTGTTTAAGCCATTATAAGGAAGAGTTACTAATTATTTTACCTTTACAGTTGTAAGGGAAAAATAGAGGTTTTATTTTGGAGTGGATTATTTAATTGGCATAATTCTATGTTTGTTTTTCTTTTAATGTAAGGAATGGCAGTATTAAATGAAAAGAATTAAACAAATGGCTGTTTTGTTACGAGGTCAAGATATCTCCATTCCATTCTCAGTAACAGATGAAGTTTCTTGACATTATTATGCAAACATAATAATGCTTTATGTTACACCTGCTGATTATAGGCACTGTTTCTCATCCACAGTCAAGCACTGAAGGGCAGCACAAGTTTTGGACATTTTTGCTGTGTGGTTCAGCTGACAAATGTTCTCGTGTTCAATGACAAAGAGCTCAGGGCAGTGAACCTTTTAACTTGTACACCTTGGTTAGATACCTGAAGCTGGGTGGGATGGATCTCCCTTTTCACTTCCAGTTGCTAAATCATGTAATAGCTGCTTCATAAGGATAATAAATAATAAACCTTAGGCTGTATATTGCATCCATATCCATTCAATTAGTGTAGGAAAGGGTTCAATGTTAGCCCCAAAAGAAGAGATAAATGCTATGAAAGTTCAAGGCTTGTGTTGTTGGGATTATTATATCAAAAAGATATGAAGAATGAAAGTGTAAGTGCATTTGTCACAGGTTTCCAGTGAAAGTGTAACAGTTCAGTGACAGTGACATACGCTGCACTTCAGAAGTGCCCTCCCCTTAACTCTGCAGCCAGTGCTCTGCAGGTCTGACTCCTCTGTCTCTCTGTGTGAGGGTTCAGGGCTTTGTCTTGGCTGAGGGGGATGAATTCAATAAAAAACAATTTCCCATTTTTGTAAAAAACACTTAATATCAAGTACCAAATGTTTGTTTTGTTTTGCTGTGATGATAAATTGATTTTTATAGTACAGCTCAGACCTAGTAATACGCTGTTATCTTCCTATTATCTTGTTAAATTCCTTTTCTTGGGGTTATCTGTTTCACTGCAGTCAGTACTATTGCTTTTAAATTTAGAGTAGGTTTTATTTGCTCATGTCACAGTTCAGGGAGAGATAGAGTACTTTAGTTAGATACTTTAAAAATTGATGTGAAATTTGTTCTCCTTCTAAAAAGAAACAAGGTAGCAGACAGAACTTGGTCTGAAAGTGGGGAGAGATTTGGGACAGCAGTAAGAAACTGCAAAAGAAGCAATTCATTGCACATCTAGGGAATTACCTTTTCCCTTTTAGATGGTTGTTGATGTATGTCCTAGACTTTAGGTCAAATGGAAAGTTTGTTTTGTGACAAACTAACTTTTCAAAGCTGATGGAAAATTTCTTTGTACTGTGATAATTCAGTGTAGAGAACTACCATGTCTAATACAAAGTCCTTATAAAACCTTGCTACTTGAAAAACTCTCAGGGACTAAACTTCTGATGCACACATAATTGTATGGGTGTGTTTACTTGCAATTGTACAGCTATGCATCATTTATTCATTTGTTACCAGTGTTTTCAGAGTGTTTGAACATTTCATGTTACAGTTTGCATTTTTGCCTTTAGGTTAAGTAAATTTTTAATATTCAGGTGGTGCTCCTGAGTGAGCCTGGAGTAATAAATGTGATCAATAGAAATACTGTTCTGGTAATCTCTGGGTTAATGTGATCTATACATCCTTCAACCCTTGCTCTATGTTTTGCATTAATTGTACTATATGTATTGACCAGACTGAAAGCTTGGTGAGCTATGTGCCACAAGCAGTTCTGTGTTTTAATACTCCCTGCTTGAATAAAATATTTCTTTTTTCAGGACCCTGCAGACAGTGGGACCTTCTCATGCCAGGACGTACACAGTAGCTGTTTACTTCAAAGGTGAAAGAATAGGATGTGGTAAAGGTCCAAGGTATAGTAAAAAATTAATCACATGGTGTTAGGGTGTGGTGGTGTCCAAAATGACTAGCCATGGAGATAGACCGTTGTATGGTCTGCCTTAGGAAAAGAAAGCTGTAGAGCCTTCTTCAAACTTCTCTGCTTTAAAAATATCTGAAGGGTTCAATGTTGGAATAATTTTGGATCTTAAGTTTTTTTTGGTGAACTTGCCTTCAAGGTGGCTGGCAATGCTAACTAATTGTGGCTCTCGGAGTAGTAATGGCAGAACAGCTTCCAGGAAATAGTCTTTATCTTGGTATTTGCTATTAGATTACTATGCAACTTACACTGGCAAGTTAAGAATGCTACAATATTACCCCTTTTTTTTTTTTTTTTCCTGAGGTTACTATTTCTAGGCATTTTAGAATGGTTCTAAGAGTTCAAAGACTTCAACCATGAACCCCAAAAGCCTCATTTTATGCTACCAAATCTGGTGGTATAAAATTATCGTTGCTTTTTTTAACATTCACGCATCTGTGATTTTGTTGCTTTTTTCCTCTTAAGTAAAAGCAAATGCTTTAGTGAAGAATGGACTGGAATGTTTTGTTAATGTTACTGGTCTAACTTAAGAAATTTTCTACTGGAGCTGTAGTGCTATTGCTCACGTATTTATGGAATGGCTGATGTATCATACACTCTGGGAATTACAAGCTGCTGGTTATCCAGAAAGTTTCATTGCAAAAGAGTAACTAGTGTTTCACTTTGTCAGAAACTTTAGTTTATTCTGTAGAGCTTAGCTCTCATGTAACATGTTTTTGTTTGGCTTTCACAGTATTCAGCAAGCAGAAATGGGAGCTGCAATGGACGCACTTGAAAAATGTAAGATATTTGGACAACAGAGAATTCCTGGTTTATTTCCCTGCTCTTTAGTGAGGCAAGGTGCAGATTTTGTGGGGAACTTAGCAGAACACATATGCTAAGTACTGTCACCTTCCAAGCAGCAGGTTTTTCTCTTAGTACTTTCAAGACAGTTCTGTAGCAGTTGAAGTTAATATGATCCCAACAGATATTTGTTAACGGGAGCTGATCAGCTACAGAGTTTGCAACTTCAAGGGAACTCTGTGCATTAAAGTTTCATTGAGGTTTTCCATGCTTATGCATGCAGTAGGATAAGACTGCATAGTCTCTGATGCTCAGGTTGTCTCACCTTTTAATTCAGGGGAGGAGCAAAGTGTGACCTTAGAAAATAAAATTTGATCCCAGATTATCAGTAGACTGGGTTAAAATCTAAGAGCCAGATACCCAACAATTTAAATTGATATTTATCTGTCAAGAAGTGCTAATATCAGCTGCAGATCCAGGGGTCTGTGTATACATCTCTCCAAATTACATGCTTCATAGCCAGCATGGGAACAGTCCTTCACTGAAATGTAGTCTCAGATATGAATGAGTGTGGGCAAGCTTCTTATATTAAATAACTTTGGTCAGTTGGGTTAAAGGGCCAGGTGTGGGTGACCTGCTAGCAAATAGATTACAAGCATTTTGTGCAGCAGAAATTCTCTATTGAGAACACGGGAAGTCCATTTTTTTAAATTTCATTCAAAGGAAACACATGCAGTTCCTCAGATGTCAAAGGTTTTCAATATGTTATCTCTGCATCTGGAAATTCAAGAGCTTAAATATTTCAGAAGGCAGTGAATCTGTGTAGTTCAGATATGTTTTTAAATCCATCTGCAAAGCATATATTTCTCACCACCAGTAAATATGACAAGTAGAAAAATGTGACTTCCCTTCTCTGCTGAGTATCTCCAAGATATTACTGAAGTTTTCTTTGAGTGAATTTTCTTGTGACAGTATCACCACTCAAGAGAGCTGTGAGTTTCATGGCCTATCAATCTAAGGACTTCACAGCTATCTTCTGACATATATATTTGTTTAAATACCATAGAACTCTAGAGGTCTGTGCTCCTGCTGCCCTTCAATTCAAAACAGAGCCAACTTTCAAGTTAGTTTCTCTGTGCCTTGCCAGTCAAGTTTTTATTGTCTTTTGGGATGGAGGTTAGACAACCCTTAAGGGCCTCTGTTCTATTATGTATATGGTGGTGCAGTAGAGTTGTTTGATTTGGTTTGTTCGTTGGGCTGTTTAATGCATAAATAGTTAACGTCAAGTGAAAGCAGTTTTCATATACCTATTTATATGATAGCCATGATGAATTTATTACATGAGTTTCCTTCTTACCATCTAGACATATTAGAACAGGTTGCTACCAAGCAGAGTTCTGAAAGAATCATGTTACAGGCAGTGCTGAAAATCTGATTTCCATTTTATGTGGCACATGAGTAACAAAATATCCCAGAACTCCATTAAACAAAGCACTAGTGTTTTTAAAAACAACAGCAATTTAAAACCAATTTTGTTTAGATTGCTTTCTGGTTTAAATAAATATACTCTCCTAAGCTCAAGTTGTAAATAACTGATGAATAAACCCTTTATTCCTGTAGTATGTATAATAAAGGGCACAAATTTCACTGGCCAATGAAACAAAGCAGTAGAAAGTTATTCTGCTCTACCACAAACTGCTGTAGTTTATGTGGCTTCTGCACCACATTCTCTTGCTGAGAATCCGTGCTGCCTGGGACCCAGAAAAAGGAGGAAAAAGCTTGCTGCCTAGGAGGAAAAAGCTTGATGCCAAGGTACTCCTCTCTGAGAAGCCGCAGATGAATTCTCTCTTAATAGCCAGTGAGAGAGAGAACAGTCCTTTGCTGAGACTTCTACCAAATTTATGGCTTTAAAGGTCAGTGTAGTAACCTTTTGTGTTTATCTCAGACTGATTAGGTAGCCAATGCTGATCCCAGAGCTCTGTGTGATCGCAGCAGGATTTACCACCAACTGCAGCCTGTCACATACTCTGCCACCCCTTTGCTTTCTGACTGGCTGGAGGGTGCAGGTCTCCACAGCACAGACACATGTGGATGTCAGCACCCTGGTCATGCAGAAAACATCACATTCTGTGAGCCGTGTGCTAAAGTGAGAGCAATTCTGTTCACTTACATAAGCTGTTCTTACAGTCTCAGTACTAATGTGTACCTACACATCAGCCAATGGACAAATGCCTGAAAGCAGAAGCATCCATCTCCCCAGCTATTTCTCCATCACCTCAGCCTTGTCCAGTCTGTTTTAGGCAGTCTTCACTCATCCATGCTCTTTAGACTACGCTAAGGCTGCCTTCTGGTACATAGCCAAGCATTAACTTTTTCAGGAACAGACTTAACTGCATTCCATCTTGCTACATTATTACTTTCCCATTAGGATCCCCACCATAGTGTGGGGCATATAGTTGATTCTGCATGGTCTTAAACAATAATAAAAATAATGGAAGCATCTGTGAAATGCTTGAAACCAGTGGCTAGTACTTTTTGGATTGAGAGCAAGACAAAAAACCCTGACAGCATTTACAGTAGTTTCACATTCATTTTTCAGTATTGACCACCTGTTGCTAAGGGAACAGAATGTAAAATCCAAGTAATACCTGGCCATGTCACTGTACCAGGATTTTATATTTTGTTTTTGTGAGTATATTAGATTTGGCAGTGCTTTGTAGCAGAAGAAACAGATGTAAAGAAATCATGAAGAAACTCAAGTCTTATGAAACAGTCTTGGTTTACTATGTATTATAAGAAATAAATGAGTAAAAATGGGAACAATATTGTTCCCCCCTACCTCTAATAACATCAAAGTTTAAAACAAAATGAGCTGAGGCTTTCTCTGTTACCAGTTTGTTTATTAATGTAAAATATTTCTCTTTGTGTCAGATAACTTTCCCCAGATGGCCCATCAGAAACGGTTCATTGAACGGAAGTACAGGCAAGAGTTGAAAGAATTGAGGTGGGAAAGAGAGCATCAAGAGAGAGAGTCAGAGGAGACTGAAGAAGCAAGGAAATAAAAGGGCACAGAAGCAGTGGCATATTTACTTACTTAATAACTCTGACTGTGGCCTATGGAGACCTAACCTAGTTTCTTGCAGATGAATGAAGAGTGCCTGTTGATATCAAAAAGAAAATTGTAATATCTTCCTTTAAAAGTGTGTGCAAATATAGTATTTCTTTAGTTTGGTTTTAAGTTTGGCTTTTTAATAAGATTTGGGTTTAAATCCTTTTAATTTTTATGAAAAGTTGTTGATTATTTTTATTATTTTTACTGTCTTGTATGAAATAATAAAGTATTAATTTCAAAAGCTAATAGGAGGAAAAGCTGTTTAACAATTGTCTCCTATGTCTAAGTGCTGTGTTGTCAGTGACCGGCCAAGTTATTGCATGAACTCTGGTGTGAGGGGGAGGAAAGTGTTACGAAAAACTGATTCAGCTGAGCACTTAAGCATGTACCTAACTTAAGTTTTGCAGCTAAATTTGCTTCTTGAGTCTGCTAAACCAGAGCTTTAAAGTTCAGGCCCTTTTCACAGAAAATGGTACAGTAATTAAAAGGAGGTACTCAGTTTTGCTTTGAACCGTGGATGTCACATCTGAAATGTGGCGCAGATGTGTGTGGAAGATTGAGTAGGTTTTTTTTAAATCACTGTTATAAGACTTGAAGAAGATAATTATGAAGCAAGAGAATGGCAGTTTTTGTAGAGAATGTACATGTAGCTTACATTAACAAGTTTAGTTTCTTTCTGAGATTCTTGTTCTGTCAGGCTGGTGTCTACTTTAATGGATTTCTTTGACAGGAAGATACCAGTGTAGCCATTATTGTGAAATGGTATATTAGAAACTCTATATGGGTGCTATTCCAGAGAGGTTCATTGAAAACAGTTTTTGTCAAAAGAAGGGCAGAATTTTTCCCCAAAGTTGTGTGCAGTTTTAAGTCACCCGGTTTCCTTGGGTTTTTTTGGTGTCTGTGGCTTGTATTAGACAAACAGATGTTTCTTCTATAAAAGCTCTGAACAGCACCAGAAATTAAAAATCCACCGTGTCTGTTGGTATTTTTTCCCACTGGTTATCAGCGTTGTTTGTTCTTTTAATTTTGCTGCTTCAAGCCATTCATTTCCATTAAGCTGGTTCTCAGTTAAGACAGTCCCTTGGTAGGTATTGTGTTGTCATTTTTCATCTTTCCTTTCTGATAAGCGAAACAGATTGAACCCTTATTTTCCTCAGCTGTGCGTTTTCTTCCTGAAAGAAGAAAAGATCCTTTTTGGCCAGTCATTTAAGCAGGTCCCACATGTCCCACAGTTAGTTGTATGTGTTAAAGTATGGGGCAGCATGGATGCACAAGGCTGGCCCAAGGAATTCATGCTGACTCATGGAAGAAAACTTCTGCCCGACAGCCGCTCTGCACTGAGCAGCTTCTTCAGTGCTTGTCTGAAGCACCTCTCTGGAGGTGTGGGACAGACAGCAGGAGAAGCACTTCATTGCAGGTGCCAAAGTAGATACCAAATGGAGCTGAAAAATTCAGACTACACAAATGTCTTCCCAAAGTTTCACTTCTGAGCTAATCAATATGTGTATTTTCAGAAGCATACTTTTCTACACTTGCAGTGTGAGATGCACTTAAATAAGGGGAGGTTTTTTACACTTGAGCCCACAACACTACCTCACTTCTTCGAGCTCTATGATTTGCCGTTTCCTTATGGATTGATTCTTAAAATCCATTTCAGAGGATGAGAGAAAAGAAAAAAACAAACACATTCTGTAATATAGAGAGTGATAATAATGGAAGGAATAAAAACAAAGTAAAGGCAGGGAGCTGCTCTCTGCTGAATGCTACTGCCATTTGACTTTTGAGAAGTGATTGTAACTTCTTTTAGCTTCAGTTGGTAAATAAAAAGCTGAAATGTTTCTCAAGAGTAAGAAGCTTGAAAAGCACCAGCAAGTCCCCTGTCCACAAGACTTTTGTATTTAAAATTCTTTTGTATAATTGCCCATCTGCTTTCTAGCAGTAAGATGAAATGGTGCAGTGCTAGAGGGTCAAGTGTAATTGTGTAAACCATTATTTTGTTTTTCCCTCTTAACTGTGACCAGTTTCACGTGTTTAATGAATAGAAAATTACTTCATTTTCAGATGTATGATTGCTTAGCAAATTTCAGCGTATTTGACATCACCAAAGAACCCCAGTGGAATTGTTAGCTCATAGTTTTAACATTATTTTCATTATTCTTATGTACAATTTCACTTTTCAGCTGTAAGAAGACTGCAGTCTTATTCATAAATATTTTCATTAAATTAGATTGAATTTATCAGCTAGGCTGTTTTGGGGGAGGAGGCCAGGACTGTTCTTTTTTTCTTCTTTGACTCAGAAATTGCTTGGAAAAACAAACTTTTAAAATAATTCCTGCATCTCAGTTACTGCAGTTAGAGAGTTTTAGGCTTTCCTCAATAAAATGTTGGTGATAACTGTTTTTACAAGTGGGCTACTTTCCCTTTTTTTGCTGTGTAAGTGTGGGCTAGGAAGATTGCCTGAAACTATTTTGTTTTCCTTGTCTTCAGAACAGAAAACAAAATGTAAAAAAAAAAAAAAATCCTGCTTCCTTTATTCAAACCACAGTGTCTTTCTGTGTATGGGCTGTCTAAAAGCAGTGGCTGTGAATGTTCCTGTTGATTTCAGGAGTTGTGTAGAATGCAAAATGTGAGCACAGTCCTTTACAACAGCCACCAAGGAGGGGAAGCCTTTTCCAAGTTGCCTTGGTAAAAATTATCATTGCACTCGTGCTAATCAGTAGAACAGCTGTAGCTTGTAACCAGGCTGCTTGTGCTGCTCTTTTGTAGGTGTGAGGGGGTCTCTGGTTTACTGATAGTCCTTTTTTGCTTCAGAGCTTGATCTGTTCTCTGAGCTGGAGGTTCTCTTGCAAGAGCCATTGACTTGAGTTGGGTACAAGTAGATGAACAGAGTACAAGACAGGGATCTGTGTGAATCCAGCAGATCCTGCGAATATTTTTAATGTGACTGTGTACAGAGCATTGAATAGAATTGTAGCTGTTTTGATTGGGGATTTCAACTGAATTTACACAAAATTCATGATGTTATTTGTAGACCCTAAGTTTGCTTTGTAAGATTTCAGTTTCTGGAAGATTATTTAACAGCAGTACTAAGAGAACCTTGGTCTCTAAGATTGTTGTAAACATCGTTGCTAATAAAGTTTCCCAGAAAAGACTTCAGGCATAGTTGTTACTTGCTAAAACAATTTGGAAAGATCAAAAGGCAAATCCTGATCATCTGTCTCCCTACTTCAAAGACTCTGATTATACAGGCCACATATTTAAATGAAATAAGTGGTTCACTTGTAAAAAGTTTCTTTTTTGGTGGAAGTTTGTAAAGCCCTGTAAGAGCTCAGGGAGTTGTTCATCTGCATCATTTGCCACTGTGCATTGTCTTTGATGAGGATGGTATTGCAACAGAAATTTCTGTGGCCCGTACATCCACCCTGCTTCTCCCCCTTCCTACCCACTCCCCACATCACTGATTCACATTCTTCCTGGGGCCCTAAGATTTGATCAGCTGCATGCTCCAGCTGTGCATATTTCTCTGTCCATGAGGGAGCAGGCTTACCTTAGAGGCCTTTTTCTTCACCTAGCTGCTACAGGTGACAAAAGGAGCACCAACTTGCACCCAGAGTCTTGCTAACTATATTTCCCTTTGCCTCAGTCAACACTGCATTCCTCAAAAGGATTTCAAAGCCTTTCCTGAATAAGGGTATAAGTGATTTGCCTGTGACTTACAATATAATTGTACCTGAAAGTGTCAGTTGTGTCATTTCGTTGCTCTTCACAGCACCTTTGTAGAGGGACTATTTATTCTGTTACTAAGAGATGAAAAGGATGAAATTGTCACTGGGGGCCAGGGCTCAGGATGTCTGTGGGAGGGCAGTGATGCCTCATCCAATGGATGCCTTAGTCTGTGGCTTTAGTCTGTGGCTTCAGTCCTTGCAAGCCTGCTACAGTTCTCTTGCCAGGCCTGAGAGGGTCTTCAAGGGAGAAAAAAAGAACTTGGCTGTGCAGGCTGGGCAGTGGCACCCTCATTGCCTTTTCCTGCGGAGGCTTGGAAAACAACGATCAAGAAGATTGGGGACTCTGCTATAGGAAACCAGAGTCCAAACAGTGTGTTGCTTGTACGCCTCTTTAGAAAAAAATAAAAATAAAACCTTCCACTTTGAGCAGACATTTCAAAAGTAATCCATTAGCAAATGACAGGCTCTTGAGCTGACAAATTGTGAACTTTTGCTGGTGGCAGAAGCATCAGTGGTCCAGAAGTGCTGCAGCAGTGATGGGCGGGTAAGTGTTTGTCACTAGAGGTAGCTTGTTACTTATTTAGAGATGGAGATAGTGGTCAGGGGGACCCATGGGACCCCACTGATGCAAGCTCAGCCAACATTTCTAAAAAAAAATAAAGTTACTTCTTTCTAAAAAAAAAAATAAAGTTACTTCCCTGCAGGTTTCCTCCTTCAGTCATTTACTCTGTCAGAACAGTTCTGACATGGTGACCAGTTTTTGCTGCCAACTAGAATTACAATTCAAGTATTGCAGCTGTTTCCAGAGGGATACTTGAACTGACAAACAAAAAGCAGCCATTTCTCAATCCAGCAGCATTTGAAAATGCTAATACTATTCTGTATCCAATTATAAATTTCTTTTTTATATACAAAAGAAAAAAAAAATTCTATAAGGTAAGAATTTCTAATGATCTCCTTGAATAAGTCATTCAAAATTGCTGCTCTTAACTTTTGTTCTTGTGATGAAAAACATTGTCAAAATACATAAGTGGCTTTAAACTTTGTCATTAAGAAAAAAATAAATATACTATGTGAAGGAAAAAAACCAATTTCCTTATGTTTAAAATTTCTGTCATTCAATGCTGCTGTCTGCTTCCTTCTTCCAAAACCCAAGCATTTTAAATGTGTGTTCCACCTGTCAGAATGTGTCAGATTTTACAACCAATATCCCATCTCAGTTGATGTCTGTATATTAACAATCAAAATCAATCTGTAAGTTATTGCTTTTTAGTTTTTGAACCAGGGCTTGACCAGACATAAAAATAATGTGACACTTCCAACCTTATAAGACCTCAAAACTTTCAGAGAACTCAATGGCTTTAGCCCATAACAGGCTTTCAAGGCTTCCCATTACCTTTGCTCTCATTACTTTTAATTATTTTAATTTTTTTTAATGTTTTCATTGTTTATTTGTCCTTAATGTGATCTGTAGCACTACTATCTTCTATTTCAAGGTTCCCTGACCCTTACTTCTGGTTAGCAGGTAGGGAATCAATTCCTTGCTCACTGAGGCTAGAAAATAAATGACCTTGAACTCTGCTCTTGCAAGTCACACCTCAGCACTTATATCAGAAATCAAGTGCCCACAGCAAGAACAAAAACCTCGCTGCACATCTGTAGAAATAAAGTACTGAATCTTTCCAGTGCAATTTCAGGGATTCTGTCAGACATTTTAAGAGAGGCTGTGAATTCTTGAGGCACACAGTGATGTACTTTTTGCAGCTTATGTTGTGAATTTATGCAATTGGATTAAGTTTGGCATCTATTTCATCTGGAAGCTTATAAATGGACATTTATACGTGTAAGTGAGGAGAGAGAGGTAAGAAAAGGCAGAACAGATGCCGAAAACACTAGAAAAAAAGCTTATTTCAGCACTAACTGCTGAGAAGCAGATTGATTTGGATAGAAAAATGTTAACTACTTTCAAATACAGACTGAAAAATATGAGGTTTCATTGTAACATAAATACAATTCTGTGCCATGTGCTTGGGATAATGATGGCTTTAAAAAAATGCATTCAGAGTTGAGTTTTATGCAAAGCTAGAAAATAAATCCTATTGGTAAAATATAGCAAATCTATTAGAAGTGAGATGACAAAACTTTAGTATCTTAGAGAAACAGGGATGGGAAGTAATCTAGTAAAGTTGTGATTGTTTTCTAGATTTTAATTAGGCACATAGTTAAATATGTGTGTGTTTGGTGTAAATGCAGTTATGCATGTATATATATATTTACTTAATGAAACATCTGAAATTTTCACTCATTTCAACATGATACCTTTTTACCAAGGAAAGAAAAAGGCTTCCCAATGGTCAATTTTTAACAGGTATTTAGATATTGGTTTTATTGAAGTAGTGTCCAGAGATCTTCACTGCAGCTGGGGCTTTTCATGCCAGCTGCTATGAACACAAAATGACAGGCAGTCCCTGACCCAGAAAGTAATAGAAAGGAAGCAATGACTTAGTCAAAGTCACCGAACAGGTTAAGGGTACAAATGAGAACAAAACCTGAATCTGTCAAGTCCCAGCTGAGATTTGTCCTCTCCTCATACTGCACAGATACTTATTTACAGCATTTAGCTTTAGATGTTGTAGTTGGTTTATTTCTGCATTAATATGGGTCTTTTAGATTTCATGGACAGCAGCATAGAATGGGGCTTTACCTAATCTCTTTCATACTGAAAGCTTATAAAAACAATTTTAAAAAGTGAAAGTAAACTCAGGTGGTTGGTCCTGCATGGTGGGAGCTTCTCCCCACAACCAGCATGTTCACATTTGCTGCTAAGCTCCTGCTGTGGCAGCTTGAGCTTGTAGCTCCAAGGCCACTGCTCAGCACCTGACACTGTGTGACAGTTGTCACTCGGGTAGGAACAAGCAGCGTTGTCACGTTGTGTTGGAGCTGAGGTTTGGCCCTGTTATACACACATGCAGGAGAAAGCAGGTCTCCCTTCTGGATTCACAGCCTGCTGCAATTGTCTGTAGTTTTTTAAAGTCTGTATCCTCACCAAATCCATTAGAGGTTAGTATGACTCTAAGCACAGGATGTATTTCCAGCGTGGTATCAGGAGGAAATAAGCATGCAAACAGCTGTGCTCTCATCTGTAAAAAATACTTGGCTGCAAAGTGCCTCAGTTACTTCCTTGGTTCCTTGAAAATTAATTGTTTGAGAGATTTTTGGGCTGTAGATAGGTAGAGGGGGCCATGGGTAAGCATCACAAAAAGAGAGAAGCATCCCTTCTTCTTAGTCTTGTGCTGCCATGTGTGCTGGTTGCCGCAGGAGGATTGGTGACTGCTGGCTCCAGGGCAGTAATGGAAGGTGGAGGTGTGGGCTGGAGCATGATCCTGGGCTGGGAGTGTTGTGTGCCAGTACCAGGGCTGGTGGGAACACATCCTGTGCCTTTTCAGCTGGTGAGAAGGCAAACAGAGGAATGAGAATGGGTTTTAGCCTGGCCTTGATTGGCAGAAACTGGTGAGATGGTAGTGAAAGCTGGAAGTAGAAACAGGTTCTCCACTCTACAAGCTGTTGTTAACCCCTGACCAAAACACTATTTCTTGCAAGGCAGTGAGGAGTAAGGCTAGAGGTTCAGAGGTCTGTACATGATCAGAAGGGCTCAGTTCCATCAGCTGCTGTTTCCATACTGTTTGCTATAGCCTATCTCATGGATTCCCATGTTTTGAGGGGATTTTTGCCTGGTCCCATGTGTGCACCCATTGGACAGGTATATGTGTGCACATGTGTGTATGGAGTGAAAAACAGGAGAGCAAGTGTGAGTGTGTACAAAGAAGTTTGGGACTTCTTGCAGAAATGAAGGAGGCCCAGAGAGACAGCTGCATGACTCCTTCCCCTCCCAGGCAGATCTGTCATTTCTGGCTCTCAGATTGGTTTGTTTATTTCGTTTAATGATGCTGACCTTTGTGTTGGCTAAGTTGGCCTGTTGCAAGGCTAGGATTTGTGGCCTTTTGGGACTTCAGTTGTTTGGAAGACTGAGGATATTTTTTACTACATTGGGTCCAAAGAGAACGAATTCTGATGACCCAGCTGCCCTGATAACTCATTTGCCCTTTACCTTTTGACAGATAAAGTGACTTCAGACTTAGTCATATGTTAGAGACTGTCTAAATTTGAAGAACATTCTTGTAATAAATTATGTCCTATGGCAAAGAAAAATTCAAAGTTCTTTTGAAAGTTCCTGGTTTTACAATGTATTGCATGTGCTTTCTTGGGGAAAACTAATCTTGAATTTTCAGTGTGAGTTTTAAAAAGGACTTATCTGGAAAAGTAGAAAAAAAAATTTAGATACACTGGGGGGAGTATTGCCTCAAAATATGTTGTCTTCCTTATGCCACTGTTACTTTATTGTCTTTGTGTGAACAACCAGTTTCTTCAGAAATTGTCCCCAAATCTTACTGGATTGTGAACCCCCCAATCTGATTCCAGAATCTATTTTAGCTGAACAAATTCCTCAGGATTAGCACAGAAGTGTTCACACCTGAGATGATTTACAGCACATCAACCAACAGCTTCATCTGTTTTCCAGTCCCTAGAATTTTAGTGGTCATTGTCCTGCAATTCTTATGCCTAAAATTAATTTGAAACACATGACTGTCTGTCTCTGTTGAGCTGAGCACATCAGCTGGAAGTGGGAAATCATGTTGTTTTCGCTTGCCATCAGTGGCAGCAGCTCTGCATGCTCTGCTGGCAGCTACAGCTTCACTGTCAGCAGCAGGAGGGTCATGCTGGTCACAACCCAGAGACCCACAGGCTGCCCAGGTGGCCCTGGAGCTCGGTTGACTGTCACACAAATACAAGAGCCAAGAATCCTGACCTGTTTGCTTCCCCCTGGCTCCACTGCTCCTTTTGGGTGGAAAGCAGGGAAGGGGCAAAAGAGAGATTTTAGTACTTTTCATGGTAAGTTGAGCAGCACTCTTTCTGGCTTCTCACAGGAAAGGGATCTGCTGAGTAAGAAAGTGCTAATTTCACATCATTGTTTTTCGCAGTAGAGCTACTCTGTAAGTACCAAGCCCGAGAGGAACAAGAGCATAGTCAAATTAATGAAAAATAGGTTATGACGATAAATTATTCAAGTGGATAAAATTACTTTGGATTTGGAAGACACTGAAACTTAAGGGCCAGATCCTTTCCCGGTATAAAAAGATTCAGCTTTATCACTTTCAGGGAAACAGAGGGAACTTACATCATTCAGTTCAGGATCTGACTGTGACTGGCAGCATAAGCAGTCATTTAAAACTCAATGGCATATATTTCATCTACTTTGGGTGACAGCCATAAGGTGAATGTTTTAAATTCTGACATGGCATAGCCTTTCTTTTGAGATCAGTAGTGGGATTTTAAAAGGGATGAGATAAAAGCTGTGCCTCTCCAAAGACACATTTTCTCTGATGTTAAAGGAAACAATGTAGAAATATTCCCACTAAATAAATCATCAGGGACTTTCAGAATAGATCACATCCTTATGTCTTAAAACTTGTAATACAACTGAAGTTGTTCACCTTAACTCAGTTTCTTTTGTTCAGCAATTTTTCCGTACAAGGAGGCATGTGTAGAGAAGGCAAGTCTGAAGGAGACACCCCTTCAGAAGAGGTTCCAGTGAGCAGAGACAACGAAGCTCTTCTTTTGACTTCTGACATGGCACTATCAGAAATTTAATCCTTCTTAATCCCAGTCACCTTTCCAAGGAGATGATAGTGAGAACAGATGGAAGGCTGTTATTCTGCTAAAGGGGAATACCAGCAAGCTGTGAGTGTACCTGGCTCTTCAGAATGGCCTCTGTTTTTTAAGTGCTTTAGCCAACACAGGGGAGGAAATGTGTTGATTTGGCTTCTGCTGTTCTAGGATGAATTTTCAGTGACATTTTCCTTCAGCTTACATGCATGTATGCACACAGAGTGGTGGAGAGCACAACCAGCTGTTAGAGGCCATGTTTGAAGCTAGAAATTGCAGTCATTTGCACCTGTAGAAAAAACAGAATACTCTGAAATCAAGAACTTCTAGTAACTTCTTTTATCATACTAAACTCTAAGGCTGAATCACAACCTACCAAGCAGCAGACACTGAAGTCATAGATACGACCCCCTCTAGGCCCCTGCTGTGATAAGTGGAGAGAGAAAGCCACATCTCCAGAGACTAGTTCATGGCTTAGGCAGGATGAATCACCCCCTCTTGTCTGAGAAGCAAAGGGTGACACCTCTTTTATCTTTCTGAACAGTCTAACACCCATAGTTATGTGAGTTGAATCGAGGCTTTAAACATTTGTGGCATATAGCTATAAGACACAAGTGCTCACATTAAGCCAGTGTGGCATGGCCTCCTTAACACTTTGCATAGCCATTGCTGTGAGGAGAACGCTTCTTTATCCCCAGATGACTCTTTCAACCATCCCCTTATGTGCAGATGTGAGGAGGACTGACAGTTTCTCCAAAGTGAGAGTATTTCCAAATGTCAAGAAGCTTTATTTTTTAATGTGTTAAACCATATAAAATCCCCAGCTAATATAACTCATAAATGAAATGAGACTAATTAGTAGGAAAGTAATGAGAGAGCATTTACAGAGGTCACATCCTGAGGTCCAGTCACAGCGATGGAAAATATGGGAGAGGGGTAAAAACTGCAATCTACTTTGTTCCTGTAGCACTGGCATTCATAGTTGGTAATTAACCCCAGCAAGGGCAACCTTAGAATGGCAAAATGAGGAGAGAAATGTTAAGGGATTATGAACTTTGTCTTTCCTTTCTCTCCCCTTTGTTTCCTGTGAGTGTCCCTGGGCAGGCACAAGCTCCTTACTGCCAAGCCAACCTGCCCTCGCATCCATACAGCTACGGCTACGGCTCTGTCCTTCCTTCTCTTTGTTACAGCCACACTAGGAAATTCTGGTCCAAGTGCTTTTTCTAGGAAAAACTCAAGAGCTTCTAGGACACCACAAAGTTCTTTTGGCACAGGTCACCAAAGTTACGTAGCTGCCCAACTCCTTTTTTAAATGAGAGTCTATCACCCGTCTGGAGCGGCAGAAAGAAGCACTTCCTGACTTTGGGAATTGGAAGGGTAAGTCTGTTACGGGTTTTTGAGCACTCGCATACAAAGCTATGGAGAGTGGTGTGAGGACTTAAAACAGACCGTGGAACTGGAATACCATCTGTGACAGCAGAAGTGGAAGCTGTTGTACTGACTGCACAGTGGAGGATCCAAATGGCAAATTTATGTTACTTAAGCTTGAATAGAAGTATAAGGTCTCTTTCTTAACTCATCTGAGTCAGTAGGGTCCTTCCCTTGACTTTAATGAACGTCTATATTGAGCTGAAAGTCGAACCTTGAAATGAAACCTTGGCATCCAGGTAACTGAGATTTTAAAAGCATGAATTTACAGTTTGTCAAAACATCAAGGAGATACTGCTGATGAAACAGCATCTATGCTACGTACTAAATCATAATGTACTTAGTGAAACACAGATGTCTCTAGAAGGAAAATGCCTGTTGAAAACCAGACTCATGTTGAACTAGGGTCATCCATTTGCACAGCTTTTAACAGTCACCTACACCTGAACAGCTACAGACTCTCTCAGAACAAGGCAAATTCAAAATATTTGAGGCAAGTGCAACTGAAGGAGCATGCCTTCAAATCAGTGCTCACTGCAAAAGCAGCATCTGTGTCTACAGAATGATTGAAGGAGCTGGATGGAAAGGGAACAAAATGATGAGAGAAGATGCTGTGGCTGAATTAAAACTGCTGAGAAGTCAAATAAAGAAAAAAAAATAGTACTGATGTCAGCTGTCACCAAAAAAAAAAAAAAAAAGGAAAATACTAAATAATGAACAAGCAGGCACCATGAGAAAACAGGTATGTTGCAAGCAACACTATTTAATCACTGTGCCAATCTGAAGTTTACCAGGTCATTGTGGAGAAAAATCACCAACAGAATGCCAGAGAACACTTTCTTCTTTGTTTCCTAACAAAACATAAATTGTTTAAGTTTGTTTCCTCTCAACTTTAACAGATGTGTTCTCTTTATCTTTTTATTTTTAGTCCAGTCTTCTTGAATATGTGCATTAATTGCACTTCAGCTACCTTTGAATTTTTCACTAGCCTAATTACTCTTAGAGTTTTGCTCATGTTTAGGCTGAACTTTTTCTTTCTTTGCTTATGGCCATTACTTCTTTTTCTGTTGTCTTCTGAGACTTGGTGTAATTTCCTTCCTTCATTTACATTGTTACCTTGAAGATATTTACAGGGAATGTTCATTTTCTTCTTGAGGTTTCTCTTTTCCCCTGTGTCGATCCCTTCAGTTTCTTTCTTCTTCCTTCTCTCTCCCTAATTTGTATGCTCTTCACTTCTTATTACCAGTACAGCTAGCATTTTGACTAATTTTTCATGTGGTTTTTTTTCATGTATTTAAGATTAATATCTAAGTAGCAGAACTGACCTTAAAAATCTGTGAGGGACATTTCCATAAAATATACCGGATAGTGTCTCTTTTTCACAGTGCTTCATACTTTTAATGTCCATCAGCAGCAAACTTGAATTGCTAAGCCACAGTTACACACACATACACAAATAAATATCTTTAGCCTTAATTTTTGCAAGTAGGACTTTATGTTCCCATTCCTTTAGTAGCTCACTGGTGCATATCTTATATTGAAACTGCCCAGACCTGCACAGGTTCTGCATAACTTGTGTACATACATGAGGCTGGTGCATGCATTTGAACAAGCAGAGTCTGTGGTCAGCTAGGAATGACTGGAATGGCACTCAGTGGGAATGTCCTCCTTCAGATGCTTCTGGGATGCCAGTCCAGGTTTACAGGTTTACATACTTACCGTATGTAAGTGTATATAAGACCTGCATGTAGACATCTAACAGGATTTTCAGAAGTGACTAGGCAGGCTGAGCTCCTCATTTCCTGGTTTTACTGGTTTATACCTGAATTCCTTCATATGTTTGCTACCTATAGTTTGCTGGGGTGGGATCTGCCATTTTCTCCATGCAGTACTAAGAACAGCAGAGTCCTGCTGTAACCAGTTCCTCAGCAGCACCAACATGACTGAGCCTAACAAAACAAATCCAGAGCAGTGCCCAGGGTATGGGCAGTGGGAATTAGCATGAAGTAGAAGGAGCTAAGTAAAAACACACCACAGAACAGGTTCATCTGATGATGAGGGAGTGAAGAAATGAGGACCAGAAATAACTTAGCACTTCAAAATGAGGCACTGTCTTTCTGTTCCTTGCAAACAGACTGATTAAAAATACTACAAACAAGGGTGATGGATATACTAAAAATGTAAGAATGTACTTTTTCCTTGAAATCTCTGGCCTCACATTTGTTTATAACAATTATCTCATAGAAAAAGAGATGCAACCTGAGAATGTGTCTGTGCAGGTAATATAGTGCCAAGGAATGGGAATCTCGAGTCTGTCAGAAAAAGAAATGTGTTTAACAAGGCACAAGCTCAAGAAGATACAGTTCCTTTGCCCTGAACCCCCTGCTGTCACTGGCTGCTGTCAACTGGAGGGTTTGATTTCAACGTTGTAAGAAACCTTAGGCAATCTCACACAGTGCAAGTGAGAAAATGACAGCCCTGTGATGATGCAGCCAGTTTTCCTGATCAGCGTGATTGTATGAGAGCGCTGTACTTAGTTATATCGATTTGTCTCTGAGAGCTCTTTCTGCCACATAAATCTCATCGAAAATCTTTAAAGATCTTGCCCCAGAAGGCCACTACGTTATTTTTCTCTGTAAAAAGAAGCAGAGCCAGGAATTCATTTCTCAAAGTTTTAACTAGAACGGCCCATTTATGAGGAAGGTGTGAATTCATCTGTTTTACATTTTGAAACATCTAAAAACAGCTCTGCACTTCATGATTAACCTTTACTTCTAAGCAGTACTACAAAGAGCTGTATTTATCTCCTCTCCCTTTCTTTCTTGGATCAAGAGGTTTGAATAAAGCAAATCACCTTTCTTTTAGATGGGAATTGGAGAGAGCGTTGTGCTTATTGTAGCTCAAGCCTTAAGTACAATAGGCACCACATTAAAAAGATACTATTTGTGCCTCTTTAGTTAAAAAGACTGATAGTGCTTCCCTTATGGAAGTTTTCTTTAGAGTGACTAAAATGATTTTAAAAATAAATAATCACTTTAAATTAAGGATCAAGTCTTTCAACTCAGCCAGAGCTAAATAAGCCCAAAATACAAATTCACAAAGTCTCAATAGCATTATCAATATGTCTGAGACATAAAGTGTGTCTTTATGCCTGGCAGACTCATTTCTTCTAATATATATACAAGTGAATATGAGAAAACACAAGAAGTTTGACCTTTTTTTAACTTGACAAAACCACTTTTTTAAAAGAAGTCACTCTTGAGTTTTGATTATCTGTAACACAGAAAGAACCTGAATACCTATAGGTATGTGAGTTTTAGGCTGTTCAGGTACAGAATAGATTGCATGAAAGGGCTATAAATTTTTCAATAACACTAAATATTTGGTAAAATAAACATTTTTTTCCTCTTTGAGAGCACAGTAAATTATTCCTTGGCTTGCTCTGTCATTCTGCACAGATGTAGTGATCTGTGCACATACTATAATTGGAGACCGAGGACTTAATTTCCTTCTTCTCTTTTCTTCTAAATAAACTAACTCCAAGAACTTTTATAGCCAGGATGTGCCAAAGTGACATTTATTCATTTAAACTGTGCAGCCTAGTGCAACTTAAATATAATTACTGTACATCAGAACAAAGCTAACTTCATAAAGGCATGACACGGCAAGTAACATCTGATTAGACAAGCATCCTCCTACGAGTGCAGAACCATTGGCACCAAAGGAGGGTACTGCATTACTCCAGGACAATAATAGCAATTAATGCCATGTTTACAAATTTGCTCCATTGGAGGGGACAGCTACAGGGCTCATTTCACTGAAATTGGCTTAATACAAAAGTACTGGTGTACCCCTCTGCAATAAATGACAAAATTATGTTCTGCTTAATTTCCTATGATATCCTAGAGCATATTCACATTTGTTGAGTTCTCTCCAAACTTTCTTGTTTTAGGTATTCTTATTCTGACTTTATAGTAAATGACTTGGAGTTGTTACAGCAAACAGATGAGAAGTCTGATGCAGTAAAGCAGCAGGGTTTCTGAGGCCTGAAACCAGTAGTGTCTAACTGTACATTTATTACAAGTCTACATTTAGTCACAAGTACAACTCTCATACCTGAAGCATATCAGCATATCTTCACTAGTGTGGAAGTGTTTTTTAAAGTGACAGACTGATTAGAGTTTGAATCCATGTTCCAGACTTGAAGAAAACATGAATCTTGCTCAGATTGATGTACATTTCTCACTTTATGCACCGGGACTAGAGCCTTTAGTTTCCCTGAACAGACAGACTAAATAATTGTCATATGCAAAGAAATTTGAAGTCAGTTTCCGAGCCTCCAGGTTATAGAAGCCAACACCATGTTTTTTGCAGCAGTCTTTAAATCTCTGAGCTCCCCTTGATCCCCTCTTCCCCCAATACTAATGGCTCAGATTTATGGAAGAGATGTAAATATGGCCAGTAACACTTTATGACAGTTCAAGTTCTATTTCTGTCAGAAACAGTGTTTCTCTAGCTGCCCCTTAACACTCCTTTACATTTCCTTCAGTGGCAACCCTCTTTGTACTTAGGTAAGACAAACAAAGATTCTTGTCTCCCTCTTCCATGGCTGATAGTAAAAGAATGGAGGGGTAGGAAGAGAACATTAGCTGGCTGCTATGTGCATATGGTTTTCCTAAAGCTACTTTTTGGGTCTTCCTTTTAGTGTTGGAGGAATAATATTTGTGTCTTTATTTCCTAAACTCAACACCCCTTACACCAAACAAAAATATGTGCCTTATTTGCCAAGGAGCATAGAAAGTGGCCTCTAACTCACTGCTGTCCCAAAGAGATTGGGCAGTAGGAAGGCAGCCTAAATGGGGAAGTGTTCTCCCTTGAGTAATCAAAATATCTTCTGGAGCTCACATTTTCTCACTTCATCACAACATTAGCTCCAGCAATGACAGGAGCAACTTGTGCTGACAGTACTGGACATATAGAAAAGGGCTTTTGGAGTTTACCAGTTATTAAAAAGTACTTTGTGAGTGCCCAGAACTATCTGCATCAATGAACTGTGAATAGTCTCTTCACACTTGCAGGGGTAAATCAGAGCATGGGCAAAGCATTTGTCAGGATTTCAAAAGACAGGAGAAAGTAAGATAAGCCTGTGAAACCATTAGCATAACAGATATTATATATATAATATATATGGTGTAAATATTTATGAAAGAATGTAGGTTACCCAGAGGATAAAAGAAAGGAGATGCAAGAACAAGAGCTCAGTGAAATAAAAGTTTGAAGTTCAGCTTTGGTCCAGTTGGTCTGGAGGCTGGGTATGCAGGAGGGGTGACCAGAGCTGGCACAAAGCAAGCACTGCCTGCAGGAAAGACATGACCTTCCACTGGAGAGGAATTGAGAGACAGAAAGCAGACAGCTGACAGGGTTTGATGATGTTCCAGCTGACATACAATGAGAGTTTTGTTTTGGTTTTGTAAAGTAATGGTTAATGGGCAGTAACATGGAATTCTGAATGTTTGGCACAATGTTTTATATGTCATGACCTTCCTGCCAGAGATCTTTGTTCCCACATGTTTATTTTATATTATAGTCCTCAGGAGCAACATGTATGATCTGAGTTCCTCTCTGTCCTCTGCTGCACTTTGTGCTGGTCATCAAACAGTTAATCTGCATTGTCTTTCAGGAGTCCCATCTCTCTTCTGCCAGGATCAATGACAAAATTTTGACTGTGAAAGTGAGAGAGCCCATGGGCCAGATGGATATTTGGTAGCAAAACATTGGAAAGGCTTTTTTTGCAATAAAGAGCTACATGAAGTACTTGCTCTAAAGACAAGCACCAATATATTGTCTCCATGGTATTTGTAATCAATATTGTATTACAGGTTGATTAAATACCAAGATATTAGAGTGGTGAATCTCAGAAGTATATTTTTGACTTTTCATTGTTTCTCAAAAACAACTGTAGAAATTATTTAAAGAAATGTTGACAATACCAGAAAACAACAAAATCAAAATAGCATCATAATCTATATCTCTGAACAGGCAATCTTGGCAAGGAGGAAACACTCATCATTGAATCAGTACCTGGCAGATGCTGCAGGTGGGCAAGAATATTACAACTTCATGGCCTAAATGTTTGGCCAATTTATCCTGTGCAAATAGATAGTATAACGTGGAATAATTTCTACATAGCTTCTTAGACTAGTATCCAGTGTGTGCATAAAGGGTGGATACCACTCAAAAAGATGGTGACATCCCTGGGAAGCCAAATAGAATGGTTTTAATCTGTTGTCTCCACAGATGTGTAATAAAGTATACGTCTGGTGTGTATTTGACACTGGAACATAAAAATGGGCAAGCAAGAGAGTGAAGGCCACGTGAAGAACCATGGCTAACCAAGCCATAACTCATAGCAGGAGCAGGTGGCTTGGCCCTCTTGTCTCTGGCTGACTTTTCTCTTTAGGCTGTTTGTCTTTGGCAACAATCATTAAGTCGATGTCTGTTTGGACACGAGTGGTAAAGTCTGGGAGCAGTGTGAGAAGGAGGAGGCAGAGAGAACCTGGCTCTGTACTCAAACAGTTCAAAAAAGCTAGGCCATCACACTGCCCAGCAGTGGCAAAACAAAGATGCGCCTGCCTCTATTTTTTGTTCTGACAGCTCCACCTTGGTATGTGGGGGATAAAAGTACATGAAGCAGTGCCAGGCTGAGGAGAGCTCCCTCTGTGAGCTTGCAGAGAACAGACTTAGGGGAATGATGTGCCAGAGACCAAGCCAGGCAGACCCACACTGTCTCCTTACATTCCTGTACCAGCTTTTAGCTTACCAGAGCTCTTTCATTCAGTCCTCTCTTCAATGTTTTGTTACCAAAGTTTAGGTTTGTTCTTTGGGGGCATTTTTGGGTTTATTTTATTAGAGGAGGTTTGAGAGTTTGTTTGTTCTAATAAGCTGGAGCTGTAATTGGGAAATGGGTTAAACTTGCTTCCAATTAAGATAATTGACATGAAATACCCAACTGCACTCTGAGAGAGAGAGAAATAAGTTCCCCAGCTGAGCTGTAGAAGAGAGCAGCTTTGCTAACAATGAAGGTAGAAGCAGATGTTCAGAAAAACATGTAAAAGCAATCAGGAGGGGATTTATACATTTGGTTATTAATTAAGATGCATGCATGAGCAGCCAGCCAGCCAAAGTTCTGATTTAAGAAAGGCAAAATTCTAACAAGGGGTACAGGGAAAGCTGTATTTAGAAGATTCCTGCAGTTTTAGGGGTTTTTTTGTTTGGTTGGTTTTGGTGTTTTTTGTTTTTTTGACTGGGGATGGGAGGGTTTTGGTTTTTTTATTTATTTTTTTTTTTTGGGTTTTGGGTATTTGGGTTTTTTTTCCTGAAGCCCAAAAGTTTTTTGCAATTTTCAGATTAGCATGTCCCCTTGCATACAGTCTTCCTGACTGTTCTCTTGATCATGGTAAGTTTGTTTCTCTTTTGCTTAACTAAAGTAGGATATGATGATAAGGTCCTGTCAGGCCATGAGTGTCTCCACAACTAGTAAAAATATAAATGGTTTTGTGCACTCTGTGATTTGCCAAGGTCAAAAAATGTGTCATGAGTATTGGAGCAATTAGAAATAGTGAGTGACTGAGGACTTCTGACAATGCTCATGTTTGCTTTTGTGTGGGGAATAAAGGAATTGGAATCAGCCTTTCTGATTGGAGAGACAGAGGTGCTTGAGGATCTGATGTGGAGACAGACAGCTGCTGAAAAACTGTTAGTTGTACCAGAAAAACACAGAGTGGGTATTTGCTGGTAACTGTCTGTACTACAATCAGGGAAAGATGTACTAGCATTGGCAAGAAAGAGGAAGAGCTTCTAAGATTTTGGATAAGAATACGTTGGGTTTTTTCTTTTTCTTTTTTTTTTTTTTTAATTTGTGCCTTATCCAACAAACTCAAATTTCATTTACAGCATTGAAAGGAATGTTATGTGAGAGTAAGATTGGAAGAACCAACTGAATTCACTTGTCTGCTCATTTAAGTGATCATTCCTGCAGTTTTAATGCAACAATTAAAGCATCTTAAATGTTTGCTCTTTCCTTTGGTTCTCTTGTTCGAGCTGTCCTTGAAATTCATAGAATCACAGAATAGCTTGGATTGGAAGGGACCTCAAAGATCATCTAGTTCCAACCCCCTTGCCATGGGCAGGGGGAACACCTTTCACAAGGTTCTCAGAGCTCCATCCAACCTGGCCTTGAACACTTCCAGGGAAGGGGCATCACAACTTCTCTGGGACGCCAGTGCCAGTCCCTCACCACCCTCACAGTAAAGAATTTCTTCCTAACATCTAACCTAAACCTACTTTGTTTCAGTTTGAAGCCATTCCCCCTTGTTCTGTCACCACCTGCTCTCGTAAAAAATAACTTTCCATTGTTCCTGTCCTTCCAGCTCCCTTCAGGTACTGGAAGGCAGCAATTAGGTTACATCTTCTCTGCTCCAGGCTGAACAATCTCAATTCTCTCAGTCTTTCCACCCAGGAGAGGAAGTTCATCCCTCTGGTCATCTTGATGTCCCTTCTCTGAACTCACTCCAACAGGCCAATGTCCTTCCTGTGCTGGGGATCCCAGAGCTGGATGCAGAACTCCAGATGGGGTCTCACAAGACTGGAGCAGAGAGGCAGAGGAGGAGGAGGAGACAAAGTCAGTAAGAACTTTAAAAAAAGAAAAAGGCTGTTGGCTTTAATGGCTTGTCTAGCTGACTTATCTCTGTGATGACTTTGGTAGTATTAATGAAAGATGAATATTTGCAGGGGGCTGTGGTTGGTGTGATGCTTGTTTTGGGGGGGGAGTAATTTTACATAGATAAACCTGGTAGATAAAATGTTGGAAAACCAAATACATTTTTTCTGGCTGAAATGCTACCCTGTAGTTGAATTTTCTTTATGACTGAAGTGGTCTTTGATACAGTAAATCACATAAGAAGACAAGAAATATGACAGATTCCTCTATCATGTAAATAAAAGTGGTTCTGCTCTCAGCACACGTGGAGGGTTGCAAAGTCTGGACCACCTTTCAGCAGGTGGACAACCAGGATGTCTTCAGCTGTTACTGCCATTATTTAGAAGATGAAAAGCTCAGTCTGATGTTTTGTGAATCCTGTAGGGCTGCTCTGATGCACAAAGTAACAGAGATGAGAGATGGGGTTGCTGCAGCCTCTCTGTGCTTGCACCTGCAAGTGTGTGTGTGTGCCCCTGCTGAAGGGAGTGGGTGGACAGTAGATGCATTCTCCTGTACAGTGCCATGCTCAGTTTTCCTGGCTTGGTGTTCAGATAGTGAGGTAAATAAAAACTGAGTAGACTTTTGTGCTTATATCCTTGTGATCTCCTATTGATTTTAAAAGTTGGGGTTTTTTTTGGCTATTCATATAGAGATTTTCTTCTGGAGCTTCACCAAAGATTGCAGGTGGATATTTGGGCTCATTTCTCATCAGTTACAGAACTTAGTCCTTTCATAAACCCTATATGGGTTTCAGTGCTAAACTGTTTGATTTTGTGGTTCACTCTAATGCTTTTAATGAAATATTACTTTGCTGTGACCTTTCCCACTCTTTCTTTGTCCTTGTCCTTTAAATATGATGGAATTTCTGCAGATATAGACAGCTCTTTTATTAAGGGAGTATTAAAATGAAGAATTTTCTCTGGAGGTTGTTCTTCTTATGTAAAAAGATACTGCAAATGACATTTGGACTCTCCATAACTGCAATGAGACTAAATTTTTTTTTAATCTCACTTGATGAAAGACAAATACCTGAACAATGCTATTATAAATTATGTGATCTTTATATGCTTAAATAAAGGCATTTTGCATGCTTTACCTTAACAAAGCTTCTGCTGCCCTCTTGGGAAACCTTGGGCTAGTCAAAATTAGGCTTGTGATCATAGACTAATATCCTCCTTGTGGATGATTCCTTCTGGAATTACACCACTCTTGGGAGGCCTCAATGACCACAGAATAGTGATCCTACTGCTTTTATAGCATGGTGCACACCAGACACTTAAGAATGGAATTTCAAAGACTGAGTCAATTTCGCCCTTTGTCTTAAAGTGATTGGAGAATCTTTGCAAAGGTTTATCTTTATGATAGTGTTGTAAATACATTACATAGGTTGAGAGAATTAGGAAAAAAAAAAAACAAGTTAGAAAAAACAATTTATTTAGTAATATCATATAAATAACTTGTTACAAAAATCAATTTGCAAAAAGGCAAATTCACTCTGTCTGTGAGAAATTGTTGTTCAAATTGGTTTCTCATCAAATCCTTAAATTTCATTTCCCCCTGCCCGCCCCCCAACCCCAAGAAAAGAAGCCAGTACAGTGAACCAGAAATATAAGGGAGAGAGTGCACACTTTCCATCTGACAAAAAACAAATTGCCCATCCACGCTGCAGAAGAGATAATCATTCCAGCATGGGTCCCTCTGCAACACAGGGAAGTTCTAGGTGTAAACCTCTTGGGTGACAAAATTGTCACCCACAAATGTCTCATTTCTCTCTGCTGAGCAATGACAGATCCATCCAATGCTGAGGTTCCCATGGCACAACCAGGGGATGACATCATGAGAGACTGTGTGGCTGGAGCATGCCAGCAAGTAAATCTTCCCAGGTGGAGGCATCATTTTCAATTTATGCTTGGAAGTATTTTTAATTAAAAAAAAAATCAATACCATAAAGCATTTATTTTAAAGGGTTTAAAAAATCACAAATCGCAATAGGAGTTTGCCAGATTGATTTTGCTCAGTAACACAGTTAAGATGCACACAGCATTTATTATAAGGCCTTTCTTTTAAGTTTAATTTTTTCAAAGCAATGAAAGTAATCACAGAATTAAAACAGTACAGTGATTCTGAAGAGTTTTTTATGTGTCAAAATCCAGAACGATTTTGTGTTTGCAGTGTTCTTTCTTTGTTGTGTTCACCTGAATTCTTAATAGTTCTATAAGTTTGTATCTTTAATAAACACTAAAGTAATAGATCATAGAAAACTAAAAGCTTATAGAAAGTGTCTCCAAGTATATTTACATAAATAGTGCAGTCTCATAGGAAAAGTCAAAAGCCCATGGGAATGGAAAGGATTCCTTTATATGCTGGACTTATGCCTCATTTGTCAAATCAACTTTGTGATAGGATAAATTTAAATGTAGCAGCTCCTTTTTATTTTTTTCTTCTTCTTTTTTTTTTTTTTTTCTTTTAAAATTTATTTTTAAAGAAAGCCAAAGATACATGAACAGAAAAGGATAAGGGCAGGTTTTGTAAAAACTCCTTTGAAATCCAGTAACTCTAAAGATGATAGCTTTGTGGCTTTTAAGTGCCATGGGCCTGCCTTGCATGTGACTGACAACCTCCCCTCACTCCCCACACAATTCACCTCCTGCTCTTCTTCCTGATATGCACAGTTCTCTGACATTTGTAATTCCTATAACCCCAGCCACGGCTTTTGGATACCTACTACTGAGTTTTATGAACTGTTCAGGAAACTGTTTTAGTGTATGACAAACACGAGTCTGGGCACTAAAGTGTAATATTGCAAAATGATGGGCAGGATCAAGATTGTTTCAGCTGGCTTAAATAAAACTGCTGAGGGCAGAGGCTGGTATTAAAGCATTTTGTTGGTGTTCTGTGTTTTTCTCTCTTTCTGGAGCAACGCATGAGTCTGTAGACATTAAATATGCTTTTCTTCCTCTTTAAGTACAGAAACAATTTCTGAGAAAAGAACTCTTTCTAAAGACTGAACTGAAAGCAAAAAATATTGTGGCTTTGACATTTATTGAATGAGGCTGCTGTTTCAGAGGTGTAGATGGGTTGGAAAAATCCTGCCTTTCACAGCTTATGACATGTTTCATACTCACTGGAAGCAGCATAATGACTGTTACTTTGTCAGCTCTCATTTGATGAGGCAGCTCAGACTGCACAGTTAATTGAAATGCAAATGGACAGGGGATGGCAGCATCCACTTGGGACAGTGGTCTTCTGAAACACTTCAATGCTTCTCACAGCCAAAGGAAACATGGAGAGACCTTTCCAACAGATGGTGGCAGGTAGAACTAACACAGTGGTGCTTGCAGAGAGTTACCTGCTCAAATCCACTGTCAGGAATTCACCCTGCAGAAGACCATCAAGATAGTTCTGCTGCAGGAATTTACCACATGCCTTTCTTTCCAAGAGATCTACATGGAAACAGCCTGGATTTAAGATGCTTGGTGTAAAAGAGATGTTTTTCTATCTATCCATGCAGATCTCCCTCTGGTGTGTCAGGAAACCTGAAAGTGTTAGAAGTCCACTGCGGGTCCTGCTCAACATGGATAATTCTGGTTTTCAAACTGTACATGTGTAGACATACATTTCTAAAGCCATTTCTTCCTGCTATACTTCTCTATGACTGTTTTGGGTTTTATGGTGCTGCAGATGTTTATTAGAGAATGAATATCTGGTTTTGTGGGATTTTTTGTTTTGTTTTCATAACAGAGAAATGGAAAAGCTGTAACTTGTAATGTAGACTGCGACTTCCTAAAGTGGATTATTTGAAGGTTGCCTCTTCCATTCACATTTAACAGTGAAGAAACACCTGAAGCAAGACCAGACAAATGTTTCTTAGGAAAAATTTAGAAAACATTTCTGTTGGTGCAGGTGACGTATTCTTCTACTACCTATCTTTTCCAGCACATTTTTAACAGATAAAACTGAAAAATACAGACAATTTGGTTTTCTCATAGTTAGACACAACTCCATCTCTGTCAGGTTTGGGAACACATCTCAGTCCTGTGATACTGTTGGTTGAGCCTTGAGCAGAGCTCTCTGCAAGTCTTTGCCTCAGCTCTCTTCCAAGCACTTGTCTGCACAGAGAGATGTCCTGAAACAGCTGCACTGGAGGCACTGGTGCTGCTGTTGGATAGAACTGGGTTTAACCTGAAGTAGTTCTCCTGGAGTAAAAAAACACCCCAGCAAACACAAAACAAAAACAACTCCCCACCAGTTTTCTGGGGTAAAGTGACTCTCTTGGGAGTTGAGATGAAATAGTTATTGAAGAAATCTTATTCCATTCCAAGTGTAGAGATGTTATTGTTCTGCAGTAGCATGGCTGGCATAGCCTACCAAGTCCCTGTTTCGTGTTGACTCCACTGAATTCCTTGGCATCTTTTAATATATTTCCTATTGTTAGGTCTGATGCTTTTCCAAATTAAAAGCCAACTGCATTTTTATCGCTCTACCTGGCTTAGCTAAACTGCCTAATAATATTTCTTCTTCTGAAGTAGATGTGATTGTAAGAAGAGCAGGCTTAAAACAGCCTTGAAAGCCACTTCATAGCCCATAGTCCAACAACTGGTTATCTACAAATGACAATTGTAGCACTGTGTGAAAGCATTGTTAAATACTCATTTCTATCATCTAGTACACCACCATGCAACAAAGTGCAAAGAAATACTACTGCAAAGGTTTGTATTCACTGCAATATGGCACTTTCAATATTTAGAATGCAGTACTGATTTTATAAATTGCACTTTGTGGTACTGCCAAGCAAGAAGAAAAGAAAGAATTGAACTCTCCTTGCTGTGCGAGATGCTAAATCTGTTTAATTTGCAGAAAAAAAATAGACCTTAAAACCTAGATGCATAAATAATAATTTGGATGCAAGTTTGCCTCAAATTTTCTTAGAAGAATGCATTTGCTATTCAGGCACCATATTTGTGGTGACATAACATAATTTTATATATATAATATATTTACATAACAGGCACAAGTAGCCACTCTCTATTATTTACTGTGTCACTCAATGGACAAGAAAAAACCAGCTTTGAATTAAAAGGAAAAAAAAAAAAAAAACCAAACCAACCTAAAACGTGCTCTTGGACTGCTACTAACAATCACTAAATCACTGAACAAACATAGGAAAATAGTTACAAGGAGTTCATGATCCTCCTGTCTCATTATCCCACCCAAGAAGTGACTAATGCAGGCTGCTGACTTGCAGAGTGGCCCAGCCCCTTCAGGGCACCGGGGTTGTCTTCAGCCAAGTGCCACTGCCTCCCTCTTCCCAGTGATCTGGAGGTGGCTGGCAGGGCTGAACAACATCACAGCCACCTCTGCCATCCCTCCACACATCAATCTGTTTCCTTGAGGCTTAAGAAGGGAAGGGACAGTTCACAGGCTCATTTCAGGCATCCAGCTGGATTCTGAGCTTGGGGCTATTTGCTGGAGGTAACCCCAGAGTGAAGGGTGGGAGAAGGATGTGTTAGGAAGCCACTGGGAAGAGCCCCTGGAGGGATGTGCTGGTCCCACTGACACTGTGTGTGAGAAGCAGCTCGAAGTGAGGGACCTGTTGTGCTGAGCATCTGCTGCTCCTCCACATATCTGAAATCCAGATGGTCTCTCCTGTCTGCCAGAGCCAGCTTTTGCCTAGAAGTTCCAATTTCAAGGAAGCCATGAAGAGCTAGGCTTTTAGCATCTCTAATTACTTAGGGGCCCTGAAGAGGACATAATAAGACTCTAGCCATGCCATTGCCATTATGATGGGTGCAACAGCTCAGCCCCCCACTAAGTGATGGAGTTGGGAACCATATTCTGTTGGACTTAAACACTCTGAGAGGGAGGCCAAGGGCTCTGGACCCTTGGAAACTCTAGGCTCCTCTGCTCTGAAAGCATCCAGTCTATAGTGCTGGGCATCTGCAAGCCATTAGCTGCTGTGCCCTACACCTACAGGTGTGCAGTGCTCAATGAGTCCTTTCCTGACCAGCCAGGGCCACAGCATGGCTGGCTCACCCTCTTCAATCTGAGCTGGTCCATAAAACCTAAAATTCTGTCATTGTGGTTGTAAAAGTCTAATACTTGGGACACTCACTGCTCTCTTTAACTCACAAGGAGTAACGAATTCCAGGGATTAATTTTTAATTGCTCTTAGTTTTCTGTTTATTAACTTTTTTTCTCATCTGTCTTTATTTCTGGAGTAAATTTGAGCTGTTCAATTTTCAAAATAGATCCATTACTGTAATTCTGGTGTTAAATACTGTTTCATGAAATAAATTAGAATAGTTACACATGAGGTATTTTAAAAATAGTAACGCCTTCTTTCCTTGGCACAATGCCATGGGCTGGTTCCCTACTTTGGGACACAGGGCGGAGTTTAACTCCTGAAATTGGATATGCCCCATGGTAGCCCCCTAGGGTTTTCTCCAGAAAGCCTCTCCTAGATGTCTGGGTTTGAAGACCAGCCACTACGTTTGAAAAACCAACTGAAATACTGAGTGGTGTGCAAGCTATAAAAAAACCTGTTTTGGCTCAAGACTATGGCAACTTCCCCTACTCCATACCTGGACAAAAATTACTTAGATTGGCAAAGCAGATAAACACACACGGAGGAACTTCTGGTTAAAATTTTACCTTTTGTTGAAGTCTTTAACAACCCTGATTGAGTAGTTTATTTTAAAAAATTAGTTATAATCATAAACCTCCCTTTCAGGCCACTGAAATGACCATTATTTGATTTTTTAGGGCTTGAGTCTGGAAGAAAAAACTGAAACAACTACCCAAAAGCAAGAAAAGTTACTTCCTCTGGCAGAATGCCGGTGTTTTCAATTTCTAAAGCATTTTCCAAATGTCTTACATAGTTCTTGCAGCATCCTGATGAGGTAGGCATTATTTCCCCACTTTACAGATAGCAAAACTGGGCAGAGAGTCAGTCAGACATCCAGACAGAGAAGGTCAGGACAAAAAAAGCACTTTCCTCCTCTGCAGTTGCTCCTTTTGCCCCAGAGGGCGGCAGTCACCTGGAGGTCACTCCTCCCCACCTGCACACGAGAACAGGCAGGAGCAGCTGGATATGAACACCCTGACTACAATGTCTCCAGGACAGTGGGCACCACTGAACTGATGTGCAGGTGGAGTCCGACTGAGGAAGTGCAAGCAAAAGCCCAGTTATGATCTGTTCCTTCCTCCAAGTCATGACCTAATCTGGAGCTGGATTTGATAACTTTCCCTGTATCACAAAGCAAGACTGGGTTAGAATGAGGAAACCACCTAAGAATTACATATTGGGGCTATTGACCACACACACGTGCACACACACACACACATCTCTCCAGCAATGCTAGGTCCAAAGAATATATACAGAGCAGTCAATGAACTATATATATGTGTGTGTTAGTATGATTCAGTGCAATGGGGAAATGGTGAGCTCTAGAGAAACACTCAGGTTCAAATGACCATTAAGCCTCTCTACCCTCCTCATGAGTAAAATGCGCGTTTGATGTTCTTTTCTCAGCTTACTCTATTGTGTAATAAACCTTCATTCCATCACCACTACTTTTGACTATAATACATAGGGTAAACTAGGGTACCTCATTACATTGGGATGTGCAATACACAATCGACAGAGCAGTCGTCTGAATAGTCTGAATACAAGTAAAAAGCAAGTGAGCTTAAACAGTAATATACTCCAATTTACAATATAAGCAGAACAAGTAAAAATATTGCTCCCCATCTGATTTTTTTTTTCCCTCCACTACTGCTGTGCCTGTAAGATTGGCTTGGTAAACTGGATGCACTCAAAAATTAAGGATTTTGCCTCTTGGAAGCTCATAAAATGATACTAGAGAAAGTTTTCTGATGGCTAACCCACACAGACTGCAGTCATTAGACAATTCAAATGGGTAGAATAGAGAACCCTTGCAGACAGCTGTGGAGAAACAGAAAGAAATAGCCACTTCACATATCCCAATGCTGTTTCTGGGAATGAGGAACAGAAAAAAAAGAGGAAAAAAAAAAAAGACAACATATTAAGAGTCTTTGTCACTGTCCATTGAGCCATACATATCTGCCAGCTTTTTAAACCGAGGTCCCCAGTCACTGAGGTAATCGTAGTCCTGATCTCCGTCCGTAGTCACCGACTCCAAGGAGCTGAGGGACTCGGCCACAGAACCATTACCTTCGTATGCGTAGGTTGCTAGTGAGTCATACGGGGGGGCTGTTGGATCTGTATCATTTTCCTTTAACCTTTGGTTAATGAAATCTCTGACATCCGTGTTATCTCGCACTGTTGCAGTCCGCCGCGGCAGAAAAAGCGTTTCTGGCACAATGTCTCTGCGTAATTTATTATCATCTATGGCTTCGGGATTCCTCAGCGTGCCGATATCAAACGCCTGGGTGTCTTCCTCTCCACCACCTTCATCGTTGTAACTGACAATGTTGTCTCTGATGTCTTCTTTGGAAATTATCAAAGGCTCTTTTTTCCGCTGCCGTCTCAGTGCTGCAAACAGCACCACAGTAACTGCAAACAAAAACAACAGTGAAAGAGAAAGGGAAAGAAGGTTAATCCCCAACTCCATTAAAGCCCAGAAGAAATGCTGTGCTTCTGCTTGAGCTTGAAGTTTGAGAAGATGTTTTGAAAAACTGAAAATGTGCACATCAGATTTTCAAGCTGCGCTTGCTCTGCCTGTGAGTTCCTTGGGAGATGAAATGGCATGGATGCACAGAAGAAAGGAGATGTCAAGCTTGTAGGAAGCCAAGCAGAGTGTCTTTTTGCTGTTAGGCACTTTGTTACCCAGAGCCATATACTAATTTTGTCACCTTGAGAACAGAACTAGTTTCACCACAGCTGGGAAGGAAGAAACACTTTCTCCAGAACAAGCAACATCAGATGTTATTTATGTTGAACCTCGTGGACAATAAGCAACTTCTGCTATGGATAAGGATGGTATCTACTGATCGTAGCAAAGCAGAATTTCAAGATAAGTAAATCTATGCTCCTCTGGAAAAAAAGCTTGGAATATGGAACAGATTTTCAGCCAGCACAAAGTCTGAGTTTTATTAACTTCCCTGGAATGTTTTTACAGCGTACATCACCTTGGAAAAAAAGTACACAAATTAAATAATGAATTGATGAGATATAATAAAGGTATTTTTTAATCTGACAAAGGCAGATTTCTAGAACATATTTTATGTTCTTCATTTTAAAGTGTGTGTTTGCATACAAATATTTTTCATTTATTTGGATGGAAGGAATTCTTTCCATGATCCTGATGCAAATTTTAATATTTTCACTCAATAATGATTTTCAGTAGTGACGGAGAAGTGAACACAGAGTGTGGAAAGGGATATGGTCAACACTTTCCTATAGAAGTTAGTTTCAGATTTCTTAGCTGTATTCTACACAAAGATGTAAATGGCTGAATATTGACAAATTAACAGTAGCAAGGGGCAGGGAGGTATTTCGGCTGTCAGCGTTGCTTTGGTAGTCTGAGGTCTGCAGTGCCCAGCATTTCAGCTCTGCTGTGCAAACTTCAAGGAAGGACACATCTTGCTGTCTTCACAGTTTTTTTCATAGCAAAGCAAAGCAGAAATGCCTAAATTCATTGATGTGAGATGATAAGGTGGATCACAATGATCCCTCATGTCAGCTTTGCTTCTAAAATGGCATGTGAGTCAAGCACAGCAACTGTTAAAGATTTTTTTTTTGTCAGTCCTTTCCTCAGTTACCCTTTTAAGGGTACCCTTCAAAGGTTAACCTTTTAAGGCCAACATCAAGGACCAAGGGTGTCCCCAGCCCAAAACTTTATTCCATTGAACCTTATAATTCTTAGTTTCCTTTGATAGATGAATTCTGGTGGGTTTTTTCTTTTGGTCAGGGGAGGTGGTTGTTTTTGTCTGTTTTGGACTTTTTTTTTTTTTGTTTTTTTTGTTTTTTGTTTTTTTGTTTGATTTGGTTGGTTAGTTTTTTAAATAATGAGTTCCCCTGTAGGATTGCTTAGAGCAAAATACTGTCTGTAGGTGTGCCCAAGCATCTTGTAGATTGACTATGGAAGGTCACCAAAAAGACAGGATAAAGTAGGAAAATGCTGTGTTTTACGATAGGAATACTGTGAATAAGGAAGAACATCTGACAATATGAGTGGAAAGGAAATGGATGGTGAAGTTGAAGGAGAGGTGGTTCAGATTGCATTAGGACCTCAGCCTAATGATGAGGATTTACTTATGGTGTCAGAGAAGAGTCCTAGTTTGAGTGATGCTTCTTCGTGCTGCTGTACAAAAATGCAATTTTCTTCCTCAAGAGCAAAAAGCTGTGGCATTGGTGGAAGGACTAGTGAAAGGTGTGTGTGAAAGAAAAGAGATATCTGGAGAACATTTTGGAGAACTTGAAAAACACAATGTCAGTTTGGCATGGGCTTCTGGAACAGTGACTGGTAAAATGGTCTGAGAAAGCACAGGAATGATAGATTTTATATCAGAGTTGCTGAAGTATCTCATTATAAAAACAGTGTTACATAGAACATGCAAGGATGAGGCTTTGATAAATACATCATGTCTGATACATGGATTTTACTGCTTCGTGTGAAGTTGCAGGAAAAAGACCCCATCATAAGCTACATGTTGAAGTACATCCTCTTTATTTGCATGTCTGTGTTCAGCAGTACCTGAAACCTCCTGATAAGATGCTAAACTTACTGAAACTGCATATAAATCTAGCAATTCACAGGCACTTTTTGTTGCTGCTAAACTTTGAGTTGTGGTTCAGGTCTGCCCAGAGTATTGTCTTTCACTCAGTAGTGGTTGCACATTCAAACCCTGAAACCAGCCTGAAAATAGAAAATTATATAGCTGAGTTAATTGAAAATCTGCTTATGGTGCATGGTGGCATGAGCAGTAATTGACATAAAGTGCTGCTTAGCACACAGAATCAATTATTTTCGATTGACATAAAACAGGAAATCGTTTAATGTCAGATTGATATTAATGAGCACAGTTGTACTAACGAGTGCAAGACTACCTGCAGCATTACATTACTTTTTCTGGTAAGGAACTTAATACAAAGTGAGCTCAGCCCTTAGGGGCAATGATACCATGTTTTGAAAAATGAATTTAATGGTGAATTAAAGATCAGATTGTTATTGTGGGAATCTTTTCTGAAAATGGGATAGAGCTTATTTGAGCAAGCCATGACTGTATTGTTAGAGTCTGAGAACCACAACCTCATCTTTGACTCATTACTGGAGAGGGAAATTTTGTTAAAAGTAAAGATCAGGACGACTCTGCAGTGGTGAGAAGCATGTCCAAGGAAGATAGGAGTATGGTAAAAAGAAGTAGAATCATGAAGGAAACATTTTCTCCCCTGCCTGACCCTACTGCTGTAAAATTGGTCTGACTCCCACCTTTTCTCCTAAGATCCTAATGACATTTCCCAGAGAAAGCCTGTGTTGTATTGTACAGCTGTCCCCAGATGAACAGGAACAGATAATGGCTGAGTGACCAGCTATCTCTGTTTGCAGTACAAGAGGGGTGGAACCTGACAGGTATGTGAGACATTATGCAAACTGTCCTTATTTTTTTTATATATATAAAAAGTTGACCACCTGTAAGTGCTGTAGCCAGAGCCCTCTGCACATCCTCCACACTCAGGATCCAGCCTCTTTCTAATGGTGGCTGAAATGGAGGACCCTGCAGCCTTTGAGAGAGTCCCTCAGTATCATTCAACATCCTTTTCCAACAGAAAAAAAAAAGCACTGAGACTTTTTTTCCCTCAGTTTAGAAATGGAAAGTTAATTCTTCAAAATTAAGTAATCTGCCCTCCTTCTATGTTCAACAGAAAGGGATGGAAACTTTCAGAGGGTTATGAGTAATGTGTCTGGTCCTCCACAGATACCAATAAGGGATGGGATGGGATGGGATGGGATGGGATGGGATGGGATGGGATGGGATGGGATGGGATGGGATGGGATGGGATGGGATGGGATGAAAGTCTCTCTACAGGTGTCTCTTTCCATTGAAGAGAGTGTGGAGCCTGGCTGTCTCCTCTCCCCTATATATTGCTTACTTTTAGATACCTAAGATTAGATTGGTTGTGCCCTATACACCCCATCTGTAGCAGCCCTCAGAAGAAGAAATACAATAATATATGTACATGATAAGACAATGATGTCTTTACTTTTCCTTTGTCCTAGTCTTGGAATAATCATTACAGCAATGCAAAATGGCCATGAAAGGAACAAGATGTCCCTGAGCTACTTACCAAGTAATATAATGATGCAGAGAAGGATGGCAATAAGAGCCCCAGTGCTAAGACCAGTAGGATGAATCAAGGCTTCTGCATTACAGGACAGCATCTTTCCTCGATGGTCACAAGCACACACTCGAATAGTCACCGTTTCAGTGCTGCTCTGGATGGGGTAATCATTGTCTGATATTACCACTGGCAAGAAGTAGGTGCTTGTTTCATGCCGGTTATATCTGGTTTTTCGAGTGAAAATCCCTGCTGTGTTGTCTGGAAACACAAAGCACGCATTAAATCTTCATCTGAAGACTGAAAGCAAGGATAATATAATAAAGAAAAGTCTTCCTAGAAATTCACCTCTGTTATCCTGTAGTGTAAAGTTTGAGCTGCTGGCTGCCTCAGGAGCTAATGAGAATGAAAACTGATGTCCATTGTAAGAGTCATCTTTATCGACAGCACTTAATGTTTGTATCAGCTGAAACAATAAGAACAAAATTATCTCCTAAGTCAGTGAACTTCATATTTATTTAAGCACTCTAAAAAAACTGTAAAAGTAATCTTTTGTATTAATTTTTTTCTTCTGCTTCAAGGCAGATGATGTTGCTATGGTGAGCTCAAGAAAAGTCATCCACATGCTGCTGATGCTGTTTGGGGGTCACCATACTATTATATCCTATACCATCAGGGAGTGACATAATGAATTTGAAAGCTGGCAGGAAAATCATGTTGATTTCACCAGAAGGCTTGTGTTAATACCACTGCAGATGGGTAGGAAACCTTTGCATATGACAAGAATTGAGATGAAAGGTGAGACAGAGACAGTACACACTGAATTTATATTTATCTACCCAAATCCCATGTCACAGAAATTGTTTGGCTGAATCTTCCAAATCATCTTCAACTTTGAACTACTTCACAATAGGAGTGGTAGACTGAGAACTATCTAGCAGGATATAGTTGTATCACAGACAGGATCTGTAACATTTACAGACATGAAATTTTTTTTGAAGGAGAACAGTGGAGGTGCCTGAATAAAGCAAAGGATGAAAGAATGAAAATAAATCAGGGGTAACAAGGTGCAGTACAAAAAATAACATTCAAAAACATACCATCATGTCATCTGGAAGAATACTGAGTGAATTCAGATACTGTGCAGACACTGTTTAATTTTGCAATTAAGTTTGATGCAATGCAAAGTACACCTCTTGATGAGGTAATGCAAGAGTAGTAGCAAAACTCATTTAATTTGGAATGTTTTCTTAGTACAAGCAGACAACACACCTGTTCTGCCTTTGCGTTTTCACAGACGAAGGTCTCGTAAAACATGGCAAACTCTGGAGCATTGTCATTTACATCCAAGACCTTAATGAACACGGGGACACGGCTGCTTTGTTTTGGGTTGTCTGAAATGACAAAACCAGGATGGAGATTTCAGTTAGCCCAGTTACTGACTCAGTGCAGTGGAAGAAAAGGACAGACTTGGTGGCTCAACTCTTCTGGCTCAGAGCACTTCACTTCCATTCTGTTGATATCTGGTGAGTGTGTTATGGGATGAATGTAGTATCATTTCTCTAAACTATAGAGTTATGATGGAGTAAGAGTCCAGGATTTATAAATTCCTTTGATCATTCCAAGTGTGATTATGAATGTATGTGTGATATACGTAAATATAATACTGGAACTAAATTAAATCTATTAGCCTGACTGATACTGTTTGGTGGCAGTGAAGTATCTAGAACATATTCCCTTCCTTAGCTCTTCAACAGGAAGAGTCATGAGGACGAGCTTGAGTGGGTTTTTTCTTCTCCACTTTTCAAATACAATACTTTGTGCCCTACAAATTTTGTGGCACAGTTCCTTAAGCTACCATGATTAGCATTATTTTATAGAAATGGTAACTGCAACTGTGATCACAGATGCTTTCTAACTTGTGAATTGTTTTGTCTGCTGTTCTATAGTTAATATTGAAGTGTATCAGCTGAAAAACATAAACTATATATAGAACCTGCAGATCCCCCTATGTAAACAATCGTTTTTTCCCCCTATAAGGACTGCATAGTGCCAAGAGATTGAAACTGACAAAGATATTACTGAGCACTGAATATTAGTGAAAATACTGTCATCTTTCTGGATAAAAATAAAACCATCTAGAAGCACACCATACTGTATAGACCATTCCTTTTCCTGTTGAGAGGAGACAGGCTTTAGTCAAAATGATACACAGAATAAGGAAGAAAAGCAGTGGCAGTAACCTTGCCTAGAGTCATGCATGGTGAAATAGGCAAGATTCTGAGGCAAAAAGTCACACCATAACAACCACTAACTCCTAAAATGTACAAGAGCTGGTCCCAAAGAAATTTGTCATCACTAATTGAAAGAAATCCAAGAGACACTGCCATTGATCTGTCTCCTTTGTGCTCCATATCACACAATATCCACCTAGGAGTATGAGGGTATGGGAACATGAGAGAGAGAAATCTGAGGAAGAGAGTGTGATTGAGATAATTTCTTTTAAAATAAATACCTTTCCCTCTGCTACATGAGGGCTTACACTGAATTTTCCTATGTTGATTTTCTACCCACATTAATATGCTTTATCAATGCATTTTAACCTATCATTCAAGTAAAAAAATAGTGCAATAAAATATAGCAGATCTCAGACTCTATATTCTTGTACAAGCATTTATTATAGTAGCTTGCTGGTTTTATTATTATATTTATTCATTATAGCAGCTTCTATTTATTCATTATAGTAGCTTGTTGACTTTAATAAAAGTCCTATTAATGTGTTTATCATCCTTTTACAAATGTGAAAATGCCTTCTCCAAAATTGGCATTGCTTATTTGTATTACAGAGCTCAGTCATTTGGACAAAATATTGTGCTTTAAGTCCCACAGTCCCATTGAAGTTAATATGATTCCATTAGGCATAAACCTTTTTCTAATATCTGCCATTTGGCTTAATTCATTCGATGTATAAAATAGCAGTTTATGTATAATATGGAATGAGCTGAATTCTTTGCTAAAATACATCAATAAAAGAGTTGAATTTTTTTAACAGGCAGAAATCAAAGGCATTAATTTCAAGTCACAGGACTATTGGCAAGACTATTTTGTAGGGCATACTTTTCAAACAAATACATTCAAATATATTGACAAACATGTTTCTTCTCCTCTAAAGAAGAAGAATTGTTTTCTTTCCTGCTTTTTAAACCTAAACCTACATATTTTCCCTTTATTTCTAGGTGCTTAAGGTTCTCACAATTTAAAATCATACTGTAATAAACAGAAGCTTCATATAAACTCTGGGCTGTATGAACATACGCTTCTTCTCTGATTTAATGAAAATCAATGTACATCTTCAAGTCTTTTTTTTTTTGATATTTTATGTCATCATCTTTCAATTTATTTGTGCAAATTAATTCATGTAGGTTCATTTGTTAGCATTATCCCTTAATTACTGCTGAGCTCCATCTCCATAGACTCAACATACTGCCTAAATCTATTTCTTTGTATGGGGATATGTTTTCTGCTGAGCCAGCAATAAAACTGTTACAGAGGTGTTTTTTTCCCAGAATACAGCCTCAAAGTCCTGCCAATGTTTGACTTACCCATAAGTGTTAAGTAGCAAATATTTAAAAACACTCTGGGAATTGTCTTTGGTAAATCAGCTGTAATTCTGCAGCTGTGGCTCACTAGCCCTGTGTCCCCTGTTTTAATGCCAGTTTTCTGTCTGGCTGTGGCAGATGTACTGACCCGGGGTTTCACCAACTATTTATGTGCAGCACTCACAGCGTGATTGATTCTCTGGGCTGCTGAGCAATTGCAGTTCATACTGGTGAAAAAAAAGAACATTTAGAACTGGAGCAATCTACACTTACTGACAATTCTAGACAAAGGCAAAACAACTTCTGTAAATTTTTTTTTTAACTGTAAAATCAAATCAAGAGCAGTCATCACTGAAAGGTGTTTCTCTTTATGACTTTATTTTTTTCCTATATCAAAGGGAGCACCCACCCATTTGAAGGCATATCCTGCCTGTAACCTGACTGGATTTTTTTTGTAGATTAATTCAGTGAAATATACTTGGAGCTTGATGAGATAATGTCACTGAGAGTAATAAGTGATTCCATGGAATTTAGTGGAATGGGACTTTAAGTAGCCTTAGTAGAAATTTCTGGGTTTGCCAGGAACAATAAGCAGTGGTACTTTCCTGTCTAGTCTCTTGGGACTAAAATTAGTGAAGTGTCCTGGATCAGAAAAGTACATTTCAACAAAAAAAAAATTGCCTTTGGAAGACATATACCCTAGTTATTCCAAATTTTGTCTAGGCTTAGAAAAGCACATCCTGGGAAGCAGGTTTGTTGCAGCCTGAAAGGATTCAGACTAAAGAGGAATGATAATTAAGACAGAAGCCTGTGTCAGACAGAAGAAGTTAAGTTGAGAAGGTTTGGTGCAGTAGAAGGTCTGTGCTTAGGGGAGGAAGCAAGAAACCAAATGAGTACTTCCTACAGATGCTAAGCTGGTTTTTGAACAGTTTCCTATACTGCATGTTATTTCAGCCCAGCTGGGGTCAATGCAAGTGTTCTTGCTATTGTCAATGCTAAATGTTCTTGCTATTTTTTCCTTTTTAGGCATTTATTTTCCCCTTCTGCTCCACCCAGGAGCTGCCTATAGTGTACAATTTTTGACCCTAGAACCCACCTTCAAGAACTTAATAGAAACACAGCCACATGACTGACATTCAGTGTTTGGTTTGCTGAAATCCTTTACCTAGCATTAAAAGGTGCAAACTTTCATGAGAGGGAGAAAACTATTAATGTCCTGCCATTCCTATAGGCTCATACCCACTACTCCTTCATATAACCCCATTTGCTTGCCTCAGTAGCATTGTTTTACATTGGTTTTCAGTTTTAAAGCAGACTTACACAAAAAAAGTTGAGTCAAATAATCTTGAGATTTTTACACTCTTCTCACTATTAACCAGGAAACCAAGCCATATACACATACAAAAAAAGAAATTAGATCTTACATTGTCTCAGAAAAATCAAAAGCTGTTTAGCCACTGAGTTGCAGAGAGACATTGTGACAGCCCCAGAACTGGTGTTTATATTAAACTTATCTACCATTCCACCATAAACATAGGCACTGTGACTCTGCAAAAGCAAATAGAATTGCATTCCCTGATATTTGAGCATGTGATGTACTTACAGATAATGCAGTAAAACAAAGCAGATTTTTTATTAAGGCCATCTCGAGCACATGCCCTTATCTTAGACTCCTGGCATTTCGACTTCTAAAATCAGCATGTCTGGTGTTATCACGAGATTACTACTTTGGAACTATCCTAAACTAAGTGACAGACTGATTTGTAGCTGCAGCTTGTAATTTCAAGAGATGCACACAAAGTAAAAAACAGAGATGCATAAAACTGACTAAGATCTGGGCACCTGGCTCAGCCCAGCCACTTTAGCCTTATTTTAAAACATCCAGTCTGAATGAGACTGAATTTGGCCAAGGAATGCAGTTTGGCTTTAAATCATGTGTTTTGCTGCATACCAGTTTCAGAATTCAATGACCACGTTCAAAAATGTAAAGTGGCTATAACTGATCAGAGAACACAGAACTGCCACCTTTTCTCCCTGCTGTGTTACCTCTTCATGAACTGTGCCCCCAGTAAACACAAAACTGCAGACGACCTCTTGCAGAGTTACTGCTTCTTCATTAGTATTGAGTGGGCTATCCATAAACCTGACACATGCCCAGCTGCGCTTTCCACACGCTCAGCTAGAAGGCTAAATTCATTACATCAGGGACAGGAGTCATATTTAGGTTTAACTTACTGATCTCTGCTGCTATTACTGTAATGTTGTGCCACAGCAGTGTTTCCCGGTCAAGGGGTTTTGAAGTGAATATCGACCCATTTCCTGAATTGATGTTGAATACTCTGTCCATATCAGTGTGACGATCTACAGAGTACCTGCAATACAGAGACAGGGGTTAGAGGAATGCTTTCCTTTTAATTTCTATGCTCTAAAACCATTTTCTAAGACTAGACATCAAACAGCTAGTAAATGGGGTTTCCTTTTGTTTTCAGCAGAGGCTTCAGAGTCTTTATGTATTCACACAAAGAGCTAGTTCTGAGCTACTGGATAATGACACATTGGAGGTTTGATTTAGAAGGTGGAGTATTGTCACTGAATAAATGAACTGCTGCGGAATTTACATACCTCTGAGAATCATCAAAGCTTTGTTTTTAGTGAAAAATGTGAAGTCTGTGTCCTGAAAGATATGAAGTTTATTTTAAGGCTGAGTTGGCTTTTCCTTTATAAAACCCTCTTTTTATGGATTGATATCTCAACTGTTCCAAATAATTTCTGATACAAAATGTGACAGCTGGGGTGCATTTGTACTTTTCACTTCCCTGCATTTAAAAAGGTTGCCCTCCCAAACCAAGTCAGCACAGAACAGAGATTCATTATTCCATGGTACATATCACAAAAAGGATTGTTGTAACTCATTAAAACTAACATTCTCAGCCCTGCTTGATGGTATCTATATGTGAAAAGGAATGCTAACAAGCTCTGGATGAGCTCAGAGTCTAAATACAGATTCAGATTTTCAATCTGATCTTTTGCTTTTTCAGCTGAACTAAATCCAAGTTTAAAAGTAGAACTCTCCAATTCCCGTGAGAGAGCGCTACCACCTTGATCCAAATGCTGTGACTTAGTTTCATCTCTCCTGAAGGGAAAATTCTTGCATAAGTTATGGAGGTTTTTGACAGAAATATGTCTCTGATGTTGCCAAAGCAAGAATGCAATTGCATTATTCTGCTCTTGTTTCCAGCCCAACTGTGTGCTCATGTACAATGCAGGACAGATCCTTAGGAAGCCCAGTGTGCTCCCTTGGTCTCCTTGCACGCCACGTTGATGGAGACAAGGCAGCTACTGCTGTCCCTTGTGTCCACACAAGGGTAAAGACAACAGCTGAGCTGGTAAGCAGACAGATGAAAACTGGGCCAGGAGAATGGCTGGCAGAGTTCACTGCCACCACAGAATTCAGGGAGATGCAGAGGCTGAAGAAAAATTTCTCTCCCCTGCTTTGCCCTAGAAGCAAGGCATGTCCTCCATTCTGCACAGATTTCCTAGTGCCTGTGCAGTGTCTCTTAAATTCTGAGAAACACGTTACATGAAAGAAGGAAGGAATAGAAGAAACTAGTTGAAATGTGGTTCTGCCAAAATTTTAAAATTAACTAACTTGCTCATTATCTTGTAACTTTTTTTTTTCTTCTTTGCAAATAAAAAAGTGGGATATAATGCCTATATCAAATTAGACTTATTAGGTCTTATTCCAAAATAAGAATTTAAGTGAAGCTTACCTTTCTAAACAAAACAATGGCAAGTATTTATTATTGCACTAAACTGTTTTTCTTTTTCCACGGTAATTCCTAGGGAAGCACCCAAATGGCATTCAAAGGTACTAACACAAAAAGCTAACATATTTTGGTAGGACTTGCATGGGCAAGTCTAACTTTGCTAATTATTCAGGAGTTCAGATTTATTTTTCATTCATTGCTGTCACTTCACTGACAGTACTGCAGTTTTGGCTGCAGGAAGTCAGCTGTGGTGTCACTAACTTGGTTCCTTTATGTAGCATTGTGACGTTACCATCAGCTTGAAAACTGCTGCTTTGTCTAAATCGAAACAGCACGTGTGAAATTGTTGACTTGGCTGAAATGATTAATGGGAATAAGTTTATACAAACTGGTCTGGCTCTTTTATATTTTGGCTAAGTATTTGATATGATAAACATTTCATTTTAACTTTCATTCATTCAGGCTTTTATATGATGTTATGTTGGTATCTTGTGAATTCAATTTTCAGATATTCTGTAGCTCATTTCCATACCTTCAGCTGAAACACTTTGGTATTTCCATTTTGCAGTTAAATCTAGATTCTGTATTCTTCCTTGGAATGAAATATCAGGATTTTCCACAGTTTAGCTGTTCCAGCTAACTGTAATACTATGTTTCAAACTCTTATTCAGCAAGACATTTAAATAAGCAACTAGCTTTAGGCATGAGCTGTCTGTTCATTGCGGGTTTTTGCTTCAATTTTACTTTCACTCCAGCTTTATATTTTGAATACACTTAAAATATCTTACTCTCTTAGCACATTTTAATGCCTTGGTATATTGCAATCACTATCTTTGAAAGATTTCCCAAATTCAATCTGTGGTACAGTGTCTGGAAAAAAAAAAAAAAAAAAAAAAAAAAAAAAAAAGGTTCTGGACTTTTTCTAAGGTTCTGGAGTTTTTCTAAGATTATCAGGGCTGTAACATTGAGGGCTTCTTCTTCTTAAGATATTAAGGATTTTAAAGTACAAGTATTTGTAAAGCCATATGTGTATTCAGTGATTTGTAAAGTGGAAACTCAAACTCATAAAAAAAAAACCCAGCAGAGACAGTTTCTTAATGGAATGTTAATTTTATTTCTTCAGATCCCAAAGAAAATACATACAAGGTCAGTGCATTTAAAGTATATTCCAATTATACCATTAAATCTGCTCTAGAAGGATGATTTTAATAAGCTAGACTGTCACTTCTGTTTCTCAGTTTGTGTAATCCAGTCTCTTTTGATCAAGGATTTTTAATTATGTTGAATTGGAGCTGATTCTGACTTCTGGATCACAACCTAGTAAGAATTAAGTAGACAACATCAAACTAATTTTTACATTTATTTAATGAAATTACGGGTGTGTATTTGTCAGACTTCAGGACTTCATCTCTTTCAAGCTCTGAGGAATTGACAAGCTAGGAAGTTAAAAAGTATCTATGTAGACTCTAGTCTCTCCTTGTACCTAACAGGAAGAAGGGAAGGGTAAAAGAGAGAATCTAACACATGCAAATATGTTGTCAGTAAAATACACAAACAAAATTTAGCCTTACATTTGTTTGCAGATCATTCTCATCTGGGGTACTTTAGTAAATCAAATCACAGCAGGAAGACAGTTCCAGTGACTGATGAACTTCATTATGCCTCTGAGGAGTTACTATAGCAAAAAAACTCAGCTAGCAATTTAAAAAGATCTGATGTACAATACAGCAGTGCCAGTTTCAGCATTGTTTGTTTTTTTTTTTTTATCAGTATGCAGAGGTTCATATTATTTCTGTGTAGATTAAACACAAGTAGAATGCAAAACTTTTTTTTCTGTAACACCTCTGGACTGTAGAATGCTATTTGGGAACATCTTAATTTTACTACACTTGGACACATTCAAATATAACCAAACATGTATTGGTGTATTTTTGTATTTTCTCAATGTCATATCAGAGCAAAACTTACTTAGAAGACTTAGACTGATGCAATTTAGCTCTGCCAATACACAGGTCACAAATGGTTATGCAGCCTTACAACCAGGGCAGATATCCGCTTCATATTTTGCTATCGCTTCTCTGTCTTCTGATGCTCAGCAGCTTGCTGTCTAATGCAACCACAAGTCAGGAAGATTTGTGGGTCAGGAAGGGATGTGTGTGTGAATTTTTCATAATGCATTTTCATAATGATATTGTGAAGGTTTCCTTTAATGGAAGATCAAAGGGGCTTTCATCTAACAGAGTTAGGGCTCAGTTTGTTTAAGAAGAGAAATCTTCACTCGAGTAGAGGAGAAAATGGAAGGTTTTCATTGTAATATCAAGTGTCTAAAGATTTTATTTTTAACTGTCAAGAAAAATTGACAAGCAAGTGACAAGTCATATATATACAGTCTAATTGCATCTTCCCCGAAGCTCAGAGTGAAAATCGGATTTAGCATCTCTATTGCATGATAGAAAAAAAAATAAAAATTACCCTGTCAAAAAGATGCAGACTCAACCCATGCCCCTAAATTCTAGCAGATACCCAAGATATTAGCACCATAAAATTACATTTATTGCAAGTTAACATCTCTCAGGCTACTGCTCTCTGCTGATTTGCTTTGTCTCTTACTGATTTTCATGTTTTTTCTTGCTATGTTTATTCCTATTACTCTAATCTCTTTCTGATTTTTATTGTTCTTCTCCTTGCACTTGGCTGTTGCATGCTATTAAGGTAAAAAGTAGACAAGCTTTCTGCTGCACTGCATCAGTTTTGACACTTCTGCTAAATTTTGCTCAATAACTATCTGATACTAAAATATGCAAAGTACTTATAGGGTATTAAAGAAGTGCCCTTTGAAAGTTAGGTAAGTTTTAGCACACACATTCAATTAATAGCAAAGAGCCGGTAGGCAGTACTCAACAATGAACAGCATAGTCCCTATCCACTGTAAATCACTTATAATTAGGAGCTGGTGCTGGTGTGAAATGCAAATGGTTGTAGTTATCACCACAGGGAAGGAGGAAAGCACTCCCCTTACTCTCCAGTGCCATTAGATATAAAAAAGCAGGTTCCTATGAAGACTGCAAGGGGCCTGGGTGTCACCCCAACCAATTTTTCATCTTCATGCTAGCATGCCCATGCCCATGAAAGTGTGCTACAAAAGATGTTAATTCTGTCCTGGGGCTTCACCAAAGTCAGCAAAACATTATGCTGCTCTTTAAGTGACTATGCTCTGCTGGCCCAGAATGCCAGAGAATTGCTGCATGTCATGATAGAAATTTAAGAAAACTTTAATTAAAGTTAGAAGGCTTAGTCTTGAAGAAAAATTCATGTATAGGACATGCTATGAAAACTGAAGATAGTTTCTGCCAGAAACATTTTAGATTTAGCTTGTTCATCTAGGAAATTAACTTTATAATATTCACTGCTCTCACAAGATGAGCTAAGAGCTTAAAACTTACATATTACTTAAGAAATCCTGATGAAAGATAATTGTTTGCACAAATGTAAAGTATTGACGGACTAAATTTTTATTAAACCTGCACTGTTCTATTTTGATCAAAGGCTACTATTGAATTTCCAAGGTGCCCAACTCAGAAACCTGCTGAAAATTGACCTGGATTTAACATTGCTGCACTTTTCAATTCCTCCTCTTGCTGCCTTGTCAGTAGCAATGAACTTTAATAAAAGAACACAAATATTTAGAAGTTCTTTAATACTCTATCCACTATGACTTAACAGTATGCACTGAAACGATACACAATTCACAAAAAAAGAAGACTTAGGTAGAACTACTCCAACCTTAATATTTCCTTCACTTCCTCTAAGAACAGTTTATTGATTCATGGCAAGTTTAATTTATGAAGCTCATGAGACTGACTCTTATCTCACAAGCCTAGCACTGATACACGTGAGATCAGAGCCTGAGTGTGCACATGAGCTGATTTTGAGGCATTTCTACTTGTGATTTAGAAAAGATTAATGTGGCCTCTGTTAAGCAGGTCTGGACAGAAGACAGAAGAAGAAAAGGCTGCTGAACCACCCCCCTGTCATATAGCTAAGAGGATGTGCTGTGCTACACTGGAAAACATTAAAGGTGGAAGGAAAACACTGAGATTTTCTAAGTGGTCTTTTTGCAGTAAATTTTTTCACAGTAGAAATAACCACATACATTAGTTACTGAAGAGATCAGGATATAATTCAAGATGCAAAGGCCATGCAAACACATTCATACATACCTAAATATGTTCAAGCATGAGAGATCATTTACCATGTACAATACTCCATATTCAAGCATGCCCTACAATTCACATTGTTACAAGTGAGGATTTTTTTGTGTGTACTGACATGATAAAAGCAAAATCAAGGATGTAAAAAATTTACAGGCAAGCTGAAGTAGTATATGCTTACTTGACAGGATTCTTGGCAGCATCTGGATCCTGAGCGGTTACTGTTCCTATTACACTGTTTAATGGAACATCTTCTTTCACTTCCATTATGTATGCTGGTCTGCTGAACATGGGGGGTTCATCTACATCCTCCACCTGAATTCTGACTGTAGCTGAGTCTTTGAATGGCCCCAAGTACAGGAATCGAGGGTCCACATGAGTGTTGGTAGCCTCCACTTTGAGAATATATAAGTTTTTGCTTTCGAAATCCAATGCCTGGGAAGGAAAAAAAAAAAAATAAAATTAAGAAGTCAGTGGGGATTGCTGTGATTCTCAGCCAGATGAGCAGGATGAATGGTTGGAAGTCATGGAGAAGCCTGTGCTAGATAAGGGGGGGGGCCTGAACTGGAATTAAAATGCCAGCAGAACAGATAAAGGGCTCTATGCCCAGATAATACATTAGGAAGAAAACCACTTTTCCAAGGAATTCTATGCCTGGAACTCCTCAACAACAAGCAGTTTTCTCATACAGCCTTAACTCTTCATGTCTGTTATTCTGTCATTTTTTGGCATTTTGATGATTTATTATCTATTTCCTGCCCGTAGACACCACACACTAAAGGAGGGAAGATTTTCTAGGTGTTGCTTGTTTAGATACTGGCATTCCATCACTGAAATGAAACACTGAGGCATCTAGTGTCTGCATATCCAGGACCACTCACAAAGCCAAACATGTTTTTATGATAGGCTATGACTATAGCACACACCGTTAAAACTACTAAGAAACAGCTTTTAGAGACTCTTTGTTACTACTTGGAGAAATGTGGGGACAGAGTAGCCACCCTGTTTTTCCATTACATTGTAGAAAATTCACAGCTTCTGTCAGCAACAGACAGAAATACAAAGGGAGTTAGACTGATATCATAATCAGACCCTGGAAGGCATCTCCTAAAAAACAAGTAATGACAGGTGTCGTACTGATATCAACAAGCAAGTGCATGTTTGGAAAATCTACACAATGCCTATCTAGTGATGACTGAACTTGAATTGATGAAGGATGATATCTGTAACCTTATCAAGTTTGCCTGATAACCCACTGTAAACAATATTTCTCAAACCTTTTCTGACAACCAATGTGCAACCTAGTAGATGATGTCCACCGTGATCTTGCAAGGCACAGATTTTTTTTTTCTAAAGCAAAAGCATGATGATAGATACATTAATTTTTACAAAATGTGAGTCAAAAGAAATTTGTCTATGTACTGTAATATAGTATAGCTGCAGAATCAACATACTCTTATAATAAAAAATAGGCAATGTGATACTCATTATTTCTGTGGTCTTAGCAAAGCATCTTCTACTAAGTGAACAAAACCTGTAAGCATCATAGGCAAAAAATCACAGTTGGTTGGTGGAGATTCCTTGAGTTTTTCTGTGAGTATATTCAGGCTGCAGAATTTTTTCTCAGTTGCATTCCATTCCTTTGGTAATTTACTCTCTCAGGTCCTCCAAGGTTTGTACATTGGTTTAGTAAAGAAGATATAAGAGGAAGGATATCAATTGCTTGTATAAAAGAAACTTTGCATATGTAGAAATTCCCAACAGATAGAATTCAAATTAACAAAACATATATGTTGCACTAAAAATGAAAAACAAATATGTGCTAGATAAAGTTTTGACTGGTGTTTCAGAGGCTGGGATTAAATGTGTTAAGACGCGTACCTTTTTCACAGTTATAATTCCTTCCTGTGTGTCCTTGTCTGTGGTAATTCCAAACATGTCATATCCATCCCCCTCAGTGATGCTGTACTCAATCTCTGCATTTTCATCCACGTCAGCATCATTAGCTTTTATCCTGCCAACCGGGGAGTCGAGCGGCGTAGACTCAGGAGCTCTGAACTGGTATGTGCCTACAGCAGACAGAGAGGGAAATCTGCTTAGTCAGTCTCAAGGTGCTTTGGACACCATCTCTCAATCCACTGTCCACGCTGGGCATGTCCAGGTGAGTTAGTAAGTTGCTGGGTCTTCCTGGGCCAAAAGCCTTCAGCTTCTGCCGTACTTTCATGCGGGTAAAAGTTACTTAATTTTCTACCTGTTTTCTCATATGGAGGATGGGTGTTTTGCTTTGCTATAAACATGTAACTTTAGCAACAGATGTCCCTTTCTGGATGTTCTCACAGTCTCTGTTGGCTGTATCAGAAGTGTGTATGAAAAATGTTTTGAGACCAAAGGGCAAATATTAAGAATTGTCAGAAGCTAGCACAGCTTAATAACACTAAAACTGAATCCAGCTCAAATACCTATTAAAAATGTACTACACTGAATTTCTGTCAGAAAAAAACCCTCTACTTTTGGAGTGTTGGCATTATGAAGCTGTATCTTTGCTTTTTACATTGAAGACACTTATGTCCAGAGATGTATAATTAACTCATTGGGTGCAGAGTGTTATATTTCTTCTTAAGTTGCTCTAATTTAAATGGAAACTCTTTGCCCACAGCTAAGAAGAGACTTTGAACCTAAATGACAAGTTGCTTCCAATAACTTTCCCAGTGACTTAACTGCCAAAGCTCACTGATTTGTCTGATAGTATCTGCAATTATTTTCTGTAACAGCTGCTCTTGACTTTGACACACATTGACACTGCGATACACACACATCATACAGAGAGCAGTGGTTAGACAAAGTAAAAAAAGAAAAAAAAATAGAGAGAGAAAGAAGGAAGTAAAGAGAGAGGGAAAGAGAAAAGGATGAAAGCTGAATCACTTTGAATCCCTTATGGCAATGAATGGTCATTAATAGAAATTACTTTCTAAGACAGCTTGTGCAATTGATTCCCATAAGCATCACACAAATATCTAATGAATTATTTGAGAGAGGGGAAGTAAATAGGCAGAAACACCTGGTATATTTATGTATGTGCTTTTGGTTCTGTATGCAAAGAATATAGGAAAGTTCATTGTAGCAAATGCTTTCTGGTTATAAATACTCCTTTCTATAGAATTGTTCTTGGGATATTTTTGCATACTTAAATAAATTTGTTTCAAAACTTCATTATATTAGATTACAACAGATACCTTAAAATGCAATCAATCATGAAGTCTGAAAGAAATAGTAGTAAACAAGAAATACAGATTACGTTGATCAGTTATTTAAAAAGTAGGAAAAAAAGAAGTTGTTTCTGCACATTAATTCACCTCTCAGACTGTCAATTGCAACTGGAGAAAAAATATTAGATATTCATTTCCCAGTTATTGCAATTAATCTTGGCATGATGCTATTGCTTAGTTATGTGTTCTCTTTTGCTTTCCTAAAGGAAGTTTGATACTCACTAAATTCACAATAGAAGAAACACTATCTAAGGCAAACTAACAAAAAACAAACCAAAAAACCCAAGAACCTTTTTTGTCCATTTTAGTGTTAAAACATAGAATGTAAATATTCCATACTCTGGGGGAAGCGAGGTGGATTGTCGTTGACATCAGTCAGTGTGATGTTCACGGTGGTGGTCCCTGACAGTCCTCCCATCTGGCCTCCCATGTCTTTAGCCTGGATGACCACTTGATATTGCTCCCTATTTTCACGGTCCATGTTCAGTAAAGCAGTTTTAATAATGCCTGTAAACATGAAAATTAAAGAGTGGGGAGTTCACAGGTAATGATTTTGATGGAAATTCTTATTAAAAGAACAAAAAAAAATCTCTGTGTAGTAAATAAACTTTGCCCAGTACAAATATTTACTGTTATAAGATGGTTCATTAAATTACAGACTTGTCATGTCACATCTCAGGCTTCTGCCTATGTGACAGACACAGTATAAGTGGTACCCACCGAAAAATGTTCCACTTATTTGTGAGCCATGTTATTTTACATATCTATTTACCCTCTTTCAGTTCCATGCTAAAATCTCTCACTGAGCTGGAAAAAGGCTGTTTGTTCATTATTTTGACAGATGTGCTTAAAAAAAAAGAAAAGCTAACTTCAGCAAGACACCATTAAAGAGTGCAGCAACATTAAATGGAAGAAAATAAATTAATTAAGAAAATTATGAGCATTCAAATATGCCTGAGTATATATACTTCTATTTATACATTGATTGAAATGATTTGCCTGTTACTTCCTTCTTCAAAGGCACAAATACCAGTTATCAGGCCAACTACTACTGATTTACCATGAAGCAAAGTGTTTGCATTCTCACTGGGTCTCTGAAGGTAAGAACTGACTCCTTTGTAGGCAAAAGGGGTGAAATTCAAGTACTGAAATCCATGAAAAAATTCAATGGCTTTGAAAGAAACATGTTTCACTCTAGGAGTTCTGCAATTGATTTCCATGGCAGGAAGATCAAGACTGTGGTTTACTTAACTTCCCGTCCCCCACACAAACCTTTTGATAGAAGTTTATTACTGGTGAACTCCCAGCTACTTTAACCTTATTATAACTCTAGAAGAGTACATACTGTACTGTCCATGTCAGAAAGAGAGCATCAGTGCAAAAATCCTGGCTTCTGTTATCTAATACCTTATGCTTGAAAGGAAGCTCCCTTTGATCTTGGCTCTCTCTCTTTTCAGAATTGTGTACCCCCTTTCAACTCAGGTTTCACTTTGAGACATATAGTCTCTCCTTCCTTTTCCCTGCCTGAGTCTCTAAGATTTAGCTAAGAAACAATCCTAAACCTGATGAATTGTCTGGGATAATCTATTTCTTTCCTGTAAGGATGCTAAGAAGAACCGATTTCCCTAGCTTCCAGCAACCTAACACAGGGGATGTTTCCACTGAAAGAGTTTCTTGAGATGGTTTGTTTCTTTTTGGAAAACTTAGTCAAAAAGCTTGGGAAGAGACTATCGATGTAGTCAGGCAGTCAGTGGTACACCAGATTCAGTCAGACAGAATATATATGCACAGGTTCCAAGGCTGTCTGTTAGTCAGACCATTAAAAATTCCAGTCACTGTGTATAATTTAAACATCTTCCAAAAACAGAACTCAGAACTTTGGGATTCTATTTGTGATCTTCTACTTTAGCGCAACAGTCAATTTTACCTCTTCTATCATTACTCTTAATTAAGATTTCTTTCATAAAATTAGCATTAAAGTGATATGTTGCAGATGTAAGAAATTATAATTACTTTAAACAAGTTTGAAGAAGCAGACGGAGAAAGAAAACTCACCTGAACAAACCCTCAGTCTTAATTTAGCTATTATGAAGATCTATGAGGATTAAGCACTTTTTTCCACACCCACCTGTTTCTCTCTTTCATCTAAAAGTCAACCTATTTGGTTTAATTTAAGCATCCACTGCAGTTTCTGTACCCACTGCTTGTTAAAAATGATTGAAAACTGGTTCACAGCTAGTACTAATTGTATTTATTAGACTTTGCTGGTAAGATTAAAATAATGTAGGTGTCATGTTTACAAATGTATCGCTCTATTAAATTTGTCAGATTTTGCACTGAGTAAGATGTAATCTCTTCAAAGTTTTTTTAGTAATATATCCTAGCTCAGCTTAGCATGTCATTTTGAATTACAGACACTGTCACAGAATGACAGATAAGGTCCCCTGACCTGTCTCAGATTCGACGGAGAAATACGGTTGTCCCTGGAGAATGCTGTAGACAACTTTAGCACTGTTCCCATATGTAGGATCATCGGCATCAGTTGCAGTGACTTGCACAACAAAGGTACCTGCAATGAAAAATTAAAGAAAACAAAAATTAATAGCTTTTTTTTTGTTGTTTGGTTTGTTTTTTTTTTTTTTTTTGTGGCCAAGACAGTTTATGATGTAGAGAAAAAATAATTCATGTTCAGGTCAGATTTGTGGCAAGAAGTTAGAAATATTCTTATTTTGTAGAATTTTCTCTGCTCATGAAGGACATAAACTCAAAATGATACCTGTCTTATTCTCAACTCATTGAAACACAGTTATTGTTTGGGTATGTGGATCCTTCCTTCATGAAGGAAACAGAAATGCACCCCTCTCCAGATACTGTAAGCATTCAGAACTTGAATCTAGGTCAAGAATATATTTTTGCAAATCTACTCATACTTGTAAAGTATTTGACATAAAAATGTAAATATGGTTCTTCACATATTTTCTAGAGAAATAAATGGTGTTGAATCTTAGGCAAAATGTTAGAAAACATAAAAAATTAGCTTAGATTTTGGCATTTAAAACCATTTGTGAATCAAGTGTTCACATATTAAAATGTGAATATTAGGTTCTCACTTCATCAGATGAGTTTTCATCCACGTGACAAGTCCCATGAATAAGGGGGACCATATGCCCCAAAGTCTTTATTTTCATATTGCCTGAGCTTTATTTTAATCTCACTCTTGATCATGATTAATTAATGCTTCTCTCCCTGGACATTATCTCAAATTAGAAATGTGCTTCTTGGAATTCAACCATCCATTGCCCTCTGACAAAGAAATCAAAATTACCTCCCTAAGAATCAAAGAATCAAAACCTGTCAACTTCTCAGGAAAAGATCTCATCTTAACATAATTTTCCAAAGAAGATTTTTAGGTTTTTTTTCTTGTCTTGATTGATTTCTAAAGCTCAATATATTTTAAATCAATAAATTCAGTGGACTTCAAGGGACTTTGGAGCTCTTTTCTTTTGCATGGAAAGAACAACAAAGGTCATAGGAAGTTAATGACGTATCTCAGAACCAATGGGTGACAGAAATGTGTACAACCCCTTCCGTACCCCCTTTTCCATTTTGTTTACCTTCTTGAACTAAATAAGGGTCACTGAACACATCTAGGAGTGGTATTGACAAAGATGACCATGAAATACCATATTACTAACATGTATTAAACTCAGGTATCATGTAACAGAGCTCAACTCAATTTCATGGACATTAAACCAGATGGTTTAATGTCCATGAAAAAAGAAACTTGCATTTGTTTTGTGCTACAACAGAGGGAGCATGTTTCACTCAGCTGACACCTCTGATTCCAGCAAACTGTTGCCACTATTTTCCTGGATTTTAATTTTTTTTTAATGTCTCAGGTGCTTTCAGTCCAGACTCAAACAGCAGATGTCTCTATTCAACATCTGTAAAGTCTAGGCCCTTCAATAATTCCACAGAAAGAATCCAGACCAGACACTGAAACCAGTTATTAGTTAGCACCTACCAACATCTGACATTTCGGGAATGCTGGCATTGTAAACGTCCTTTGTAAACATTGGTTCATTGTCATTGATATCATGGATCTTAATGATGAACTCAGATTCTGGTTCCACTGGTCTTCCAGTCCTTCTGTTTATAGCCTGGGCACGGAGTATGTACACAGGTTTTTCTTCCCTGTCTAGTCTCTTTGTGGCCTGGATGTCACCAGTGTTTTCATTGATAATGAAGAGATCTCCTGCTCCATCTCCAGAAAGGATGTATTTAAGTGATCCATCTCCTTTATCCTGGTCTGAATGCAGCTGGTGGTGAAATGGGAATAAAAAAAAGAAAAAAAAGAAAGGAAAATAAATAAATAATCGGGACACAATTTTAGATACTTTAACCGATATCATGATATATGCTTTCCTATCTGTAATACTCAGCCAGAAGGCCACACATTGCTTTTGGGAAATGAGTTGATACTACAGTAGAAACAGTGAATAGATTGAGTTGTGTCTTGATGTCAGACTTGAAATGGTTGGCAATATTATAAGAAGTTGCCTGAGGATAACCATGAACTGAAGCTGCAGACCACTTTCCCAAGCTAAATATGCATCAATCAAATCCAAATTCTAGTGACTTAGGTGGAATCCTAGGACTATATAGGGCAATAATATCCTACAGTGAAAAACCAGTGTGTTTAGGAATTGCAGTAAGCAAAGAATTAAAAAGTGGCCAGTCAAGCCACTTCTTGAGTTTAAATTCTGTGCACTTGGCTCTTATGCCCAAAGGACATTATGCAATATATCATATAATGCACAATAAAATAACCTACCAAATACATACACAAACAGCAGATAAATACATGCATTCACAGATCTGGCAAACTAAGGCCAGAGTCAGGCAGGTGTAACAGACCATTACAGCATTGGAAGTGAAGAGATCAGTTGCCTTATCCAAAGGGGCATAGACAAAGCTGAAACATGATGGGGGAAAGGGAAAGAGAAGAATGATGGTAATTAGCATACAAAGCATGAGCTGCCCGACCCATGATCTTTTATTTCCCCAGATGGCTTCCACATCTCTCTGAATTCTGTTGAGTGACTCAAAAGGTGTAACTGATTAATTCATACCCTTATGGGTATTCCTTAAAAAAGCCTTATTTATTCCCCCGGCCTTAAAATCCAGGCTCTCAACTAAAAATTATTTTATTGTTACATTAATGAAAATAAAAATTAAAAAAAAAATTGAAACATTAAAATGGCTTCCAGTGTGAGAGCATAGGTAATGAAGACAACGGGGAAAAAAATCTGTAAGGTAGCAGATTACTGGAAATTGTTTCTTTCATAAAGAAAACTTGTTTATAAGTCAGGAGAGCTGGATTTTCTCAACCAGCTCTTTGCTTATCTTTTCCTGAATAAGAGTTAGGAAAAAAAAACCCTGGTTGAGTGTTTTGCAAAGCACTTAGCATTGCTGGATAGCATGCAGAGGACAGTAAGATTTGTAGATTTAAAGAATCTTGGCCTAGACTCCAGCTGTGCCTGGCTATGCCCCTACCATGCTGGAAGGGCAGCCTGCAGCATGAGCATATGGTCAATGTTTTGGGCTTCCTCCAACTTTCTGCTGAAATCAGAAATCCACAGACAAAACGCTTGGTGGCACAGTGCTCGACTGTGTGCGCATATGCCAATGATCCCTGGAGAAAGCAAGTTCCGTGCAAAAAGTCTGCCTTTAAGGGCAAAACTCACTGTCACCACACATTCCAAGACTGTCCAATAATACAAAATATCATAACTGTGGCATGGTTAATCATTAGCACACATGCTGAAGCACTCTTCTTAATTTTCTCCTTCAGGGAGAAAATGGGCATTCTGTGTAATTTTGCACGGAGCCCTTTCTCTTGATAATAAGAATAGCAATAAGTAGGTTCTGTGCAGAATTTTTCTTAAACAGTTTTCACATCCCTTCACAAAACCAGTCAATACCATTTGCTCTGTTTTTTGGATAACAAAGTTTCCCAGAAGGCTAGTCTTGAAATTTGGAATAGAATTGAGGTCTCTTGAGTCCTATTCAGTTGGCCAATTTCCTTGGCCAGGGAGCCTAGAGGAATTATATTATTTACTAGACATAAGCTCAGACTCTAAAAAACATCTATCAGAACAGCTTGTTAAGAAGTCAGACGAGAAGTCTACTGCAGGAAGTAATTTCAATTCGTTATTTGAAAAGAACTTTCCTCAAAGGCAACCTGCAACAGAAAAGGCATGAAAATGATTTTTAAATGGTGTATTTTTATTATTGTTTCACATCAAAAATTCAACTTCTGTTTGCCTTGAAAGCCTGTTTAACTTTGTCTGTATCAGAATGGGACAAAAACAGCCCTCAGTAACAGACTATCATTAATTCATATGAATCATGGAATAGTGCTGTTTTGAGACCTGGTAAAGGATGAACTCCCAAGCTCATTTTTATCATCATTTTAATTAAACTTGGTTTCAACGAACAAAGTAGCAAAAAAAGGTCAAGATAGAAAAGGCGTTGGAACCACTGGGAATAGTTTTCCATAATATTCTTTAACTAGCCTAAACTACTTAAAGAACTAAAAATGAAAATTTGTATGATTTTTTCTTGTCAGTTGTTTATTAAATTTGCACTTCTCCTCCAAAATTAACACACTTGTGTAAGACCCACTGTGACTCTGGATACAAAGTACATCTCAGTGTCATCAGCGGTAAGAATGAGGTGATCCTCATGCATGGTTCGATCTTTAGACCTCCATCTAAATCACTATCTTTTTTAAAAAAATGCTCCCTCAGATAAAATCCCTTCCAATATCTTTAGTTTTGCAACTTTCTTAAGACATGACAGAACAAACTAAGTGCTCAGCTAGCCAGGCTGCAAGTGGATTATTTACTGTGAGAGTCTGACCTGTGGGAGGTCATGTCCTACATGTATATTACAGAGAGCTAAGGCTGGCTGAATACTTGCTCTTCAAACCAACAATGAATGTACAGCAAATCATCATGTGTGGCCTCATCAGCCTGGTTCACAAAGGGTCTCTAAAAGTATGACTGAAATCTATTTGATTTCAGTAAAGGAGGATAGCTCTCGTCATAAGGTTTTTGTGGGATAGGCCTGTATCACACCACCTGCCAAAACATAGTTATATATATTTATTCCCTTCTACTCAGGGGAAAAAAAAAAAAAAAAAAAGGTTATATATATTAAAAACATAAAAAGCCAAGCAGATGTCTAGAAAAGTTTCTCACAGATGACAAATTTGCAACATTCCCTTGGGAGGCAAATATTAAAAAAAAAATTTTAAAAAATATTATTTTAGATTACTTTATCTGTCCTTGACTGTTTGTTTGGTAGAAAAGATCTATCCAGGCAAATAAAATATTATTTTTTATTTTTTTGAGTGTCAGTTTATCTTGGAAGTAATATTTTGTTTGTGTGACCTATATGAAGAGGGAAATTGCTATTACTACCAGGTTAAAAAAATAAATTTGCAAATAACATTAAACAACAAAAAATGGTGCAAATTGAATCTTGAAGAAAGGCCTGGAGGTGAGATGTGCTTAAAAATACAGTTGATGGGGTTTGTATATAAAACTTAACACCATTGTGAGGTTATGAGGATGAAATGAATGGTAGTAACAACCCCATTTTCTTTTTAAGTTGAAGTTATTTTTCATTGCCTGGACATCTCATTGTGAAGAAAGTTTGCTGTAATGAAGTATGTGCATAAATTATACTGCAGATGCTTTTAGCAGGACGGTCACAAGCCAATACATGATATTATAGCTTCACTCTGTTTACACATCTGTACTGCAAAAAGGTGTCCATTATCCTCTGCATAAAGTCAGTCAAATAAAAGGGCCATGGCAGATAGTCATGGGATAGAATAAAATGTTTGAGGCACAGCCCTCATGTGGTCTGGGCTGTACCATATAACCATTCCTCAAGACAAAGTTAGTGCAGCCAATTTTTTAAGTAATCCACTTTAGGACAGATTTTTTACTTTTGTTGGAACTCAGTGTTACTCACTGGCGTTCATTTCAGTTGGTGGCTGGACTGGGCAATACCCCAAAGGTAAGCAAAATGGTGAAGAACTAAGTCTATGCAATAAAAATTGCATCAGCAATTGCACTGCATTAATATTATAATAAATTGATTCACTCAGAATCTAATCTGGACACTCTTCTGACATTGTCCATCAATCACTGGCTAAGGCTGAGGATGAATGACAAATTAAAGATTTTACTATGCCCTAGGCATACTTTTACTCATTTTACTTTAATATCACTGTAAAGTGAACCATCTGGTTTGCTTTTAATGACTTACATTCAGATAAAAACTCTCCAGCCTCTATCTTTCTTCTGTTCCTCCCAAATGTCCTGGCCCAAACCATTCAAATACATTTGCCTGGACATGGGGAAGGCTGCATTCTTCCTGAAGGAAGAGCTGTTTAAAATGCACTCAGGACTGGAGTAGCAGCTCCCTGGATTGGACATTCTTCTTGCTGTCATATACATAATTACTTTAAATTGAGAGCTGTTTGTTTTCTGTTTTTTTCCCGTTAAAATTAGCCACAATCTAAGTAGCCTCATTCTCCACAGTATCTCTGGCAGAGCCCTCCAAAATCTCCAAGGGTGGTAGCAATGGACTTTCTTTGGCACAACATCAAAGAAAAGGGAAGTAAAATCTCAGCTCAAAGTATTTTTACACAAGCATTTTATTTTTTATTTATTTCTGGACTGAATATATTGACAACATTTGTGTTAATCTCACATCATATCAACAGATAGCATTGTTTCATTTTAAAGTAATACTCCAGGAAAACTTTACCAGGATTTTAAGAATTAAGTTGGATCCATTCTACACACTCAGGAATTCCTTTAGCAAAGTATATGGGAAGAATTTAAGGGCATCTTCCAAGTGCTTTTGCAGTAAGACTATAAAAACTGTTGTGGTGCAGGGAATAGCATCTCCCCAGGTGGGCAATGGCAGGGCCTGGCAGCCATGGCCTGTCCCACCCCCCAAGCAGGAGCAGGGCAGCCACAGGTGACCAGGACAGCCCTGGTGCTGGGTACTGGGAACCTCCTGGGAACAGTGGTGGCTGGGCAGGGCTGTCAGGAGCTGCAGACTGGCCTGCTGTGGTGCTTCTGGGGCAGGGCCATGTGGCTGACCTGGGGTCTTGGGCTCTGGGCAGAAGGACAGGGACAGCCAGGCCTGGGCAGAACTCAGGGCCCTTTTCTCAACATGCAAAATTCACCTTGATATGAAACTTCATGAAACATCAGAACCAAAACTGAATAATCGAATTGAGATCCCATATGTTTTAATAGGTTAAGACTAACCACTAACTTATTTTGTGTGTTTAAATGGAACACACTAGAGGGAAGCGGCTTTCTAGCACGGATATTTGTAACAAGGTTGTACTGAAAAATGTACTTTTACAGCTGTGGTAATTAAATTCCAAAAAATTGAAATTGCAGGCCGTGACTATTCTACTATTCTCCAGAGTTAAATAACACCCCTCCTCTACCTCATTCTTTAACACTGACTTAAACAGCATAGCTAATCTCATTTGTGAAGTGGCTTTAGGTTATGAAAGACAGCTGTAAACTGCAGTTTAACTCCCACTAATGTCATATTGTTGGTTAGGATACCTGGCAATTCAGTGGGTAAAACGGTTTTGTATTCACCCTACAGACCAAGTTCCTTTCCCTTTCGTGAATATTACATGCTTGCTGCTGAATTTCAGAGCAGTTACTGAAATCTCTGCAAAGATCAAAGTCAATTGACCTTGGGATGTACACACTGAATCATCAACCTAAAATTATGCACAAATAAAATGCCTGTTGCGTCTTATTGTGTTTTTAAGAGTGACTTGATATTCTGGGGTTGGTGTGGTCCCATTTTTGTCTCCTAACACATTAATGATATAGAGACCAACTATTAAAATAGTAAGCAAGCAGTCAGTAGGTAGCTAATGAAGAGAAACATGGTTTTACTCCTGGGAATATTCATAGCACATGATTTCGCTCCGAATATACTATATTGAAACATCAAAATAGTCTAGAAATGAACAAATTCAACTGAAGGTATTGCTTGAGGTTACACAGTGCAATACTGAAGCATTTAGAAAAAAACAAAGCTTGCAAAAAGAAACTGCTAATGCTGTAATAGTAAAAGCAATAACAACCTTGCACTCTTCCTTGGCTCTTCTGGTGCTCTTTACCCCTACAACATCAACAAAACCCCTAAATTACTATAATAACCAATTCCTTTAGTATCATCAAATAATCAGCACCAAAATTTTCACTCTACTTGGTGACTCTGTGTTAAAAGGAAAATGTCACTGGCTCTGCACATTAGGTAATAAGTATTTATATGTATTTTGGTGAAGTTTAAGTACACACTTCTTTCTAACTCACAAAAAATAACCCCAAAACACTACATACGGGTTTCATACACCTCCATATACACAAAATATATCACATATCATCAGGGCAAACACCTGCAAATAATTTATTTCAAGACATAAAAGATGCTTTCTTCCAGAAGATATTCCAGAAAGTCCTTGAAGAGATCCAGCATCACCAGAAATGCCAGATTTCCTATGGATGTGTGTGCCATGTTTTTTTTTGGTCTTAATCATGCTAAGCTCTGGATCCTTCTATATACCACATAACCTATCTAACTCAGCCCTAAGCCAAAGCCTCCTGTCTCCCTCATATCACTCACATCACTGCACATCACATTCCTGCTCTGGCCCTTGTCCTTAAGTCCTCTAGAAATTGCAAAATGCTGCTACTTCTCATGTTTCTTACATATTTTCTGGAGAAGAACCACCATGGGCCACAGTGGTTGGTGGTTTATATGTATCTATGGAAAAGCAAGCTGACCGGCCAGTCAAGGCAAAAAGTAGGTTTGTTTGCCTGATGTAGCTACTGTTCTTCAAACTGTACATGAGATAAATGATTCTGACACCTTTATTCCTCTATAAAATTAAACTCCAATAAGTTAATGGACTATAGAGCTATTTAGAGGAGGCCAATGGGCAGAGATAGAGGCTGGACTGCTGAACCTGATTATTAGAAGGCTAGATGCTTAAAAATAATTTTGAAGATAAGGGGAGAAAGATGCTACATTGATTCCAAATCTTCTTGGTGCTTACAGAAACTAGAAGAGATGGTTCCTTTCCATTCTTATATAAAGCAATTTGAAGATTATAGTAAGATTTATATTCTATAGCATCAAAAATCAAGAGACAGACTTTGAAGTAAGGTTCAAACACTGCCATTTTCAAAGAAAATAATACAATTGATAAAATTGATTTAAAAAAAAATTGCTAAGATTAAAAAGAAAGGCAAAGAGACCTGTGCTAGCAGATCACAGCACTGTGATGCCTCATGTACAGCTGTCAGGAATAATGCTTTCACACAAGGGCTGTGTTTAAACTGTTACCATAGGTACTTAAAGTAGATTCACACTCTTTTGTATCTTCTCACTAACCTGAGATCTGGTGTCCTAAGCCATCAGCAGTCTTTATTTTTAATCACTTTCTTGCCCTTACAGATGTCACAGTTTATGGAGTAACTGAAAGGGTTAACTACAGTAAGTGACTGGTTTAGTACAGTAAGTACAGTTCCTATACCATAGTTAATACAGTAAACCTGAATGTGTGACTGATTCCTGAGTGCTTGAATTTATTAATGTAGTTTTATCTTGCTTGGCTCTCACCATTTCTAGCAAAGAAAAAGCTGCAACAGGTTCACAGTTCCTGTTCAAAGAAAGAGCTGCTCTGGAGAGTAGAAAAGATCGTTTCCCAAACTAGATGTGTTGTTCTTGTGTCTTGTGCCAGCATTATGTTTCTGTTTTTAAGAGCCTCCTCCCACATACATATATTCTTCCTCATCCTGCATTTACAGATAATAATTCCAAATGCTTTTTTTTTTTGTTTTTATTTTTTTTGTTTTTTTTTGCTAGACTCCCAGCCTATATACAGCTTTTGCTTGCAAAGTAGGCACTTTGGAGTCCTCAGCTGAAAACCTGTTTATAACCTCAGTATCTTGTTTTCAAGTCAAGTGGATTCCAAAAAGAGCCAGTGAAGAAAAGGCCAGATATGGAGGGCTGATGTTCCTAGCAGGTTTTCTGTAATTGCTGCATTTCAATTGGCCTTCCTTCTGTACAAATGGACATAGATTTTGGAATGTTAATATTTTCCTACCTGTATTAGAAATGAGTACAAAGATTTGCTATTTTCATTGCTATATCAAACGAGTTCTTCTAGACTAAAACACTTAGTTTTTTTCTCCGACTTCGGTTCCTTCTCCTTCCATTTAATGACCATGCATTGTCTATTAGATTTTTCTCTTGATGACTCCTTTTTCATGAACATTGTATTTTTCCCTGTTTCTATTCCTTCCATTTTTAATAGCTCTCTTTTTCTACTGTAGTATATTCTCATAATAAAGGGTAAGATGAATCAAGAATCATCGAATCACTGAATATGTTGAGTTGGAAGGGATTTAACAGGATCATCAAGTAGTCCAAATCCTGATTGAAAACATCAAATCTATAAAAAATTAATTAAATAGAGCACTGAAGAATTACTGAGGTTATAGGAGGTTCCTGCATTTTAGTGTGTTGCTTTCTTTGGAGTTATTGAAAAATATACTATGTTTATTTGATTGTGCTTACATTTTGATCCATAAGAGTTAGTACGGCAAACCCAAGAATACCTCAAAACCTGTCTCATTCAGCTGTGGAATCCTATTAATATAATAATACATAGCAGGCTGTGTTTTTATAGAAAGAACATATCTGCAAGATACCTTGTTTATAAAAAGGATATCAAGCCTGGTTGCATTCAAACAAATTAGCAGAAAAATTTATATTGAAATAATAATAAGAAAAAAAGGTAAAGGATATAGGAATTCAATACCTGAACTATTAAACATAAGTCAAATGCTTTATTAAGATAACAACCTCGGTGCATAACATGCAAAAGGTAAAATAAAAATACCCTCTAAGGGTAACCTTTAACTTAAGTACTGGCTTTTTAAAAGAAAACAAAAAAGAAAGCAGCCATGAGATTCAAGAACAACAACAAAAAAGCTAAAATTGCACCCACTGCAAACAGCGAAAAAAGCCACAAGCATTCAGCAACAGCACTATCATCTGCAAAACATATTGTCCTGATATTAAGAATTGCAGGAGAATTAAAAAAAAAGTATCACGGTGATGCTGTCTTTCTGCTTCTTGAGAGTATCAAAATGTCAGTGAACTTTCTCATTCATTCGCAGAAGTAGCAGTGACAATTTGTTCCCAGTAAATGAATGACACCAAGAGAGGCTAAAATCAGTTTTGTAGAGATGAACAAATTCAGAAAATGAATAGATCAAAAAGCACTAAGCATATTTCAAGATTCAAAAGCAACCAGGTACTCAAAAGGCAAACTGCATATAAAGATGGTGGCATTTGATTTCAAAACAAGTAGAATGCAGACAAGTCACTATAATAAGAATAGAGGGTGCTAGAATGAAAAAAATAAAAATAATAAGAAATATAAGGGGCAGTGGGATAAGAATTTGTCATTAGATCAGAGACAAGATGTAAGGTGTTCTCTCACTTTGGAACCTCATGCTCACACCCTCCAGGCAGGCTGGAGGGTCCAGGCAGGCTGGAAGTCTCTTTCTGTGAGGGCCATATGGGAGGCCACATGGCCTGAGACAGACAGGAACTACATTTTGGCGGATGTTGGGATCCTTGGATTAAGGAATAGGCTGCCCAAAGTGTAATTGGGAACCTGTTGTTCAGTTTTAAATGTATGGAGCTAAGAATAAACATCCATACTCTGGTGACTCACACCTTTATTACACACCCTTCAAAATCACAAATGTGTTTTCTAACCTGAAGTGTAAACATGCAACCACAGCTAATGAGCTTTGCAAAAAATCAACTGGAATATGTCAATCCTTTCAACATTGCCTGGGACCTCTCAAGGCTTCTCCCTCTTGGGTCCCCAGCTGCTTCTGCTCTTCATTGTGATTAAACAGGGACAGTGGCACAAGAACTTTTGTTATGCACTGCAGTACACCAAACTAGCAAGGTACCTTATTCTGACGGCTCTTCTCTCTAGGGGCAACTGATTATCAGATCTTAATGAATATCTGGCAAAGCTGCAAACTAGGTAAAGGTATCTCCATGTTCTCTTGAGCTGAGCGCTGCCTAGCACTTCTGTGGTAATGCACTTTATTTCTTCTTCTTTCTATTATCTCCCAGCAAAATTATAGCAGGAATTTACAAAGTTTGCCCTTACAAAGACAAATAGGTCTTTAATTTGTAAGGAACAAGAGACCATAGTGTCAAGATTCATCTCTATACATATGGGCCTGTGAGTTTCATGTCCTTTTATCAAACTTGTTGCTTTTCTTTGAACTACTGTATAACACTAGAAAGAAGCAGTCTTCCTTTCAGACTCTAAGGAACTCAAAACAATTCTGACTCTTAGTAATAACTGACCTCTTACTTAAAAAAAAAAAAAAATCATGGTTATACACTGAATTTTCCCAGTTTTACTTAGAGCAGTTGGGTTTCATTATGCCTTTGAAAGATCAAAGAGCTCTCTTCAGCTAAACAGTAGTGATGGTAACAATAGAGCATTATACAGACTTCTGCAATTACCCTCACAAAAGCATGAAGATCTTGTTCTTCTCTCAAGGCAGGCCAAGGCAGTTTAAAATCCCTGTTTTATGCTTTTGGTCCATCTATTTAAACATCTGGATTTCTTTGTAAAGGAAAGAATTATTTCTTCTTGGCAGTGTTTTCAAACTGTGGGGTAGCAAAGGACCTGGTAGACATGAGGATTTGCTTTTGCTGAGAAATCGGCATTAACTTACTAAAAAATATAAATTCTTAGCCAACTCCAGACTTCTCACAACCTAACTCAGGTACTAAGAAAACTCTCTTGAATAGCTGAGCAGAATACTAGAATAGATTAAAAAAAATTATTTAATCTAGTGTATACACATCAGTGATCAGGAATGATAATTCAAGCCTCTGAATTCTTGAAAGAGCTGTACGAGTCATTTTGGGAGACAGACAATGCTAGCATTGCAAATTTACTATATTAACTGAATAGTCAGTCATTGGCTTCAAGTTTTAATATGGTTTTTGTCACAGTCTTCCTGTCTGATCTTAGACAGATCACTATTTGATGCTTCTATATTCTCCCTGCAGTAAAATGTTAACAATGCCCAGTTTTGCATGTAATAATTATAACATGATTTGAGAACCCTAGGTATAATTTGTCCTGTGTTTATGGAAAGACTGGGTATCATTTAAATGGAATCAAGAATAGCAATATTGTGGCTTTGCCACAGCTTACTGTATTTAGAAAGTGGGGCAGATAGCCTCTTAATGCAGCTGCAATGGTAGGAAATCTAATTGTTCTCAGGTGTTTGTTATTATCCCCCAGCTGAAGGTTACTGTCACCGAAGGTTTGGATGGGTGGGTAGTGGGGTTTCTGAATTCCAAGGCTGGCTATATTAGCTGAAGTAGCATTTTGAGGTATCTTAAAAATTCATTGAAAAAGAATATGCGTGCTCTCATACGCGAGGTTAAAGAAAATAAAGTGCCTGACTTGTAACGACATTCAATGGGAATACAAAGAGTTCATAAAGGATGCATGCCTAAACCCCATTCTTCAATTAGAACTGTGCCTATAATTCAAGAGCTCCAACTTCCTTTACAGCTTTTTTCCAAGTCAGAGGAAATTAATTCCAATATCCTGATATCCTTCCACTGACTATAATGGGACTTCTGTCCTGTACTGCATTAGTCAATCAGAAAAGGGAGTTCATATAGTAGAAGATGGCAGCAGGTATTCTATTGAGATTAGGAGAAAATATTTTTTTTTTAAAGAGTACATTCAGCAAACGTGCACTTCAATAATAATTTTAGTGCATGTGCTTTAGTCTTTAAATTTTGTGATGTGTGTAGTTAGTGAAATAGATCTGCATTATATGTCCAGCTTTATTTATCTTTGATTTCTCTGCGAATTTACCAAGGGACAGTTGATTACTCTTTATCAGTGGTCAGAATTATCTGTTTAATCACTGACAAAATATTTTCTTTGGAATCATGGACTTTCAAAAATGCTTCATAATTAAATTGTAAGCAAATACAGCACCTTAATTAAGGTATATGAGCACATACATTTCTCATTCAGTGAAAACCTCTATTCTCCTGCGGTGGTACGAGAGAATCTATCTGAAAGATGAACAGCAGAACAAAATAAAAAAAAAACCAAAACCTTGGCCTAATATCCAGAAATGTTTTTACTGGGATATAGTTGAATAAAACATCAGGCTTCTTCAGCAAGTAACAGCTTCTGACTACTCCCTGATGGATGCGCTTGAAAGCAAATGCTCATCCTTTGCTTACTGACAAAGGTGACCCTTTGATATTCTGAGTGCTTGATGCTGACAATCAAACCCTGAAATGTGTGTATGAATTTTATATGCTTTATAAAAGTGTGTGTCAGGGAGGAAGAAGGGGGATGGAGAAGGGAGGATACAGACAGACACTAAAACAAATGAGAACCCACATTCTGATTTAAATAAAAACTTAACAAAAAGGATACTAATTCATATCCACAAGTTTAACTGAGTCTTTAATCTGTTTCCATGCTTCTGTCATTTAGTTCTATAGGTCAGAAGCTGGGAAAATGAGAAATATTTCCATTCTGTTATATTCTCCAACTTTGTTTCTAAACAGAATTTTGTGTTATATAACCAGACAATGAAGGGTTTGTGAGACAGTAGCTGCAAAAGGCCACACATTTATCTCTCAACAGGACCCTTTTGAGGAAGACTCCTCTGCCTAGAAAAATGTTTATGGCAAATGTCAGGCAAATCTGGCATTGAGTAGATTCTTCTTTCAAATAAGTATTCCTCAAAGTGCCATTAGTGAGGCTGTGAAGGGGCAGCTCAAGTGACCCGAATGCTGCAGCAGAATGTAGATCCTTGCAGAGGCCAGGTCAGGAAGGCAAGGAGGTAGATTAGCAAATAATCAGCACATGTAGGTGGAGCTTTGCTTTGAAACAGGTGACAAATCAGTCGGGATCTTGAAGATAAGAGGACAAGCCCACACAAGATATCACATTAGGTATCTGCCACAGACTGGCTGCTCAAAGAGATGAAGCAGATGCAGCCTTCTTTAGACAGATGGAGGAAACTCTGTACTCTTGGGGGACTTTAATCATTCTCATGTTTGCCAGAAGGGCAATATGTCTGTGTGCAAGGAACCCAGGTTTCTGCAGAATGTCCTAAGACAACTTCTTCACCCAGGTGATTGATGAGTTAACCAGAGGGTGTGTTATGCTGGACCCATTCGTCATGAATAAAGGAGAACTGCTCAGGGATATGGAACAGCACTTTGCCCACAGGCCCCAAAGAGCCTTGAGTCAGGCAGAAAATTCTGGTAGAGTGAAGCATTATCCACAGCAGAGAAAAACCAATAAATCAGGAGCTCTTTAAGTAAATTGGACACAGTTCCATAAAAAAAAAAAAAAAAAAAAAAAAATTGGATGCATCTAAGGACAGTGACAGTGATGAAATGGTTCTTTCCATAGTGTCTAAAAAGCCATAGTCTTTGGGGAAGGTTCCTACATTCTGAAAATAGGGAAAGTCACACCAATTCAGGTTCACAATCCAGCACAGTCTATCTAGGAATGCATATTAATTTTGACTGGAGAACCTGGAATTCCTTTGGTGAGGAATACTTGTGTCTGTGCTCTCCTAATTATATAATATCTAGTATTCATGAAAGGAAAGAATTCTCTCTGAAGCACATATAATTGCTGTGATACTATCAGTCTAAAAATTCTAAAGGAAATTGTTAATAAAATATTTCTGTAGGTAAAATAACTGATATTTATAAGGTGAATGGTGTAGATCCTGACAGCATCTACCTGCAAACAGCATGAGGGTCAAACTCACCTGAGTTTACAAATACCACAAATATACATGCAAGAGTTTTCTTCCACAGGCATTAACTCTTTGCCTGCAACCCCCTTGGCAGTTGTTATTCCCAAGATGTGGGAATTACGTTATTCCCATTCTGTGAGCAATTTTAGCCGTTGTAAGCAGCATTAACAGTGCTTTAAGCAACTGACCTGAAATGTGTAAAAGTACACGAAGTGAAAGGAACTATGAATGAATGCCCTGACACCTCCGTTGGCACGCCCTTTAAATCCTCTGCCAGTGCCCTGATCAGATTGATTGCAAGGGCTGTTAGGTACAAAGAAGTATGTCAAGGAGCCAAAGGTACACATATGTTGTCTGGTTCTGTCTTTTGGGGAGAACCTTCCACTAGTGACAACACGATGCTAAATACAGAAGTTATACAAATGACTTGACTGAACTTGGTATCACCTTCCAACATGAAGATATAGAATGGGCAGAGATGACCAATATGCTAAAGATGACTAAATTATCATTATGTGAGCCTGTGTAATGCATTAGAACCCCCTTTGTTCCAGCAGACATCTAATGTGAAACATCACTTAATGTTTCACAAAGAGACAAAGTATGAAATACTTTGACAAAGTATGAAATAAACCCACAGGGACTATATTCCTATAAAGAAAGGCCATTTCAGCTGAGCTCTCCAGGAGCCCTGCCCTTACCACATGGCATAAGCAAGCTGGGGATAGAAGGACTGCAATCTTCATCAGATATGAGTCCAAAATAAACAACTCTGTTGAGAAAAACGTGGGAATTAGAATTCTAATATAAACATTTGCTAATGTCTCCCCATTGTCCTTTAATGTAAGTTTTTAACTTCCAGCTCACTCAGTATTTTATTTCTTTACAACCTTTGGTTTTCTGTTTTGAGGTGGGTTTTTTTAATGAAATTAGAAGACAGGAGAGAAAGGACTGATATTTTTTTCCTTCTCTTTTTCCTTCCAGAGGGCAATTCTTTCCTTTCCTTCATCTGCCACCTCCGACTTTCATGACAACTACAAGCTTCACTGCATCCTGAAGTACTTGCAAGTGAATGCTGAGGTTTCTTTCACCCCATTAATGGTGAAAGCAAGCCACAGTCTGCATTAGTGCATACAGATCAACAGTAGGCATCCACATCACAACACATTTTCCCTTTGTGTTTTGAAATGTTACACTGACTGGCCACAGCTCTCAACCTGCTGCTGCCCCACTGTGAACTGATGTTCACCAGTGAGGGAAATGGCAGCAAAAGAAAAGGGAGGCACAGACAATATATTTAATTTAATAAAGAGATTTCTCTAAGCTTTATGGTTTACTATATTTGGTAAGCCAACTGTAAATAACAAATGGTGGAGTAACAATGGTTGTCTTAGGCCCGAAAGAGGGATTTTATTTTTCAGCTGTCCCTAGCCTTCAAAATTTAGATTCATGATGTTGCAGCTTCATAGTGGGAATGCTATTGTGCTATACAAACAAATAAGAAAATAGTAATGCAGCTCCAAATAACAGTGATCTAAATAATCCATAATCAAGCATGAACTTCACATGTAGTCTCCCCCTAGAGAGGAAGATTAATATGTTCAGCTGTTTTTCTATAGCTGGAAGTCTAGGGACACACAATTCAGGACAATGTGCAGACTGCTAACAAGAGTAGAACAGGATAATCTGCAAAAAGATGTGATCCAAAATGTAAGCACTGGTATGAGTGGGAAATTAGCATGTGGAAAACAAAATTGTTTTGTTTGGGACACAAAAATGAAAAACAAGAATTAGCAGAAATATTGCCTTGAGGGTCCCAGGATTTGCTTGCTTCTGTGGGCGGAATGGGAAGAAGGGGAGGAGGTTCTGTATCGTTACACTGTAAGTACCATCATGTGCCATAATGAAGGAAATGGGGTTTGTTTGAAACAGATGGTTGTGAGGCTCTTATATTGTGTAATATATCTGGATACAAGGATGATGCCAAGTAGATTCACAATTATGATGATCGTAAACATTAACCATGCTGTATTTCCTGCCTTTTCATTTTCTGAATAACATCCTTGCCCATCCCACCCATTGCTCATTATCTCCTTTCTTCAGCCCTCGTGTGATGGTTTAAAACCTGCAAGCTGTTTCTGGATTGTCGTCGTGGGCCTCTAACCTCTCAACTGTCCCTCATTACGGAGTTATCTCTATTCCACAGGGACCGACAGCACCGAGAACTCCTACCGGCGCCCGTAAATCTTTCAAAGAGGAATACAAGACAAGTGTGTGCATGTGTGTGCAATGCAATACAGAAATGAAGGGCACTTGGGAAAGTCAAGTGCAGGAACATAAAATATGACTGATGGATGAGGAATAATGGAAGCGCAGATGCGCCACAGCATTTGTTCTACTTTTTAAGAGAATGACAAGTACTGGGCCTACTGAAGAGGGAGGCAGGTGACCTAATCATAGAAACTGGGTGGGGTGGGGGGGGGAGGGGCTAAGAACTCTAATTATTTTGTTTTCCAATCTCTGCTGTGAAATTTCTGACTTTTAGCTGTGTGGATGACCACTTAACCTTCTTGTACATCAGTTTTGTCGCATCTTAATGCTTACAGTTCCTCTGGATGCAGAATGGAAAATCTAGACCCTGAGAGAGGCTATTCTAATAATCAAAAATGAATGAAAAATTCCTTTGTGATCCTCTCTGAATAAACAGAAGCCACAAAAGTAACTTTTAACTTTGGGCATTGTAAAAATAACAAATATTCACTGTGCTTGGAACAGTAAACTGAAGGCATCAAGTATATATCATAGTGCAAGTTACAAGGCAAGGAAAACAAATACTGAACAAGTGCCAATAAAGCTGCATAAAGGATGTTAAAAGTGCAGATGGGGGAGTCATTTTAGTTTGACTTTTCCCATCTTGCTTTTTCAGGATACAAAAATTTTAAAGGTAAGTACAGAACACTAGTGCACTAAAATCTGAGAGAAAGTGAAGATTTCTCTTGCTAGTTATCATGCCATCCAATTAAGATATGATACCTTTTAACCATTGGAGTAATGTTACCCATTACTTCCTAAAATGCTGAAAAGGCATGGACTGTATTACATGACAGTAATTTTCCTTGTTTAAATAGCCCCTTGTGTGTGCTCACAACACTATAATTCTGCCTCAGCATGTTGCTTAGTCCCTCTACTTGCAATGGCTTGGAAGAGATTCTGCCTTTTGTTTTAGTTGTTTCTGCTGAAATACACTGCTGTTCTTGCCTTCAGAATAGTTGTAGCCAGAGGTAAAATCAGACAAAAAGAAAATAAATAAAAAAAAAACACTGCTGAAACTATACTGTGATAAAATTTAGTTCATCCCCTCCTCAAAAGCAGGGTCAACAGTACCTTAAATCTTTCCTTGACAGAGGGGAATTCATCTTTCCAAGAGGTCTTTTCAACACCAAACAAAAGGATTCTGGGTTTGCCTACAGTAATACAGTATCCTTTTTGCTTTTCCAAGCCACATACCAGCAGGAGTTTGACTTTATCTTCCTTGAAAAATGGAGCTGTCAGCAGAGGTTGATTGTTTATGATGGGTTGTACAGGTAGTAACATCAGATAGCTTCCAGGCGAGCATACTGCTTGAACTATATGAACATCAATAAGACACAGCAAAAATGAAAAGTATGTCTGGAAGTTTCCTTTTAGTGCCAGCCAGCCAGAGTGTTACAAAACCATTCCACAGTTGTGCTTGTTGTTACCAGGAAAGCAGGTTCGTCCTTTCCATTGCAGAAAGCCAAAAGCTGTTCTTGGGTTAACGAGTAAGATTTAAGACTTGTTCAGATCTTTCTTTAGCCTTAAAGAAAGTGGAATCCTACCCCTTTATGTAAGAATGATTCTAGGTTTGTGCTCGAAACTCAGTGATGGATGCCTGTATATGGATTTTATGTAGCCAGTGGGACTGCCATGTCAAAGCTGTCAAGTAGTAATACATACAAAGAGTAACTGTACCTATGAGTATGATTTTGGAAGAGGGCAGATATTTTATTGTTTTTTGTTGGTTTTTTTTTTTCCCATGGCGTATCTGAAGATCTCCAGGAAACACAGCACATACTTTTATATACAGTTGCACTATCACTTCATTGTTTACCTGTGATTTAAAGCTGCATTTATCTCAGCCCTTTCAAATTGCACTAAGCAGCCATGTGCACAACTATATGTCTTTTAAAACCCAACTCAGATGTTGCAAATTTTGGCTAGGTAGTAGTGCTAGACTTTGATGCTCATGTAATTCTTTCATTTTATTTTTCGATTGAGTCCCTGCCAAGTGCTACAATTTCTGAACCAGAAGAAAAGATATCTTCAGGTTAAAATGTCACTGTGCCCATCAGTCACACTTCAATGCATAGCCATAGTTCACAAGTTATTCAGCAGTGCAATGAATAATTCCAGTCTAGAACTTTTCTTCAAGTTCCTTGAGGTCTGAGGCTAGAGTGACTGGGGGCGTGAATTTCATCTCTTTTTAAAAGGACTTTATTTCACAAATATACAGGAATGAAATTGAGGAATACAAGGACGGGTAATAAAGCGATCAATCTGGTGTCAGCGCCACAGCAAACATCAGCTTGTGTTTATAACACTGCGAGCCTCTCGTTGGCAGCTGCACGTCCTTGTCCAGTGAGACACAGCTCCATGGCTGGGCTGACAATGAAGTGTGTGGCATACAGAAGTGGGGAGAACTTTTTAATAGCTGACAGTACCCACAGCTACCAAAAAACAGGTTTCATATATGCTTGGACAATTAACTCCTAAAGGATGGAAAGCTCTGGGTTCAATGAATTAAGAATCTACAGGGTATAGACAACAACAGTGCTCTGGTCTGTGACTCAGATGATGCTACAACGTTGTCTTCAGTACTGCCTTGAGCTCTGTCTTCAGAGAGACTACTTCTCTCTTTTATTATCCCAAATCTGAATGCATCCCCTTTCACTGTTCTTTCCCTACACTCTAAAACTACTATGATGCAAATATGTTTTTTGTAGTTTTAACAGTTACAGGATTTCACAACTGTAATTTGGGCATCTCATACAAATAATGTCGTTTTTTAGAATCTTTCACAACAGACTTCTTACATCTCAAATTTTGATGTAGATGTTTGGATTAAACAGATGTTAAAAAAAAAGAGGCAAAAGTGAAACCAGCATGAATAAAAGATTTTTTTTTTGTAGCTGATATAGAATCTTTTCTTTTTATGGTTATGATGTTAATGCCCACCAACTTTAACCACTAAACACAAAAACCCCAGAAGATTCATGTCTGCCTGTTTAAGTAAGGCATAAGCACAATTCCCATTTATATACATATATTGCTATTGTTTTAAAAGATTTTGCTGTTCACATTTCTTCTTTACCTACCTACCATTTTTAAGTCCATATTTAAGGTTAACATTTAGTCTTATGAGAAAAAAAAAATATGCTTCATAAAAATGTTCATAATCCTCATTTGCCCACATCAATCAAGTTTAATTGCTCAGTTAAATTGCCTAGTTACCTCAATTTATAGACATTTAGATGTTTCTATAATTTCCCCTCACACCAATCCTCAACTTTAATAATAAAAGGCTGCTCTTTCATGCCTCTTGGCTAATTGTTCAGCTAAAAGAGTGTGAGCAGTTCTGGCATTTGAAAGACATGCGAAAGGCCACTTGTGAATGGCTTCGGAACACAAAATCAATGACATTTATACATTATGTGTTGTTTCTATGCTTTACAACAGAAAGTGTAATAAAGTACAAATAGGTGGAAGAACAACTTTTAAAAATAACATACATTTCTTTATCTTTCTGACTCCTGCTGAAACTTTCTAGGTTTTCTGGTCTAACTAGACGATTTTTAAACTGTCTCTCAGCAAACTTGTCCTGCAGGAATATTCACTGCCCCATCAGTCCCTCTGAAGTCAATAGCTTGTACTCTAATTCTGCAGTAGAAAGAATGGGGGGCTGATGAGGTTTAATGTCAAAATTCACAATGACAATGAGAGACTGTAGGATCACCTCAGGACCATATGCTTTATCTTTGAACAAAAAGATCCCCATTACCCTGACTACCCTCAGCAGACTGTGAAACAGGAGAGTGTGTGGAGGACTGCTGTCTTTCAGTTTGTTGCCTTTTTTTTCATCCTTGACTCATGTTTCACACCTGTTGTTTTTTTCCCTTCACTGCCTCATCTTCTGTTTTTCTTTTTGCTCACTTTAGGTAAACTTTCTCCCAACTCTTATCCTCTACCCCCATTTAATGTAATTTCCCCCTCCTTTCCATCTTGATTCCTCTTTGTAAAGCTTCCCTTCCTTCCATCTCAGTCTTTCTAGTTCTTTCTTCTTACTTTCTTCTGTTTTGGTATCTTTTCTTACCCTCTTATCTTCCTTCTCTACTTCTCCTCTCTGAGGACTCTCTGCCTTTGGCCTTTTCCTGTAGATTGGGCTCAATGGTACCTTTCATGAATGCTGATTATCCTGGCTGAAGTTCTATGAGTATTACACCAGCTGAGTAGCTCTTCATTTGAATCATGCCTTGCAGCCATTTAGCAGGAAAGGAATGTTGCATCCAACTTTGACTGACAGCTGACTGGCAGGCTAGAAAAGCAGCCACCATCTCTCATGGGAATGCTCAGAAGCTTGCAGAGGGAGATAAAATGTCAAACCACTGTGATCTGCAGCCTTTGCTAAGAGGCTTGAGAGATCAAACTAGATCAGATACAACCCCATTTTAGTTTGGAAAACCAAGCTGTATTGTTTCTGCTCTGGATGTCATCATCAGTAGCATAATTTCTGCATTCTGCAAGACATATTTCTATGGACTGTGGCACCTTGGGCAGTAGAGACTCTCTTTAGGTTCTTAACACAGGTGCATTAGCTCTACAGCTCACATAAAGTCTGTTACCTACATAGGGGTCTGCTGCTCACGGAGGCGGATGTTCTCAGAGTTAAGCTGTGACTTTTCTTTTTAAATTTTTTTTTGACCCTTTCCCAACTGACAGCATGCTTTGAGATTAGAAATTTTCAGCTGCCTGTTGGTTCTTAGTATATATGCACAGTGTGCTTCAAGCATGCTTTGTAGTAGCATGTGTGGTGGTGTGTAGGTGGTGTGAAGGTCACATCACACAGTCCTCAGTGGCACTATGAAACCTCATCAGAAAATGGCTGTAGCATTGTTGTGTGCAGTGGGTAATAAATAGGGAAACAATTATCTTTTGCTGGGTAGAGAGAAATCTCACCAAAAATGTAGGTACTATGAATCCTAACTTAGCTCTAAACCTCTTCTGTTTTATATAGTTTGACTGCAGCAAAATTAGTGAGCACGAGGGAAAACACATATCCCAGTTTAAAGCTAAAAATCTAGCCTATAATTAAGCTGCTTTATTTCCAGACACAAAATAAAATGCAAAATCTTTACTAGAATTGCCAGTGATTTGCCATGGGATTTCCTGGTTAAATGAAGACTTGTTGATTACATTCTAAAGCTGAAGCACACTAACCTTTCCACTGAATTGCTTCTCAGCAGAAGCTGGGCACACAGGAACACAAACTAAAAGCTGTAGCAGGCATTGCTCTTCCTACTTGTTACTGCTGGCTTTCCAGTGCTTCTAAAATCAAAACACAGATGAATACAAAAGAAACTTACCTTGCCAACATATTGGTAGTCAGTTCCTGTGTATTCCTCCAATAAAAAGAACTGATTCCACATCCAGCTCCTTTTGGAACGATGAAGGTCTTGCCTGCTGTTTCCAGACAACACCAAAACCTTTTCCTTTTCTGGAAAGCCACTAGTCCTTTTGGATAATGGAGTTAAGAAACTTTGGTGGGGCTGACCAGCCCAAAACAGCAGCCAGAAGCAATGGTAAGTTCTCATCACGGCAACACAAGAAGGTCTAAATAATGATTTTTTGTCTTGTCCTCAAATTAAACTACTTTACTGCACTAAATCCAATCTCATGCCGTCTTCCTTCTTTAAATAGTCTTTGCAGCCTCAAAGGATCTCTGAAAAGAAAAATAACAACTTTTTTAGCATTTCCAGAGGTACTTAACTGTCATCACTGCAGCAGTAAGTCCACAAAACAGACGAGTAATAATGATTGTTGAAAACCTGGGCTGCTTCTCATTCAAAATGTTGTGAATGGTCCTTCGTATGATCTCAATGAATCTACATTGAGTATGGGGAAGGAGTCACGATGTTTGGATTTAGGGTCCCCTAAATGTGTGTGTGGTCCCCTTTAACCCCATTTGCTTCCCTTCATTGATAAAGGCAAGACAGATATTTCTCTTTTTACTGCCTGAACTTTGGGATGTAGCTGATTACTTTCTGATTGAGGATCTTGATGAGGTTACCATGTTACACTAAAGAAGTCTGTCTTCCCAGGAGAGATTCTGTTGCTATAGTTATGGACTGAAAAGACTGGATTTAACACCAGGATTTTTCCCTCATATTTAAGGAGTTTTGCCTTTGACTCCATTTAGAAAGGAGTCAACCTGGCTTAACAGGTTAGTGAAATAAATGTGTGTATTTATCAATATCTCACCCATAATAGACCTGCTTGTTATTGCATAGGAAATGGACACTTTGGTTTTCTCATTATCTACTGCCAGAGTTTTGAATCTTTAAATACATAGTTATATTTGTGAATGCTTTCACTAATAACTTCTAAAAATAGAAAACAAACCACAACAGTTCATTGCTACCTGTGGGTTTTTGCTATCTACTGCTTCCTACTATTATTAATACTAAATATTGGTGCACCTACAAAATAATTGTGAAAATTATCACTATCTCTGAATACTGCATAATTTTCAACATGCAAAAAGCTACAGATACAGTCCCCCAGAGTACTGTGGGCAGCTCTTCCATTTTTAAAAAAGCTGAAAGCTTCTATTTAAAAGGAAGAAAATATACTGTGTGTCTCAGGTAACCAGTCATACAAAATGCCTAAAGAACAGTTTTGGAACATTTTAGAATGTGAATAAATCAGAATTAGTTGACAAAAATATTCCACAACATATATTTTTGTTGTAAACACCTCATTGAATTTTTAGTTCAAACAGATCTATAACCTCAGAGAAGGATAATTAGGATAATTTGATTAACTTTCATTTTCTTTCTAACTGATGCTCTTTGAAAAAACGTTGGTTTTTTTTTTTTTTTTTTTTTTTTTTTTTTTAAAAATTAAAAAAAT
>VZRH01008160.1:273060-299824 GCA_013397555.1 Urocynchramus pylzowi
AATTTTATTTTAATATAATAATTATTTATTATTTTATTATTTCATTTGTTATATTATTATTTAATTATTTTAATTTTAATATAATAATATAATAATTTTATTTTAATAATTAAATAATTTTCTATAAAGAAATACCACTTAGTTCTTATATGAATAGTAAGCAATGGAACAGGACTGTTCAAACAATATTATTATACTGTTTCAAATGGTAAAATACTGTTAAGAGGTAACTTCTGTGTGAGAAGGAGTAAGATTTTTACCATTAAGAGGAAGAATGTAAATAGTACAATTAATTCTGACACAGTGTCATTTCTTCTAGAGAAGAGGGAAGGGTTGTAGTTAGCTTTCTTATTAGCCAGGGAAAGACAACTCTGTCCTGATGTGTCCATGGGAGCTGTGTCCACACACAGCTTTGAGAGTTTGTGAGACAGACACAGACCCCTGGGTGTATTCACACATACATGTAACCACAGACACAGAGAGAACAGCAATAACAGAGCTGCATTCACAACAAACCTTTCCAGAGGAGAAACAGGAAAAGCTGGCATGACTAAGCTTTACAAGGTGTTCAACAATTGCTTTCAGTGTAACTGATGGAGCAGTGGCAAAATAGAGTGCAGGTTGCTAGAGCAGGACACAGGCAGCAGATTCACACATCAGGATAGGGAGAGCTGAGGTGGCTTTAGCCCTCTCCATGTCTATAGTCTCTTTTCTCCTCCTTCTGTACCCTTCTGACCAGTGTAAGGTCTTGTCCTTTATGGCTCTGCCAACACTGATTAATGCCCTGTCTCTCACTAGACTATATTCAAGTGGACATCTTCCTTCATTGATATGGAAGAGGAAATTGCATCTCACACAACATTTTTGACTTCCATTTTCTTGCCAGCTTGCAGGGAGGACACTGGGACCTGCCAAGTGAGTTAAGTACGTCCCCAAGCAGGGGCAGACTTGGTGAGCTGCTGTGTATCAGGATGGACGTATCAGGATAATCTGTGTTTGGAGGGCAGATGTGGAAAGACGGATTAGACAGTGGTAAAATGGATTAGACAGTGGTTCTGTCTGTGCACACGTGTCTTCCCTTGCTGTGGAGGCAGGGTCTGAGGTAGGGAGTGCAGCACATGAGCAAACCTCCTACTTTGCTATTAGGGAGGTCTGCATGGATTTTCGAGGCATAAGGAAGTGAAAATCATCACGTGACAGGTTCCTCTCGTGCTCATACCACCACCTCTATGGCTAGATCCTGTGGTGGGGCTCCATACCTCTGCTCTTGCACATAACATTTCCTGAGAAGTGCTGCCTGGACCAACATTACCTAGATGGGATTTGTGCCAGCCTTTTAAAGGATCAGTCCTTCAAACACCAATTGCCAGGAAACAATTATTCCTGCGGGGGAATTTTCTGCACTTGAAGTCAGCTATATTTCACAGCTCTGATGTCATGGGAAAGGTTTTATAGTGGCACATGCTGAATTATAGCTTACAAGAATGATATCATAGCTGTGAAATACAGCCCTTTACTCTTCCCTGCAGAGATGTGTCCAAAATGCTGAAATAAGGGCATGATCCTGTAATGTCCTTCTTGACTGCACAGCCTTCATGATGCAGCAGAGCAGCTAAGCCCCAGCAGCTTCCCTGTGAGTGGCAAGAGAGGAGACACACCTTTACAGACCCTGGTTTAAGCATGCAACTGGGGTAAGTACCAACTGAATCCAGGATTTCTCTGCCATATGGGTGCTGATTACTCTTTTATGGGTCATAGTGATAAATTTAGTAGAGTGAACCAAAAGGACAGAGCGCTACACTCTGAGCTGAGCCTTTAGTAGACTGAGCTCTTGTGGCTTATAAATGCCATTTTGTGCTCCAGTCCCAGTGTCTCATGCTCCAGAGAGGTTTCTGCAATGGAATAGTTTTTCTTGTGCAATCTCTCTTTATTTTGAAAACAAGTCATTCACCAGGGAGATTTTATTTTCTTTAAGTGTAGATGTGCAAATATAACTGACGGGACCTGGGAATGGGGGCTAAATTTTTTTTTCTTCACATTGCACAAAGTCAAGTAAAAAGAGGCACTTTAAACATGGCATTTCTCTCAACCATCAGCTGGTCAGGTGGCTGGGGAACTTGCTGTGTAATCAACTGTCAAGAGTGAAAAACAATTTTAGGGTACAACAGCCTCAGACAACTGGCTTAGCTCTGCCAGTTCAAATATATAGCAAATCTGGGCTTTTTATGAGAAAAGAAGGAATGTGCACATCCAAGCTTAAAAAAAAATCTCAGTCTAACTTTAGCTATGGTCATAGTTAATATAAAAGCAATGTCACTTGCAGCCACAGAACTTTCTTCAGTGTGACAAGTTGCAGATCTGAAGTTTATGTTCATGCCTCTTTGAAAGATTTAAACCTCAGACAATTGCTTAATCACTATAAATATCAATTTCAAAATTATTTCCCCCAGGTGATAGCAGCCATAGTCAGCCTTTCTATTCACCCTCTCCAACACTTCATTAATGTAATGTCTTAATGTGAGAACTCAGTGCAAATTTACATCCTTCCAGAGCATTATCCAAGTATTTCAGCTATAAATCAAAAAGGAAATGCATCCATTGGAGTTACTCCTATGAATCAGGGAGCCCTGCCCTGGAGATGCCTTTCTGGCACAGTGACAGGCATCAGGTACAGATTCCTGACATGAGGAGCCCCAAAGAGGTTCCACCCTCTGCTCCTGCTCAGCTCTGTGGGTTGTAATGGTCTTCCCAGCTGGTTGTTAAATAAACCAGACTAGCAAAGAGCCTTCCCACAAGAGGCATCAGCAAGGAGAGGGAAAACAGCTTTTCCTCATTCCCTTCTGTTTAACCCCACAGTAGTCACTTCATCAGCAGATTCTCAAAGGAATTTTCTTTATAAAGCATACCAGAGTCTGGTCTTCAAGATAATTTCTTTTCTGAACCCATGCATTCAATTGTGCTTCTGTATGAATGTATACATCCTGGATGTTACCCCTGCTGATAATTAGATTTTAAATAGCATCTAACTAGGCTAGCAACCACCGGCGTCTCTAAAGTTTTTGATACAACCTTTATTCAAACAGAAGTGACAGTTTAATAGATCCTTTATTCCCTGGTCATCGAGGTACAGTTTCATTGTTCGAGTGCTGCATGCAGTGCTTTGCAGGTTTGGATTAAGGTCCATTAGTGCACTGGAATGAGCATCAACTGTGTTTTGAAGAACTGATAATGTGCTGCTACTCTCGCACAGAAACTGAATGAGCAGGTGAAAGTTAATATTCGCTTGGGCATCGCATATAGGAAACTAAGCATGGGAAATGTTTTAGGGCTTGAGGCATGCTTATTTATTTATTTATTTCACTGACACAACAAATTGCCTCTATCCTTATGGAGTTTGTTTAAGTTCTTAGAGAAAGATGCACAAAGACAGAAAAGAGACCCTCACTCTAGCAGATTACACTATGAACGCACAAGTATGTGTACCTTGACTGCCCCCAAATCAGGTCTAATTTAGAGTTGTTGCTAGAAAGATACAAACTACTCCCTTGCTTCATCATCATATGAAGTGTTTATCATCAGAAAAGAGGAAAAGAGGAAGTGTTTATCATCAGAAAAGAGGAAAAGAAAAGGAGGGTTCTATCCTGAAAGCTCTGATTTATATTTAATTTTGTAGATGATGTGGGAACACATTAAAAATATTCTGATATCATTTTCTAGATGCTTACCCAATCAGCACAAATTAAGTCTGTCAGGCTAACTGAGCCTGCTCAAATCTCAAACAAATCTACAGAGCCAACTGGTGGTGACAGTACCTGGACTGCAGGCTCACAGCTTCCCTAGGCAGGAGAGTCACTTCCTAGTCCCCCAGCGAGACCCTGCAGTGAGAGGAACTCTCTGTACTCATGTAGTCTTGCTGGAAGGACTCCCCCCTGGCTCAAACATCACGTGCTAGTGTTAAATCTGTCAGGTCTGCAACAGAGAAAGACATCAACAACTCATTGTCAAAGCCTGGGGAACCAAAGGTGAGGAAAGCATTAATGGGGGAGGAGAAAAATGGCTAAATAGTGACTTCTGCATTTACTGTGTCAGATGTGAGAGTCTGGGGTATGGAATGAGGCATTCTAGGTAAGGATCTGGCGATCTGTAGCTTGGATTTCATCTTATTGCAAAGCCAAAGGAGCAATGTCCAAGTTCCTAGGAGAATTTGAATGAGTCAGAGAAGCCAGGACCCTAGGGTGTCCTTGGGGCCATCCTATCTAATGTGAAGAATGTGATTCTGCTAGCCTGGAGGCAGACTGCAAGGAAATTATTAAGTCTTTAAGGAAAATCTGCAAAAAAATTACTTTCTTACCATGGAGGGGGAAAGGTTAAAGTGACATTAGTAGCTCAGAGAAAAAGAGTATTCCAGCTAACTTCAAAAAAATAGAAGCTTCCAAATTTATCATATTCACTTCTTTTCAGTACCATATTCACAAATTTTAATAAATCATATTAATACATTTTAATATATAGCAAAGAATTTCTTGCTGGGTATTTTCAGTAATAGCTAAGTTTCATGTGCTCAGAAGCTGTAACACTGCAGACTTGACCATAATTGACTTGGACTTAAAACACCGTTGTTAAGTTTGAGCTTACTTTACAATTATGTCTCTCTTATGACCATTTAAATCTGAAAGTCTTTATCTAACAATTTTCTCAAGTGAATAAGCTTTTACAGCACTGAAACCCAAATGCTTTTTTTCTTTATTGTCCACAAGGCTTGCCTTTGTAAATATCAGTCATAAATGGAACAAAATGTCACTTTTCCAGTGCAAAGATAGCTGATGAAATTTTAATCTTCTGATAACTTTTTTTTATATCTTTGTTATATAAACCCATATACTCTAGCGATCATTCCTGTAAATACACCACTGAAATAACAAAACAGAACAGGGCCAAGAGAAAATTCAAACTGAAAGATTTGTGGGTTTAAACTAGAGGTACTTTATGAAGACATCAAGTACACAATGTAATTGCAGCCAGCAGCCGTTGATTATAATGTCTTTCAAAGTCATTTTTTTATTCAGTTCTCTCAGCAGGAAAAAAGGTGTAGAACTATAAAAATAACTAAATGAAGTAGAAATACTAAGATAACTACTACCTCCATCCTGCACTGGGAACTATTAACATGGTGGTTTTGTACAATACAACTGATTTAATCCTAGTGGACCTAGTGAGAGCACCAGGCCTTGCAAAAGCACACACTGACAAAAGAGGGGAAGTGAGAAGTGTATCTCCTTCTTAAGTTCATGAGTGGCCATGGCAAAAGATGATTGTATGAATTTATTCAATAGCTGTTGTGAGAACTGATGATGGTATTTGTCTGTTCTCAGAGATTTTGATATATTTTTTCACCTGGCATTTGAAAAGATCCTTAGTGTCATCTTGTTCCAGAGATGCCCACGCTCAGTCTCTGTAGTTAGCCACAGTGGGAGTGTATCTTTTATCCACTGTTCAAAAACAGTCTCAACACACAAGACAGAAGAATGGCACAGAAAAGGAAATCTTGTTTTCATTGTATGGCTGCATTAAGTGATATTTCTGTGGTCATTCAAGAATATTTGTGGTAGGGCTGGAACCTGGATGTAGATTCTTGAGGCTTACAGCAGTATTGCAATCACCAGGATATTATTCTTCCTTTCTGATGGAAGTCCAAGTCATCCTACCTGTGCTTTAAGCACCACGAGCAGCTTTGCTGCACAATGCTGGACATCAGTGTGAGCTCAAGGGTGTATGGACACTGTAGCTGGAGCACCTGGAAAAGGATCTGGCATTCCCTGGGTGTGAAAGCAAAAGCAGCAACCTTATGTAGGTATCACAGGCAAGGAGTACCCCTCTGGCAAGTAGGTATCACTCTGCAAGGAGTGATACGGGAGAGGAAGGACAGACACAGCCCTAGCTGATCCTGTCCTCTTTCTGAGCTACCTCTGGGTGGCATGAGCTGGTCTTGTAAAAGGCTTCCAGCTTCTTCTGCCTTTTGCAGGTGATGTGGGGACGGGCCTCCACAGCATTTCAATGTCCCCCTGCAGCAGGAAGCACCCTGCTAATGCTGTATTCTAATCTAAACCAGGGACAGGTATCTGACTAGCAGATAGTACAGACTAATAGTGTAAATTATATTAAGTTGTTCCTTGATAGAAGACTAAAACAGCCAAGCAATCAACTACGTTTAGTAGAAGAACAAATCAGTAGTGCTCCTACTGCTATGCATATTTGATATGCATATTTTTTATTCCTGATGAGTACCTTAATGGCAGAGAGTAGCAGATGTGCATGGAACTACAGCCAGAGTTTCCAGCAGTACCCAAAGTAACCCTGAAGCCATGGAAATGCTGTAGAAAAATCTTATTTCTTGTTGCAGTTCTTGATATAAGTCTGTAGTGTTGTCATCTTGTTGTGCAAAGTACTGTTTTTCTCAGACATGCAATAAGCAACTATCAAATTATAAGGCTGTAGTTTTCCCTAACCCATTTTATTTATTAATTTAGGTATGTTAGAACAGAGAACTAGCAGGCTCTTCAAAACATGCATGGCATCAAAAAGAAATTTAGTCTACACTATGCATCAAAATTTAATGTTTGAAAAGGAGCCTAGCCTTCCTATCCAGAAAATAGAAGGACTCTTAGGTGACCATCAAGTGCCTAATTTAAAGTTGTCTCCCACTGAAAAAGCTATATGGCATGAATATCTGTTGTTGTATTTCTGTTTAGACACTGGAATTTGGAAGTCTCCTAGACATGCTCTTAGGAGCTCTCAGTGACATTTTAGGATTTCATTGTAGAAAAAAAAATAGAGCTATTTTAAACAAGACTCCGGTCTAAGAAAGGTATGAGATGCCACCATTCAAAAATACCTGGTAAGGAAATTATTAAGAATCTTTGGACACATTAAAAAAAAAATGGTCAGCTTCTCCCTTAAAACTATTTTTCTAGCTCTAGGGGAGATACCCTGCTTCACTTTATTCCACGCACACTCAGCCTACCATTTATTAGGTATCTACCCTCATGCCATCTGAGGAAAATTATCCACAAACTCCCATAAATAAGACAGAACCACAGGCAACAGATCCTTTCTGTGCTGATCAGCAATTACTCAAAGCCAACGTGTCAGCGATACTCTCCAAACACAGGAGAAAAATCTGGGCTTGCAGATGCTTTAGTGGCATTGCAGTTCTCCCTGAAGTATTGTAGTGTGATAATGAAGGCAGAGGCTATACTGCCACATGCATAGCCAGGAATAAAAGAAAGGAGGAGGTAAGGCATCTTTTCAATAGGCACAGGCATAACTTCTCATCAAAGACTGACTATTTTTGACAGTAGCAATTAGGCAGTTCAATAACAGACACAAGTAAAAGAAAATTCTTTGACAGGGGTGTTTTGGGCAGAGTACATATTGTTATGAAATATGATATTAATTGCTAGAATCCTGATTTATTCCCTTCTGAAGAAACCCAGATACTCTAACAACAGAACCATTTCAGCAAGTGAGGGCAAACTGGTAAGCAGAGTTCCCACAATTCTAATTTAGGCATTTTAGATATTAGGCACTTTTCCTATGCACAAAGGAGATTATTTTATATTTTTTATTTACAACTGTCTGTAACTTGACATTTCTCAGATAGCCACAATGGCAAACAGGATAGCTGCTGTCTCTTTATTTTTTTTTCTTTTAGTGATCCTAATCTTTTCTGCCTACGTTTCACAGTTCCCTGCTACAGGGACTCTCCTCGCTAGCCCTGCTCCCAGTGTGCCCCATTTCATCTGTGGTAGAGCAAAGCAGTTGTCTTTCTTAAACAGTTTTCAATTCACCAGCTGCTGCTTGCATCTTCCTCTCTGCTAGAGGCTCAGTGCTCAGTTCATTTTTCCTGACTTCTTGACAGAAACATATGCTAATTTCCCACTCTGAAGTTAGGTGAAAACAAATGAGGTGGGACATAAGGTACTGGAACCTGGGCATGATAGAAATAGCTAAACTTTGACTTTGCATTTGATTGTCAGGAGCTTTCTTATCTCTCATAGACTTTCATGGCCATTTACCAATGTAAAATGGGTGCAGAGTGCTACCAAATCAGAAATGCCTACAGTGCTCAGCTCATTGTGGGCAAGCAAACTCCATTTGTGCAAATATGCTCCAATGGGAGAAGTCAGCTAGAAAATACAGAGATGCCCATTAAGACTGATTTCATTATGAATGTGCTATTAAAATAACTGTAGATTAGGAGGTCATGCCTCTTTTTTGATGAAAAGGTCTGTTATTTCTTTGATCATGATAGTAACTGGCTACACTAAAACACTATAGATTCTCTAAAAGCTTCCTAATGTTACCCTTATTAATTACACAGCTTAAGAAGCTGTAGCAAAAGAGAGGAGAGCTAATGAAGATGGGCTAGTCTCCCTTCTTAGATCTTTTGATCCTACTTGTGATCTTGTTAAGGATCTAGGAGATCTTCTCAAGCAGGGATAGACTGGATAGCAGAGGGTGGAGACAGCCATGATAGCCCAGGAGGACTAGCATGAGGAAGCAGCTGAAGCAGTGAGAGGGACTGACCATTTCTGAGTGACTTCAGAGTTATTAGGACTGAATAATGAGTACTAAAATGGGAATAAGGCATTCTTGTGGTTCATTCAGGGTGAATAAATACTATGCTGGCAGGGATGTTCTAGCAATTTGACAAGTAGCACATTCTGTTTCCAGAAGGATGATATTTATTCATTGTTCAAGTGCAAGGCAGAAGCAGCTACACTCAACCTATGACTTCAGGTGAGGCAATAAACTTTACCACTTCAGTGTATATTTCCAGCCATGATGACTCATTATTTAACTGAGGTTTTGTGAACAGTGAGTGATGTTTCTGAAACTCTTGAAGTTTCTTGAATAGGAAACATGCATACTTGCTTTTCAAATCACTAATCTGAGAGGTGGCTTTCTTCTTTGAGAAGGGCCTTTTAATATATTTTTGCTAGTAATTTTATGTTTCTCAGAATATGAAAATGTATAAAAGAATAATGTTACTTGTGACTGAATAGCTTCTGAAGTATTTAATAATGCCACTTACATCAATATTTCTTTGAAAAACCTTAATGAGTTGCTTAATTAGAAACACTGAGGAAATTTGAATGGCACAATTTTTTTTTTTCTCTTGGTTCATACAGCTCTATACACATACATTGTGAAAATTAAATACTATACAGGTGGCTAACCGCTTTGCTTGTATTGTTAAAGCATACTCCTCTGGTGAGGAGTTTTCTCTGGGCATTGAATAAAATCTATGTGATCAAATCCCTGTAAAATGTTTCTTCTTAGGAATAGAAAAAAAAAAAGAAGAAAAGAACATCAACAAAAGTCAGGAAAGACTGCAATCTGACTTAGAACAATTGGTGTTTCTGGTATCGCTACATTCTTTGCAATTATATGTGGAATCTCTGGGATATAGAGAGTTTGGGTTCTGTGCAAGTGGAGTCTATAATGGAATTACCAAAATCTTCCCCTTGTGTAATGGAGACTTGAATATGGTGCTTTATTTTTAAAATCTGTTCCAGACAGACTCTTTTCTATTGTTTTCCATGTAAGGGAACTGGAGCCATCCTGCACCTCTTGACTATATTGTTAATGCTAAATAAGTATGTGATCATCATATGCAGCAAATTGGGGATTAGAAGCTTCTGGGACAGCTCTGCTTTTATGTTTTAGACAACTGAAGGAGCTAATCCTAAAAATACAGAACATATGATTCAAGTGGTTGTTCTCAGTCCAGGATTCAGTAGAACATTGCTCTGTGCAAGCCAATGAAGACAGCAAAATTGGCCTTTGCTCACTGGAGTTTTTGGTTTTGATTCTGAATTAATTTTACGGAGTTGCCAGGATTGATAGCCAAGACCAAAAACACTGGAGAGATAGTCTGGGAGGAGCAGAATTAAAAGAAATCACTTCTGTATAATTTTAGCTTTTATGGCTATAAACAGATGTCCCTGTTTAAAAAAACCCGAGGAAATACTAATCTGGACAAGAGAGACTTACTTTTGTTTCAGAAAATCCTTTTCATCAGGCATTCCCCTGAGCAGTTAATGCTTAAGAAAATTATTTCCAGTAAGAAAAGAAATGTGACCACCTGAGGTGCCAGTATAATCTCTGATGTTTCCCTTCACATCAGAGAGGGGTAAATATTCTATTCTTCCATTAATGGAAAGACTTCATGGGTCGTAAGTATTTTCTTGAGCCAAGCCTAAACTTCTCTGACACTCTTACAGAAAGCAGTGAATAGGAACAATCAGCCTCAATCTTGTTGAAACTGTTAAGAATTTTGTGTCAGTAGAGCCAGGAAGTCACTCCTAATTTTTAAAAAATATTTCTTAGTTCTACTATTGCTTCTTTCAATTTTTGTTACTCCTACTGGCAAAATTTCTGCTAGCCTGATTTTTATGACAGGAGCTTAAATGACTGGAACTTAAATATGATTTGAAGTGACCAAATGTTTGCTGACTATATCCAGAGAAATCCATGCTTTTGCAACAAAGAATGCAATTAATTAAATCTCAAACATTTCTAAAAATTGGACTTATTTGCACTCATAACATGTTCCACTTCGGTATCTTAAATATTGCATGCACTTCTAGTGCATTTTGACTGTCATCAGCTTGGGCTGCTTCCTTCTGGACAGATAAAAGCCTTCCTGTCAAGGTCACTTAGCTTTTGATCCCAAGGTCCTCCCAGTTTCTGCTTTCCTGTTTCCTTTTCACCTCTAGTTACGGGCAAACTGATGTAAGCTGAAAATTGTCAAATTGTCCTGCAAACATGAGTGTTTATTCACCTAAGGTACCCACACAGTCTCTATTACCAAGGAGTTTGATCACTTAATAATCTTTGCTGTATTTATCCTCAGTGTAGTTCTGTGAGAATTGTAAAGCTACCATTTCTGAACATAGAAAGTGCATGTAAAGACCAGACCTTCAAAGGCATTTAAAAACCTGACTCTTACTGCAATCAAGTCAATGGCATTTAAGCCTCTTATACCCTGACATTTTAGACCTAATGCAGAAACAGAAGACAATATGGACACGAAAAAAAATCTGAAAAATTATTATAAATTGAACATGGATAAACTCATAAATACATACAGGTTTCTTTTTCATTACTCTGTAAGATTTAAAGTTTTTCTACGTAAGTTTTGACAACTTTGCATTTAATGATCTCCTCTTAAAGAAGCTGTAAGACATTTACAGTTTTATAACATTTCTTGCCTGCTGGATTGAAGACAAGTTTTAAAACAAAACTGAGGTTACACCTGCAGTTTATGAGCTCTATCTACACATTAGCTATTGAACTGTCTTGTGACAAAATATTGTTTCTTCAGTTACATAAAAAATCCATGATTTTTCTGTTTTAAAACAGAAATTAGATTATTTCCCCTATTTAAAACCCTTCCAACTCAGCCACCACACAGGTGTTGGGTACACACAGGTAATGTGAGGGGAATTCTTCCCCAGAATTATGTGCCTCTTCTCCCTTCTCATAATCACTAACCAATACCCCCTTCTTCTGATTTACTGCAAGCTGTTTTAGCTTGTAGGTGGTAATATGACTGTTTTCAAAGTATGGGCACTTGTAAAGCAGTAGGGATTACCCAAGATTCAGTCTGTCTATGGAAAAACAAGATTCAATCTACTTCAGTCTAAGATTTATGGTTTTTGATATTCATTCATTTCTGTTTATCTATGACTGAAGTTTGTCAGAAATGTGATACATTGTCACTTTGTGCCATATTCTAAGTGTTGAGTTTACATGTGCATATATACATATACTTAAGCCTGTACCTGTGAGCTATACCCTATTACCTAAACTGATAATGACTGTTGTAATACTACTATTGTCAATAGGAAATTAACTTTAATTTCAGTGCTGAATAGCTCAAGTGATTCCTTGATGTTAGTATCCAGAATTAGGATGGAGGCTTAAAATCACAAGCCACCGTTCCTCAAAATGGCAGTGTGACTCTATCAGATGAGAATAGCTTGAATGAAAACCTCAGGTTTTTGGGGAGTAACATGGAAAACTTTGACTGCAGTTTATTTGGCTGTAGCTGGAAAAAGAATAGATAAAAAGAGTTTTACTGACACAAGCATTGATGTAATTGGCATGTACAACACTGCATCAGCAGTACCAGTGTGAGCACAGCTTTTATAGCCCTGCACCTTAGGAAATAAGATGTTACCATTGCTACTGAAAAATTGCAGGCTTTTTTTTACCTGAATACAGGCCACCTCAGTCTTTGCCTGGTCCTGAGTTTACATTAGCTTGTTTTGGCTGAATCAGCAATTGCCCAATAGATGACTAATATCCAACTTATTTTTGGTGTTATCTTCACTCTGTAAAATTTCATGCTTTTACCCTAAAGAAATTACAGCATGCATGTTGTTCCAATACCTCTTAAGTGAGTAACTGGTAACTAAAGTTGGGCACCAATTAAAAAATGGTATTAACAGACTGCCTAAAATACTCAAGCAGCCGCATGACTAAAGATATTCCTCCCAGTGAAGACTTTAAGGTGCTAATTATTTGCTGTTTCTACTCATAAGAAAGGTGAGTGTGATATAACAAAAGGAGGTAAATACCAGGAAGATGATGAGTAATAACAAATTGGGTTGTACTGTTAATGGGAATTAGCAATAATTAGATAATATGAACTATAAATATTAGCATCATTGTAGCGCTGGACTTGGAGTAACTGTTTGATTAATTTTGATTTTACTGCTGAAATAATAATTAGACTAACAATAAATTCTAATTCTTAGCTCTGCATAAAAGGTGTGTCCTCCTGTGCCCATAATGAGATTTTGACTGTAATACTCTTTGTCAGATGGGCAACTTTTATGCAGCAGAAGTGTGGGAAAAGGGGAGATAATAAGTAGCAGCAAGGAGAAAGAGGAGTGACAGCAAAGAGGCTTCTAGCTTGGCAGCGTTTCAGAGCTGGGACACAGCTGGTTATACAGCTGTGGTCCTGGGATGCAGCCAGACAAGGAAGACTCAGGGCACACCCCTCAGATGTACCTTTTCATGCATTTATATTAATCTCAAGCCAGCAGCACTCTGACATGCCGACTGTCAATGCAGGGGTTGGGTTCCAGCCCAGCAAGCGATTTGAGTGGGTGCTCCTCTCGGAGCAGCACTGAAGGAAGGGCACTGTGTGTGTCACGAGGGCTGTGATTGCTCTCTTGGTCACAAGATAATTTTTGCTCTTGAAGCAGCCCCTATTCTCAGCAGTTTTGCAGCAGGGACAAGCCCCATGCCAAAACAGACAGCGTCAATTCATTAGTCAAGGCTGACTGAAATTTGGAGCCGCATCTCAGAGGTGTAGTCCATATGGATGCCTGAGGGAAATGTAGATGAGGGTGACTTTAGGCAGCCTTGCTTTCTGCCATGCTCTGAGGCCTGAAGTGGCCTCTGACAAAGTCTAGGTAGTCCTGAAGAGCTCTGTAGTCACCACACCAGCCTGGGTTTTGCAGTTTAGCCTCTACGTCTCCAAATCCAAGACCATCTTTGGACATGCAACCATGGCTGATAAAGTATGTGAGCAGAGCTGCTGAAATTCAGTTCCTGTGCAATGAAGTCTGAGGGAATGTGTCCTTCCTGATGAGGTCTGGGGCTTCTAAAGTTCCTTTATCAGTTCCTTAAACAGACCCTCTGGTAAATACAGGGAATCTGGGAGTGATGGCTGGGTCCCCATTCATACCCAATTGCAGCAGAAGGTGTGACAGACAAGTTGGTTTCCTCAGTCATAAAAAAAGAAAAAAATAACATGCTTCACTGCTCTTGAAAGCTAAACAGGGAAAGAGAGCCTTTCACTTCAGTGGAGTTGCATACCCAGTGAACTGACATGGTGGGGAAAGGGCCAGGATGCAGTTCCTGTGGGGACTCTCACTTAAAAGGCACTCAAGTCTTGAGTCCTGAATAAGCATATGAAAGAAAATGAGTTGTCTTCAAGGAAAAAAATGGCAATGTCTGGCCTGCTTTGCCATTCCTTCTCAAATGGGGGAGTATATTATATCATTCCTTCTTAAACTCTGCATAATTTTTTAAGCCTAACATTTGGATTTATTAATAGTACAACTTCCCTCCCCCATTCCCCCAAGATAAGAATTCAATCTTTTTTTTTTTCCCAGAAGTCGCATTTTTATGCATACTTATGGGCAGGCAAGGTTTGCAGAAGGTGACTCCCTACAGAAAATGTGTGGCTTCTTAATGTCAATTTGTTTCTGCATTTGCTGGAGGACCCTGTAGTAATCTGGATGAATACTTGCTGTAAATTGATAACAAGATATGATGTCCTAGAAAGTACATGCTAGCATAAAACATGAGGGAAAAAGAATACTCATTCCATTTTAAATTAGCCAAGCTGTTACAAAATGGAGAGATTTCCCTTTGTGTTCTGAAGTAATTTATAAGGTGGGATTTTTTATTACAGCTGTTTGGTGAGTGAGACGGGAAAGAGACAGATAATGGATGAATGTGCTTTTTCTGACGTGGAGGGATGTAAGCACAGCTTGCGGCTGGGGGTGAAAGGAAGATTAATTGTCAGCTGGTCTATTGTGAAAAATTTTGACAGACTTCTATGTAGTGTAGTGTGGAATCTACACTTTTTAGATGTCTTTTTCTTTCCCCGGATATATATGAACATAATACTTGTAGTGCTAGGTGTAACAAGAATGATATTAAAATGCAAAACTGCAGGAAGAAAATCAGAAGTAGAATGGGTAACTATTTTGCTTCTGAACATTTCAGAGCCTGGGAGGGATGGGAAAGGAATGGCAGGCAACTTTGGTTTGCTCAAACAGAATTTCCTTCTGGGTTTAAAAGGGAGTGCATGCTTCCACTGCATCTCTTTCACCCACTCTGAGGGGACAGTACCCCACAAATGCTCCGGGTATCTAACCCTATTCCTAATCCACTTTTGGCTGCGTAAAATCAACCTTGTGGCTGTGGGTCAGTCCTCTTTTGCCTTTTGCCTGCAGCTGCACTTGTTTAGTCATGATTAGCTTTTTATCCTGAATTGCTTCTAATTGCACTTTAAGGCTGTTTTATCCTACTTTACTTTCATCCTAATAGTAGAAGGGGAAAATCCATAAATTCTATTTTATACAAGGAAAAAAGATCTGAACAAAATTTTGAACTGTTTTTTGTACTTACTGTTATTTATAGGCTTGATCTCCAACCCCATGCCCCAGCTCACCTCTGTTCAAATCACATTAAGCCTTAACGTGAAAATCTTTAGGGTGAGATCATAACAAATAAATAGCTGTTTACCCATGAGTCCTTTCTATTGTTTCTCTTTTTTTTTGTGTGTGTGTGTTTTTTTTGTGTGTGTTATAGTATCTCTGCGGTTTAATAGGATCAAAGTAATCTGACTTTTGTATTCTCATAGCTGGTCACAGGCTACATGAACATTTCTCAAATTCAGCCTTCCACCCAGGACATGTACTAGCTCTCGAGGAGGCATAAAGGAAACATCCCAATCCAATGACTGCTGCAGATGTGTTCAATAAAAGCAGAGCTGTAACTACACAAATTACCTTTGCTAAGCTGCAGGGTGCTGCAGAACTGCTGGAATGAGTTTCTCCCTGCCACACTTTTCATTCTCTCTGCTGGCTGCGAATGAATACAAATTAAGAAGAAATCCCCAAAAGAGGTTATAGGCCTATACAAATATCTTACAAGAGAACTGGGCTCTTCATGCAGGTCATTTTTTATATTGCAGAAACTTTTAGGAAGAAAGGGATGTCACCTTAGAAGCCTGAGTAGGACAGGAATGCGAGATGATCAGACTAGAAATTTCATTACAAGTCTTGCAGTAATTGTTATTTTAATTAAAGTCCCAGCTCTTGGAGACGGGTTAATGTTGGAGAAATTCCATTTTCTTTTAGGAAAGCATGTTTCTAGTCTGATGTTTGCCAAACAATATTTGGAAATATAACCTGTGTCCTAGCTTGCTAGCTGGGCTCAAATGCAATGAAAACTAATCTGAATGTACAATGAGTTTTCATTGTTTGAGACAAAACACCTCTTGAGTGGAAAGCCAAACTAATACACATTGGGGCTGGGCCCCAGACTTTCAAATGCGGCATGGTTAATTCTGGATGTTTAAATTCAAGAGCTGAATTGTGCTGAGATTGAGAACGGCAGATGGAAGAGGCTGTGGTGGGAAGGAGGATGTCGTAGAGGTGCAAGATACCTGTTGTGACCAGGAGGAACAGAGCACTCGTAGCAAACTCGATCTGCTAGGTGTACATCCAGGACAGAGCAAACGCGCGCTCTCTGCCAGGGAGTGAAACGCTATCAGAGAAAAATTGCTCTGTCGCCTTCTACTGCAGAATCCAGTTTCTCACAGAGACTGATTTACTTGATCTTTTGGCACCAAAATGCCATTAAACAGTGCATTCAAAACTGTATGAAATGAACTAGGCCCTGGTTTCAGTCCATAGCCAAGCTGTGTTCTCCCCAGACCTCTCTATGTGGCCAAGGCTCAGGCAAGTTCTTTCACCACTGGCACTCTCAGATCTGAAGGGCTCTAAGAAACCCACGGGCTTCTCCTTCTCTGGTAGTGGCACAGGGAGAAACTGGTTATATTTTGGCTTTGTGGAAGCAGGATTTTAACCATTCTTCCATACTCACAGGTTTATTTCTCCTGTAGTGAGAGAACTACAACTACTTTGTAGAGTCTCTCCTGCTGCAGAAACCTGGGATACAAGACCAGGAGTTTACCTACATAAGAGAAATATGCTGCCATAGTTTGTTTGTGGGTTTCATTTTTTTCCCCTCTCATGAATTTGCTATGCACAATCAATTTCAAAATGCCATAAAAAGAGCCAACATGAAAGAAATTCAAAACCCTTAGTGGAGTGTTGCCTTTAAAAATAACAAGATTTTGGCTTCAGGCCAACCATGCTGAGAACAAATGGAAGAAAAATTCTCTTAAAATATTTAATATTACACAGTGGATTATACTGGATTACAAATAATCAAACATGTCTGTTTATTTTTTAAAAAGACATTCATGTCAAGTGCAGTTCTGTAGCTTTCATGTTTGTTTTTTACTACTCAGTAATACTTTAATAAAAACCTCTTACTGGCCAGAAAATAATTTTTTATTACTCATTGGATTTTGCTTTTTTCTTATGCCTACTCAAATTTATAGGATTTCTTACATGGACTTCAAGAGGAGGAGGATAAACTCCGTTTCTGATTAGCAAATTGTACTTTCTTCCTTCCCTACCTCATGAAACCTGTCACAATCCCATGGAAGACAGTCATGGAGTGACCTAGTTTTTTGGATAGAATCATTGGTTGAAACACACTGATTTTACATAGTATCTGCACTGGCATTAGGTAATTTGATGCCTTTTTTTTCTCCCAAACATGGATGATAACAGTTGCCACTTATGTAATTGGCAGAGTTTTAAGAACAAGCTTTAATAATTTGTCCACTTTTAAAAGGATGAGCACATCAGGAAAAACGGGATAAAGGAATGGAGTAAGAGTGGCTATTATGTGGGATTTTTAATGGATTAGTGACATTTGAGGAAAAAAGAGGGTTCCTCAAAGTGCAAAAGCAACTTTCAGATTATGGAAGTGATATTTGTCCAACCATTGAAATAAAACAGCCAATATGATCAGTATTCCTGGACAGAGAATTTGGACCCTGAGGCTCAGCATTTAGAGCCTTTGAACCTCTTCTCAGCTGCCAGCTGACCCTGGTGGTGCCAGAATTCCCCAGGCACTTGTACTTCTGTCATCAAAGCCCTCCAGGTGCGTGCACTTCTGCTATTGAGAAAGGGCAAAATTATGCAAATCCGATGCAGGCAGGCAATGTGGCAGGCAGCTAACACTTGGCATGATTTACAAGCTAGACCCTCATTTTCCTATTTCCCCTCAGGAGCCTCAGCTGGGACATCAAACTATGTCTACCAAATTGGAATGGCATGCAAGTCCATTTCCCACCTCCAGCCACTGTGATCTGGTGAGGCTCTTGGAGGAAAATCCTTTCCAATCGGGTTGTGCTAAAGCTGAGTACCACACTCTAATATTTATAGCACCCAGGCTGCCCATCTGACTGCACAACCACCACATCTGAGACCCTTCTTTGGCGTGGTAGCAAAGGGAAAGTTTTGGCTCAAGTTCTGTCTCCTGTTTATTTTCCTTTTCCCTGCTCCTGCCTAAATAGATGGAGCATAAAGAGCGCTGCAGCTCTACCTTACACAACTGAATGGGCTCAGATGGAGGAGCAAAGTCTTGTCCACATGTTCTCTCTCAGCTGCAGCTGTGTTGGCTTAGTTTTCATCACCAAATGCTCATCTGTACACCCTGCCAGGAAAGGAGGTTGTTAAGCTGCACAATGCCTTAACCAATCTCAGTTGAAATAAACTCATTGTAGCTTGCAGATCGCAAAGCAAACCTATGCAGTCGACACAAAGGAGGTGGGGAGGGCTCCCAGGAAGGGGTCCATGTGAACAGTTCTGGGAAGGTGGCCTGCAGGTGGAGGAGTGAGGAGGTCTCCTTCACCAGCACAGCATAGCCAGAAGAGGATATAGGAACAAGACTTCAGCCACATTGAAAAATGGGGGCTAATGCAGCTTCTGAGAATTCATGAAGGGACTGAATTGTGCCTGAACTCCCGTGCTTGCTTGTATTTCCTGACCTAGTCTGCAAGATGCCAATTTAGCTATTGAGGTCTAATAACAAAATGGAAAGCTTAATTATAAATGATGAAATGTTGCATTAGAGGTTAACAGAATGGTCTGATAAATAAATCTGTTGTTGTATTTCATCTCCTTGTTAACAAATTACTGGTTTGTCAGTTGTCTGCTTCCACCCTTCCCTACCTCCTTTCTGTGTTTTTTGTTTGTAATGCAGGTGGTTATATATTATCCGTCTTTTCTTTGAAGATAACAGAGTATAACTAAGACTTAGCTACACAGCTTTAGCTAAAATATCTCCTGTTATGTTGTTGCTAAAACCACATCTCCTGCTTCAGTCATGCAGAAATGGATGAAATGGGAATCAGACTTAGGGGATTTAATTGCAGTGCCAAAAGGCAGGGAGAGCCCTGGGGAATCAGCACCATCTTTTAGCCTTCTGACGTTGACACCTGGGAAATTTGAGATTAATGCATCAGATAGAACAGAGCTTGCACATCATCTCCATAAAAATCCCCACTGTTTCCAGTTTCACTGAACACTGTACACTTAGGCACTTCTGCCAGAGTTTAAAAGCACTTTATAGGCACTGAGAAGAGCCTTGCAACACATCTTTATGCTAAGTGCTATCTTTATTTAAAAGATTGAAGGAGGAAGGAGAAGAGGGAAGGGAAGCCAAAAGGGAATAGTGCCGAGAGGGACTTATAAAAATACTTGTGCAACTTAATGGGAATTAGGCACCCATCTGACTTCAATGCATCCCGTGAAGAAATCTAACTCCTGTGGATGAACTCCCTCAGGGACTTTTGCAAGTCTCTTGAAGTAACATTAAATCTTTGTAAATCTCATACAGAAGAGTATGTCAAGTCTGAGCCAACTGTGATTATGGTTGAATTTTTCTACCTCTCACTGTAGTAAATGGGACTTGTGGCTGTACAAGAGGTCAGCCTATCCAGCTCTAAGGAGATGACAGTGAGCCTGGGTAATCCAGAAGCCTGCCTAGCTGGCCAAGTGTGCTCAGACATGAAAGGCTCCACATGTTCTGACTGTGTGTTCAGGATCAATATTTACTTGGTACTGAGGGTGGCTCTGGGTAGCCTGCAAAAGACTAAGTCACCTCTGGGGTGACTTGCACATGCCACCCTGTAATGGAGCAGGAAGTACAATCATGCTCATCTTACACCAGCAATGAAGGTAGTGCTGCTTCTTGGTGTAGGTAGTGGCAGGGTGGGAAGACACTGAGACAGCAAAGACTACAATGAAGCAACCTGCTTCCTCTGAAGTCTTGAGATACCTGGCAGCTTTTTTGTGCCTGAGTTCAGAAATGTTCAATCTTTGTGATGCTAAGTTTTTTTTCTTCTTCTGGTCTCTATGATTATACATCACTTAGTGGTTCAGTCTCTAAACCATGTCTTTCAAATTACAGGATATATTTTAAAATTTCATTGCCTCCTCAAAAATCAAACAAAATCTCCTTGCCTCCAAGATCTCAGCAAGACAGCTGGCAAATCCATGCCCACAGGCAAAAAGTACAGAAAACACAAAAAGTACATGGACAACAAAAAATAAGGTAGGAATTCAATGTAGCATACTGCACTCCCTGAGCACAACTATAAAGCTAGCTCAGTATAGATGAGACCCTGTCAGAGCTTTTGAGACCTCTTCATACATTTTACAGTGTGCTGCAAAACTAGCAGGCTTGGCCCCAGTGCTTCTCTGATCATGAAGCCAAGAGAAAAGCAATAGCAGAAATGAGAGCTGTGTCTGCTGATACAGTGAATGCTGTAGAACCTGCTGGAGCATTGCTGCTGCGTGTTCGAGTGTGTGTGTTTGCTCAGGTGTGAATATATGTATTACCTCCCTTTGTTTACATGGAGTCTTTGGTTGCCTGTGTTTATACAAGCTTGTTCTAAAGGCTGGCACATCTCATTTTTGAAGCTGTGAATCCTGCAAATTCCATCCAAGCACACTGCCAGAAATCCACAGCTGTACACAGCAAGAGCAAGTGAATAAACCAAGTGTGACTGGAAGGAAAGCAAAGCTGCTTTGCTCTTGTGTGAGCTTTCTCTTTAGTTCTGTGAAAGACCCAATTTAGCAGAGCACTTTACTTTCTAACTGTATGCTTTTACTGAAGGCTGCTAGAGGACCTAAAGATAAAGATGTACCTGAACGCTTTGCTGAATCGGGGCCTAAAAAGGAGAGCATAACAGAGAAAATGTTGATCATTATCTAAGAAATGATGGGCTGGCATCATGCTGATAGAAGTACTTTTTCCGTGCACATAAAAACAGTAGGGATTACAGGTGAGGAATGGATTTCTACATCTTATCTCTCACCCATTGAAACAAATGGTTTTATGTTTCCAGCAAGTTTATTTAACTTATTCTTTCCAAACAGGTATTTTGTTTTTGAGTCAGGTAGGAACAAAGGTGAATGAACTCTTCTGATTGTCCTGCAAGTTCAGAGCAGCCTCAGTTTTTCTCCAGTAACACATTTTGTTATACATGTTGGCAAACCAGGAGCAGGATGTTTGTTTATCCTCTGTGCTGGAGACCAGCACACCATTTACTAAGTACAGTAGCATTTCTGAAACTAGGAAAAGCAAACAATGCTCTGGGAACATAAATGTCTTCCCTGGTTAACAATTTCCCTTACAGAGAAAGAGAAGGCAGAGGAGAATTTGAATTTGAATGTGCCCCCCTCCACACACACGCTTTACACCTCCTGCCAAAAGATGCATCTGGTTCTATAAAAATCCCAGATCCTCTTGCATGAATGCAATCTGAAGTCATAGGTTTGCATAAGAACCAAATCCTCAGCCAGAGGGCTGTGAAGTATCTGTCAGCTCATCAGCTGGATACATACAGAGAGAGCTATTTAGAGCTGATGTTGCTGCTTCGAAGACAGGGACTTGGTTATCTTTCTACTTCTCTGCACCTGTGGCCTATCTTGCCTATTTCATAAGGCTTCTACTCACTTTTACATCCCCTTTTGAGGATGTTTGAACTAAGGGCAACTTCAAAACAAATGGCTGATGTTTGGTTGCTCTGACCCTTGGGCACAGCAAACCTTTACCCATGGACAGTGAGGCAGTGTGGTGTGGAGGTGCTGCCTTGTGCAATGGGGAGGAAAGGCCCTCCATGGAAGGAGAATACAATCAATGTCTGGGAGAGAGGTGGTCAGCAAAGCCAATAGGAGTGCATTTAATCCATTGTTTCTACAGGGAGGTAGCTTGGGAAAGATTTGCTTTTATGAAGGAAGCAACTGCAGCACGAAAAGCACCATATGAAATAGTATTAGGCAAGATTCACAAGAACCTCCTACCCTTGTCTCAAGTGATGCATGCTTTGCTTTCATTTCTGCTTCAAACAAACTACAGGCTTTGAACAAAGATTCAGCTAAAACAATGCAGGTTAAGCAAAGAGGCTTTCAGAAATAGTGCATCATTGACCACACCATCCTGAAAATAACAAGCTTTGTAACAGAGGGCAATGAAAACAATGACTCTCTACCTTTTTAAAAATAAAAGGAAAAAATATGCTTTTGGTCCCATTGTCTCTACATGTCAGCTACAGGTCCCTACAGACTATCAGGATGTTACTCAGAGGAGACACTATAATGCCTGTAATGCTGGTGCCATCAGAATCTCTTTCCAGATTCAGGTGCTGGCCAGCAAACTTGAAATTGCATCCCGCTGTGATGTTCTGTTCCCTATTCCACTGAAACAAATGGGGTACTGGTTCACTGCTGACTCTTTCTCAAAGTGTGGTGTGTGGCAGTGATCTTGGAAACAGGTCTGCGAGGCGAGGCGTGCTATCCCATTCCTGCTCTGAAGTGCTCTAGCAGATTAAAAACAGTGGGATGGAGAAAGAGAGGTTGCTGAGCAGTTAATGGCACTAGAATGGAGAAATTGCATGTTGTGATGAACATTGCCAAAGTTTCTGACCTTGCCTAGTGCATGTGGTGCTGATTATACCAAAGGCTGAAGCAGATGTGAGGGAAAATTGAGTTTCATTTCCTCCCAGCTATCCTAGGCCCTCTTTGCTTAAGTGGAGGATTATGATGCTTTAGGAAAATAATGTATATATCTCTGCGTGGCTGTAATAATGATGCATGTTTTCCCCCAACCCAAGAAACTGTGATAGATGCAGCTGGCTGCAACCTATGATGAACACCAAGGTTCATTGGAAACAAGGGCACAGCAGGCCCTAAGTAGCATTATTCTGTGGTATATTCACATGCTGTCATTAATTTTCCTATTTGTTTGACTTTACAAAAACACATAGCAACAAAATCTGAAAAGAACAGAAATAAGAGCTCTATTATACCTCTTACCAAGGTAGTACTGAGGATGAGGAGGAGCTGAATTAACCAAGTGCTTGCTGACATTATGCTTCTGTACAGCCTAACGCCTCCAGGTAACGGGAGAACACACTGTGCAGTGGCATTTGCTACGTCTGTGCTCTTCTGTCTCTTCTACCTGGTTTGTTAAAAGATTGATTATCATAACACTTCCAGGCCATGGCTATCTTATTATAGCAGAGTTCAACCTAAGTCAGAATTTGAACTCCTGAAGCATTGAAAAAAAAATATATGGAACATAGGATTAGAGCCATTGTGCAGTGTGAGAATGAGCACATGGCAGATGGAGCCTGGTGTCTCTTCTCAGAAGGTGGCCAGCATCTGGTGGATGATCTGCATTTAGAGGAATGGTCAAATATCCAAGCAATAGGCTGTTATGGGGATAATCTGCTTTCCACATGGGGAGCCTCATCTGGTAGAGTTATAGACTTCTTTCAGCTCCAAAAATCTGAGGTATTATGGACTTTCCAAAAGTAGTAATGGGGACCCTGAGGAATTCTCATTCCCAGTTTACTGTTTGTCTCCACACACACACCTCTTTGGACACTAGCAAAATTGGATTTAGCAGGGTTATGTGTAGCAGCAGTTCCTGCAGTACATATTCCTGTTAGAAGAGAAAACCACATTTCCTATACTCTGAATTTATACATTTAGGGATAGGGCCATAAAGCTTAGAGCAGTGGAAGATTCTGCAAAGCAGCTGTGAGAGTGGAACACAGCAGGAATTACAGCAGCAGTGTGAATGAGAACCAATGAAACACAGATATCTGACAAACGATGCTTGTCTCTGCTGACCCCACAGAGTTGCACAAACATGCAAGACCATGTTTGTGCAACTCTGTTTCACATGTACAACATGTGAAACAATATGGGCTTGTCAGAACACTCCAAACAAAACCCTACCGCACTACTCACTCCCTGTCTGGCAAACAAAGCAGTATAAGACCTTTTGCTTTATTATAAAAGTCAACAAACCCATATCCATATAGAAATTATCCATATTCCTATATAAAACTGATTTTTACAAGGTTTTATTTGAGTGAATGGTGACAGTATATAGGTATATGTGTATGTGGTATAGGTATGTGTATAAGAGTCCTTCCTAGTGTAAAGTATATTCAGATTACAGAGAAAATTAGGTTCCAGTGATCCACCTCAAGTGAGACCATAACTTCTAATACCTTTCCATGATTTCAGGGAAAAAAAGTCATGTCAGATGCAAACCCTGTTGCCCAATTAACTCCATGAAAATGGTCAAATTATCATGTTTGGCCATCAAAAATAAATACACACACCAAGAAAAACCACAAGTGTCTCTGCACTGCCTACAAGTAACTCTGCATGTGTTCTTTTTCACACTTGCACCCTTACAACATATTGCAAGCACATGAGGGAGAGAAGGAAATGGAAGCGGGGGAAGGATTCCTGCATGTTACAGATACTGCTAACAGTTTTTTTTTTTTAGTCCTTCCTCAAGACCTTCTGGTTGCTGTATTTCGTATAGAAGAAAATTTCAAGATCCTTCCCTTGTTACCACTGATTCTAACAGCTATGTGTGCCCTGATGAGACTATTTTTTGGGCATATTCCTATTAGTGCTCTTAAACATGTCTTTCCATTTGCCTCTTTTGGTTCCACTGCAACACAAAGCTATAGGCATACTGCTAAATGAGGACATAAACTTTTCCAGACTTTTGCAAACAACTAGACTTCTGAAGAAGATAAATTGTTATTGCTTTTGCACTGCTCCTTTCTTGGGAAAAATGAAAAATGAAAAAAAACCACTGCCACCGTGTCAGTATTGCATAGAAGTTTATTGGGTGAGCAATAACATGTCATTGTCAATCGAACTAATAAGCAACAGAAAAGCTGGCAAGTAAAATTCAAGCTCCTGAAAATAATTTCTGAATCCGTTTCACATTCACATATTTAATTATTCATTAAAAGCAACCAGAATGACTGAAAGGATCACAATCCTTCTCAGTGGGCCCTAAAAATTAATCAGATATTAACTATGCCTGTGGTGGTTTTTTTTGTGGAAATGTAGCAAGAAAGTAGGAAAAGTATAGGTACAGTTTGAGGGAATGCACTCCTAAGTTATTATTGTCATGTCAAAGATTTTAGAACAATGCATTTCCTGTATTTCAGAAAGGGGTATCTTGACAGGGATGTAAGACTTGGGCATACATCACCATGGTAAGGAAGATCTTGCTTTTGGCCAGTATCAAACCAACCTATTTTATCATGCATTTTTCAGCTCACCAGTACGATGTTACATGATTCAGCAGAAACCACATGGTACAAACTCCTACATGGTTGCAAGGTACTCTGGCTTTAAAATGAGTCCCACAAATCTTTCTGTCAGTGCCTCGGACCTCTAGAAAGGATTACAAAGTTGGCACTGCATAAAAGCAGCATAGGGGAGCCTAACTCATGCCAAATTGCAGCTTGAGAGCAGCTTGGTGAGCAAAGGTAAGGTTAAAGGTGGCTTTATGACATCCTTATGTACTTATGTACAAGATCTCTGTCAGTTTCTGCCAGGTCGTAGCCTTGATCGCTTCCTTTCCTTTACTGCAATGTTTCTGCCATTTTTAAGCTGCTTCTGCATCTTGTACTTCAGGTCTCAGGTGAGTTACAGGATGAAGTCAAGGGTGAACTGTGCTCTCCCACAAACTAGATGTGTATTACGTGGAGACCTGTGCTTACGGAGGAGCTGGATTCCGCGTCCCAAATGATTTCTTCTAGTGCTATGGGAACATAGCACTAGAAAGTACACTAGAAATTCAGCAATATTTAGAGTAGTCTGAAGGCTATTTTAAGTTGTGCCAGCTGCTAAACACAGCAGGGATTCAAAAGGGTGATAAAGGACATTTTAGATGAAGTCCTGACTTACACTCTCTGCAGGGAGGTAATATAAAAATTGCTAGGAATACTCTGCTCAGTTTGAGAATTCACCTATTTTGGGATAAGCCTTCCAGGGCTGAGTGAGGGCAGATTTATACTAGATGAATAGTGAAAATCTACAGTAATGCAAGCAGGGTCTGAATGTGGAAAGGGAATAACAATAGAAGAATAATTTAAAGCCAAGGATTGATATTTCAGACCTAGCTGGCTGGAGGCTGGGCTTTTTTTTGGTATTTGATTTTTTATTCATTAAACTGCTAACTTAACCCATTTTCAGTCAGTCCCTGTTAATGCAACTCAATTGCATCAGTGCTTTAACAAGCTGTTAAAGAAACCATCATATAGAAATGGATAGGCAAAATTGTGTCCATATTACTGCACTTTTACTCTAAACATGGGAATAATGTACTGAGCATGATATAGTGCTCCTTCAATACTCTCACTATGGGTAGTAAAAAGTAAAGAAAGGCTGGAATGTTTGAGGGAAAATCTTTAAGCTCTGAGCTTTATGTGTGATTCAAAAGCCAGGATTTTGAAATGACACTAGGCAGCTGTAAATTGAAGCTGTGAGAAGCAGCAGTGCATCCAGGTAAAAGTAGGCTGTGTTGTCATATGTATAGAAAAAATAACACTGAAAAACTTGATGATGGGGTTTGATGGTATCAGCTCTTGTGACTGCTTGTGCTGGTTAACTTGCTTATTTTTTATGCTTGACAAAAAAAAAAAAAAAAAAAAAAAAAAAAAAAAAAAAAAAAAAAAAAAAAAAAAAAAAAAAAA
>VZRH01008162.1:0-24699 GCA_013397555.1 Urocynchramus pylzowi
CCCATGGGACGGGCACAGCGCGGTGTCCGCGCCCCGCAGTCCGGGACAGGGCGATTCCCCCGCCGTGACCCGCGGCTCGTCCCGCGGCCTCCCCTCCCCCCTCCGGCGGGACTTGGCTACGCGGCCCCAGCCGTCCGGGCTCTGCGGTGGCCCTCACCCATAAGGATGCGCATCTGCTTCTTGCCGAAGAGGCGCGAGAAAAGCGAGGAGATGGTGAGGCCCATGGCGGCTCCGGCGGCGCTGGGCGGCGGCGGGGGAGCGCTAAGGGAAGGAGGGCAGGAGGGAGCGCGGCCCGGCCGGTATGCGCGCACGGATCTCTCCGCGCGCGAGGCGAGCCCGGCACCGGCGGCGGCTGCTCTGTGACCGGGGACCTCGCTCGGTCTCTGCCACGTCACGCTCGCCGCGGCCGCCCCAGCTCCAAAGCGGACACAATCACGTCACGCTCGCCACATCCCCCGGCCGCGGCACCGCCCTCCGCCACACGGCTGCGGCGTAGTGGGGACTACGGCTCCCGGCATGTGCGGCGCAGCCCTGCGCCCCGCGCTCATTTGCCATCGCCGCGGGGCATGACGGGGAATGTAGGCAGGCGCGCCAGCCAGCCCCGCGCAGCTTCCGGGTCGCGCGGGGCACGCCGGTTGCGACGGGCCCCGCCCTGGCCGTGGGGAGAGGTGGCAGCCCCGGTACTGTTTCGCTCGCCGCCGCCGGGCGGAGGGACCGCAACGTGTTCTGCTCCCAGCATGTAGGGAGAGACTGGTGAAACCAATCCTCGGAGAGGCTCCAAAAGCACCCCAAGAGCGACAAAGACATTTAATAAAGAAAAAACCAAAACCAACACCCCCACCACTCTAAAAACCAAACCGAAACAAACCAACAAAAGACAGCGCTGTGACATTTTACTATACTATTATTAACTGTATCTATATATACACTACTACAGTAATTATTAGGCATCCCGGTCACAGCAGGACCCCGCCCTGACCCTCCCCAGAGGCCCCGACCTGTACAGGGGGAGCGTGGCACCAAACCTCTCTCGGTTTACGGGGCATGGAGCGGCACACACAGGGACATAAGAGCAGAGTAAAACTGAACCAGGCTCGGGTCAACGTTCTGTTAACAGAAGGTATTTCCTTATCCTTTACTAAAGAAAAACATCATTAATGATCATTATTACAACAGTCCTGAACCAGATCCTAACATCTGGCTACTAAGCCAGACAATTAAGGCTGTTCTTGTCATAGAATCATAAAATGGTTCAGGTTGGAAGGGTTGGATCGTCTTATTCCACCCCCTGCCATGCAGAAGGACCTTCCACTATACTAGATACTCAGTGCCCTGTCCAACCCCTCCTTGAACACTTCCAGGAATGGGGCATCCACAACTGCTCTTAGGTATCTTATTCTAATTCTAAATTATGTTCTTCTGAACCCAAAACCTGGTGTAAATTAAGATGGAAAATTTTATTTTTATAAAAGAAATAAATCATACTTTAAATCTAGTTCATGCCTAACATGTTAATATGATCCTCATCAACCATGAAAACGATCAGGAAGCTGTAATCTAAGGAGTCCAGTTCTAGGTTTCCAATACTCACCCATCTTCTGTTCAGAGCTTTCAGTATTTACACTTCTTTTTGGACTAGGAAAGTTAAGCTTCCCTCTGCTTGAGGATAGTCACTTTCTGGATCTCCAAGCTGACCTATTCTTAGTGTATCTGGGTCAGTCCTAGATACCTTTCACTACTTCAGTTCTTTTGAGTACAATCTAAACAAACACTTGCTTTAGAATCCAGGCACTGCCATTTGCTTTGCTGAGGATCCTGCAGCTCTGTCATATTCCAACCATGATGCATAATCAAACTACAACACCACTCCATCACATTTCTGGTCAGCTCAGGGTTACAGCTTCATCAAGCAGCGGACTTTGCAAGCTGAACAGCTTTGCTTACACAGGAGAAGGGAAAAACCAAGCAAACCAAACACACCCATCATCTAAGTCACATAACTTCCAAAGGAAAAAAAATAAAAATCAAACTCTTTATTTTTGTTTAAAAAAAATACGTATTTCCAGTCATGTGCTAGTTATCATAGTTGTTACCAATTTACACGGTTCCAAGAAACAACATAGTGCTACAGATTAAATAGGTAAGATAATTTAGGGTATGAATGGCCACTTAATAATTTCTGGATTAGAAATGCTTTTCACAGGGTGTGCAAAAAAAAAATTAGCAATTAATGCTGAAGTGGTATAGTTTATGCAACATAATAGATCCATTAAACTTTTGGTCATGAGTAATTGTATACAAAACATAACAGTATTAAAAATACATTATTTTAATAAAAATACTGTTGTAACACTTTATATCTAAATAAGACATTTTTAGAAAGATGGTATGAAATATTTGTTATACAAAAGCATGTTCTTATAGCAGGATCATGTCATAAGATTTTAAAAATTCTATCCAAGCACTTAAAAGCAGAGTAGGGTTTTTTTAGTAACTGATCCACTTGACATATAAAAGTATATGCTGTGTGTGCACTATCACATTATGTTTGCTCTACTTGAAACTGGTCAAAGTACAACACTGCATGTGGAGTAGCTGAGTTCTTATATACCACTGAAACTTGTTCAAGAAGATAAAACATCCCATTCTTGTTGCTTAATATGCAAGAGGAAGTTAGTCTTTATGCATGTCTACTGTATGCACATACTGAGAATAATTTCATGCTACAATCTTTTTTTGCCCATCTGACCTGTCCAGAGGCTTTTTCAGCTGAAGCCAACATTTTCTCCTTCCAGCCTCATCACCTCCTCGAACACTTGACTGGGTATGCCACAAATAATAAAGTTAAAAATTATAACAGGAGCTGACTGGTATGATCTCCAACTGAAACAGACTGTGTTATCAGCTAACTCTACCAAAATTACTGATTTTAAAATCCCTATTACAACACCACAGTGTTTATTTCCTGTGATGAATACTGCATGCTTACATTTACATGAGTGATCCAGTTAAAATCCTGGATGTCAGCAGTTTAAAACCACAAATTACTATATAATTACTTTAAGGCGTGCAAGAGCACCCTGATAACTGACACTGAGTGGAAGAGACTTCCTTTCAGGAATTTTTTGTCAGCTGCCTTCTTTTCTTTAAAGATGCTAAATCAGTATCATTTTGTAAAGATGGTAAGGAGAAATACAGAGAGTTAACAATCGGATCTGATCATTTCAGTTGTTCCTGAAATAGTTTTAAAAGTCGTGATTCACCAGTAAAATACCTCAATTATAAGGCATTCTGGCCAAATCACTAATATGTCAGTTGGACTTACCACAAGCTAAAATTTAAAAGTAAAAAACAAAGAAAAATAATCAGATACTACATCAACAGGACAGTACAGGATCAATATTGCCTACCCCTGAGAAGGACTGGGTATAGCAGCACCAATTGGAAAACATTCTGCAATGCCAGCACTGCACTGTAGTCCTATACTGTGGCCCAGCTTCATATGCCCACAGATTATTAAGAGCACTTATTTCAAATAGTATTAGACACAAGAATCCCTTTAGTTGCATTGGTATTGAGTGGAAAAACCAGAGAAAATTATATAGTGGGCTATACTAATTAGTACAGTCCATTTGTAGTGCTAATGTACTGGTTTAGAGCTGTGTTCCAAACTTGGTAAAGCCACTGTCTTCTGTGAGACTACTTGCCTTCTGGTTTTTGGCACCAAAGAAGCCCAGTAGAAATCATGTTGAGCCAGTTTTGAGCAAGATGTCCTGTAAGTCATCTGGCAGTGCCAGGATAATATCATTGATATGTGTCTGCAGTTTTTTCAGCGTGTCAGTTTTCACAGGAAGATGTTCTCTGTCAGCCTGCAACTGCAAAGGTACCAGAAAACAATATTTGTACTAAAAATGCAAAGTTACCTTAAGAAATATCAAACTTATGTATTAGAAAATCTGGAAAATGAATTCCTCATTTGCTGGCTGAGTAGGAATTTGGACAACAGCAGGTTTCCTCAGCAACCACACAACAGTGAGAACAACACTGATTTGGAATTCCAGAAACAAGAACAAAAATTGGTCTTCTTCCCCTGGGGATTCAGATCAGTCCCAGAGTTCCAACAAATTTAAAAAAAACCCCAGCAATACAATGCTTCTAGAATAGCCAGGTGATATTTGAAACCAAATAACTTTTCAGGCATGGCTGAAATTGACTGGTTTTGTTTTTAAAGCCTGAATGAATGACTGAATCTTTAAAATACTTAAATAATGATGAATATTTTCATTTATGTACTTGCAAAACCAACTATATAATGCTTTTGTGTAACTAAGTCATGTTCAATTCAGTTACTTACAAGTTTATTTTTTAACTTTAGGACAAGATCCACTGTTTCTACCTCAGTATGCTTCTGACTCCAGAAAACCAAGTTCTAAAATAAAAAAAATAGGCATTGAATTATTTATGGTTACATATGTAATTTTCAAAAGAGGTCTTAATCTATACCTAATGTTCTGAATAGGTATCTTCCTTATTCCTATGCCATTTGATAACCTCATTTTACTCATGCACAGTCTTTACTGTGAACTGCAAAATCTGCTTTATTTGCATGTTTGCCCAGTACTTCACATAACAGCAAATTTGGACACAAACACAATACAAATAAATTAAAGGGGAAAAAAATCCTGCCAAACAGGCTCAGTTTGAGAAAGAGCATCTACAATGCAAAATGGCAGTGAATGATTACCAAATCAGAACTGCTAGCACAATAAAGTATTAAAGTAGTTCAGGGCAGTGCTTACTGTTTCTAGGCCATTAAAGGAGATCACAGTTGATAACTGGTAAGATACAATCAAGTGAATTTTCTTATGGAAGTTCTGCTCCCCTAACCCCTTACCACTCGCCTATGAAAGACATTTGTTCCTGTACAAAGAAACATTTATTTTGTGGGTCAAAAGAAAAAACAATAAAGGAGCAGAATCAGTAATAAATTTGTAACACATTTCCTACTCTTTGATTAAGTTAATGTCAAATACAGTTGGATAGAGTCTAAGTTGTATAACTGATCTGCAAATTATTTGGTCTGCTCTATTTGAATAATTTGTTTGGATTTGCTACATTTTTAGTGTTTGGGAATTGACAAGGCAAGGGATAAAACCAAAAGGCTTTTGAGAAATAACCAGAGCAATTTTGTTCATTTGTTTTAAAGCTGTAGTGTTGCCTTACTTTGTTTTTGTTCTTCCTATTCCCTCTCCGGCTGTGAAATATCTTCTGCTCTTGCAATTCCTTTTTCTATCAGGTATTCCAAATCAAATTATATTGATACCCACTTCAGCTTCTTAATTAAGGAATGGATCTTACAACATCAGAATAGTTATGTGGCATTTTATTACACCTAAACAGACTTCACGTCTAAGCTTTCCATTACTATGCATCAGTTGTAAGCTTATTTACTAAATATATCTAATTACCTGTCAATTAGATTGTCAAATTCACTGAATTTTTACCTTTAAAGCTACAAACTATATTGTAACTGAAAATATGTTGTCAAGGATGCCAAGGATGGAAGCTGAATAGAATAATATTTTCAAGTAAGAGAGAAAAGCTTTATTTTGGGGGNAGGATGACAGTTGTTATGACAAGTGAACTGTATTTCATATTGTTCTCTTGCTGTGTTAGTTCTAGCTTGTACTTGTTTAACAAAATCATGTTTTGCTAGATCAGGATTCACAAAACTGTCAACAATGTCACATTCAACCTATGAAAACAGGAGTAAAATTGACTTGTGGGGGAATGTATTTTTATTACAAGATGATAAATATAATTGTAATCACACATTTTTCTAACCTCATTACAGAGTGCTTCTAAATGAAGGGCCTCTAACTTCTGAGTCATTTCTTTCTGCCGGCTCCTAAACCAACCATCAAAGTTTGGCGATTTCAAAAAATGCCTGGTAAAACACCAAAGAAAAATGCACTTTATATTTTGAGTACAATGTGGTAACAGTGTTTCCTACATCATCAAATGTAATTATATTTGAGATTGAGTAAGATATTAGAACCCTTTCTCTATATACTTTCAAAAAGATGTAATATTCTAAAGCAGAGCTTAACATTGATTTTAGTAATTGAGACAAGGATTGAGAAAAGATTGTGAAGAACATGTGTCTGAAACACAATAAAGATTAGGGAATTTAGGAAAAAAGAGATCAAGGCTCAGTTTGAAATAGTCTAATTTTTATCTTTGTGTTTGATTGGAAGGAGGAATCAAGCTAGAACCACAAATAACACTGATCTACAGAAACCTGTAATGTTAGCAGAAAAGAGATTTAAGCAAGTAAAGTATGCTTAGCCCTATCAATTTCAATTTAAAGGGCTTAGCCCTTTAATTTTCAATTAAAGCATATATTCTAAAAGAAAGTCATACTCAAATCAATCCTGACTGTAAGTTTCCTCAGGAAAAAACAGCATTACTATTACTAATCTGTTTTAATTTATATAATTTTTTATGCTGATGAAAGAAATTACCGGTAAAGTCCTATCCAATCTCCCTTTAAACCTGAGGTGAGCTGTGGTCCTGCTTTTTCCAATGTCTTCATGAAGTCATCTTGGCTAAACTGCCTCAGCTGTGGTGGACTCTATGGAAAGAAAAAAAATTAGTAGACCTTAATTTCTCTAATTACCAATTTCCAGCTCATTCAAATTGTACTTCCTTACCTTCCAGGGTGATATGCATTTCTGCAAAGGCATTAAGCTTGCCACGTAACGTTCCTGGGGAAAGGAAAAGGAAAGGTTGTTTGCATAACCAATATTAAAGATACACAGTCCACATGTGTGTTTCCTTATTGCTTGTGACCACAGCATTTTCTCTTCCCAGTGTTAGTACAGGGTGGGGTTGTGCATATTTACCACATGAGAAGACAAGAAGGAGCTTATCTTATATAGACTGTATTTCCCAACTCCAGAACTTTGAGCCAGCAAAGTTCAAGAAGGACACGAGGCAAAGATGGACAGGAAGCAAGCAAACACACAGAATATCTATATCCTGAACTTAAGCCACTGGTAAATAATCTCTCTTTTCTTTGGAAACAGTCCACAGGTACCTTCGTATCACGGGTGATTCCAAACAGTAACCACGCTTTGTATCAAGTGTTTGGAAGAAATTTTCTGAGCCCCATTCCCAAACATTAGGGTTAGAACTAACCCACAGAAGACTGTCTGAGCTGTGGCCATCTCTGCTCTAGCAAGACTTGACACAGGCATGGCCAGAGCCCCAAGGTGTCCAAGGCACAGGGAGTGGGGCCACTGCCAAGTGTCAGGTATGACAGCAGGAGGCAGCTGTGCCACACCAGCTGGGCCCAGTGTTGGACCTAGGCTTGATTCCACAGGTACACTGGAGAGCTACTGGACTTAGGGTAAAAAAAACCTACTCCTTATTACTTATGTAAAAACCCCATTACACTAAGTACTCACTAAAGGAATAATGAAGCTTTCCGTCAATTCCAAGAAATACCGCCGAAGTATCACACTCTGTGCTTCTGTAGGACGTTTCTGTTGTACTCCCTTAAAAAAACCCAAAACAACAAATTGCAGTCAGTCTGTTACTCCAAAGTATGTAGGTAGTTGTGGTGAGTTTACTTTTTATGAATATTTATTATGAATCTGTATTCATTTACCATATGCCCAAACACAGCACCTCCTACCCTGAACCAGGGAAGGAAAGCAATAGCATCAAGTTCTTTAGTACAAACATTTGTCTTTGCAATTACTGATTTTTTTATTTTCATGTAAAGAAATTCAAGGAAAGAAACGTTTCTATAAAGAACTGTCTGGAAGCTCTGATTCTTACACACCTCATGTGTGAGACTTTTAGACCAAAGAGACCAGAGTGGGGGTGGCAGAGGATGGAAAACCTCAACAGATGAACTGGTAAATAACCTTTAATTCTCTAAATTATTAAGCTGACTTATTGAGGTCGACCATTCATATAGTTATAGAAGCTGCTAACAAGGCAGCATCCCTTCTACAATGAGGGTGTATATACATCTATTTTGTTATGAACTGGGGCAAAAGAACCAGAATCCAGTTTCATTTCAATTACACTTAGTGCAGCCTTATATGAAACCACTGTACAAGAGTACACAAAATACACAAACCAGTTGCCATTAAGAAGTGATCTACACCATTACCTTTTGCAACTGCTTAACGATTTCTTCATCTTTGTTCAAGTATGGCTTGTAAGAGGTATAAACACCTAAAGAAAAAAAAAAGCAGCAAATAGCCAAAGGAGAAACGAGGTACGCCTTTAAAATGAAAACATTGGCAAATTAACTCTGAAGTTATTACCAGGTTTGGAGTCCAACGTTTTTAGGTTCTTCAGTTTTTTCACTTTCACCTGCTTTGGAACGTCACCTGCCAAAACACATAAAGCCACCTTACTTGATGACTATCTAATATTGTAAGAAACATTAGAAACATTGACAAGAATCCAAATATATATCCAGAAACACCCAGCAAACACATAAATAACAGCAAATCGACTTTTCATTTCATATAAGCGTTCCTTGCTGAAAAGAAAAAAATACCTGAAAACCAACAAGAACCCAAACAAGCAAAAAGTGTACCCAAAAAGCCCCACATACAAAACCAGCCAAAGGATGACCTTCTGAATCCAAGCAACCAATTAACATAAAGATATATAGCAAAGAATAATTTTCTTAATTTCATATTTTTATTCCATTTTCCCTTGTTCCCCTTAGTGTAAATGCTTTTGGTAACAAATCTTTGATACCTTGGCATAACTAAAATTTGTATAGAAGAAAATAAAATAGTAGCCACAGATTAAGTGTTGTAAGAAAATGAATTTAAGTTTCCTTTGTCATAGACCACACTAAGGGCTTTTATTTTCCCAATTTATTCTGCTCCAACCAGAAGACCCTAAACCCTGTTCACAGTCTTGCAGCCTCATCAGAACTGTCCTCCTAAATCTATTTGGATGTTCAACTTTCAAAATAGTAACAGTTAAATTGCTCTTGGAACTGCAGAGTTGGGGAAAACGAAGGGGAAAAAAACCAAAAAATAATCAGAACCCCTCTTTGACCCTAAAGAAATAAAATATAAATTTTTAGAGAAAGCTCAGACAGATACATCTCTAGAACTTCCTGACTAAGCACTTTTCATAGCTACATCAAAACTAGAATTTTATACTTGAAACTGTATATCAGATTTGAAGGCCACCTGTTTATATGGCTTTTCAGACTTTAATTAAGATTCTGCTTTCCAAACATTAGCTACACAGCAGCAAAATAACTCTTGCCCATACTACACTAAGCCCCCACAGGTATTCTGACCATAAACAGACATTATATTTTAAAGTAAAGCAAAACCTTGCCGAATTATATTGAACACAGTACGCAATCATTAATTAATTCAGTGTACTCAGAAGCTAAAATTAACTTCTGCAAAAATTAATTTTATAGTGTTTTATCTTAATTGCATATTTATGCATTCCCACTGTCAGAACAGCATAGTGAACCTGTAACAGCAAACAGCTACATTCAGGAAATTCATACAATAATTAGAGTGGTGGCAATTGACATGTTATCCAAACATTACATGAAAATTCTACTCAATCGTGTGAGGAAATAATCCAGACTGAAAAATTAATGATTACGGGAATATTGCCAGATTAGAAATATATTATCAAAATATTGTCAACAACTTTTCAGATTACTGTAACATTCAAACATAGCTTTCACATGGGTGTGTTGGCTGTGACTGATTTATTACATTCTACTCACACTAAAATTAACATCAGTAATACATTAGGTCTCATTTTAATACCTTATTGGTAGAGATACAAAATCAGAACTCTGTGAAAGGTACAACATAATTACTAATGAGTATTACTACCTTTTGCATTTAAGATACTAGATTTGAAAAGACACAAAGCAGTCAAGAGTCTAATTTCACTTGGCAAATTTACATCCATGACAATTTAGTTAGCATTAAACTAAATAAATGGAACATAATTACATATGTTTGTAAATAAATAAGCACACAGTTAGATCCCTTTGCACAGGCTTGTAGAAAATACTTCTATTTTACCTGGAACTTTGATATCTCCAATTCGGATAATGTGAGGCCAGTGCTGAAGTGTTTTAGCAAAAAAGGGATTTGTAACCCCCAGAATGACAGATGGCCTAGAAAAATAATGACAATGTTTAAAATATGACAGCAAAAGCTTCTGCCTTAACAAATACAAAAGGTCAATTTAATTCTTAACTTCAAATTATTTTCCTTTGGTATTTAAGAGTTACATTTTAAATTGCCCATAAGAGCACAAATGTTTATCAAAGTTTCAATGTTTTAGAAAATAAGACAGAGGCATCTTAAAGTACAAACAACAGTGAAGAACAGAAATTACATCATCTGCTTAGACTTGGCTAAATTCTGCCTACTTGCAATGGTAAGATCAGCACATTATCTGTAATTGGGGTTTTGTGATGTGTTGGTTTTTTGTTTGTTTTTTTATGAGGAATCTGACCCGTATTTGAAAGACAAATTGCTACTATTCAAGGTTTGATGATAACAAACTCTCAGTACTTGAATGTGCATGTCATTAAGAAAATGAGACACTTAATATCCCACTTGCTTTAAGCAGCAGTTATCGAGTGATGCAGCATAAGCACTTTAACAGTACTGTGCCCCAGCTCACACTCTGCCAGATTTTTCTGCCAGCTATGTGCTTGGCATCTGGCCTGGGGGGTGCACAGGGGCACACAGGGAACAAGAGGCAGTAAGAGCACAGTGCTGCTGCTACAGCATAGGCCTGCAAATTTTGGGATTTATAGCACTGATATGATGACGTATGAACCTGTTTTTCAATAAAGTGGTTGCCATCCATTTTACAGTCAAACATCAGCTAAGGAATATAGCAGTAAGTCTCATTGAAACTGCCACCTTAAAAATAGTTTATCAGCATTTTGTTAGACTGGTCTTAGAAATCCCAAATTTAACACTTTCTGTACACTACCCAGAAGTTTTCCTGCTCCCCTCTATTATTAAGGTAATAAAATACACAGAATTGGCATCATTTGAATTCTTCACCTTCTCAGAGCCATGGTTTTAAAAACCTATTTCCAATCTTTCCAACTTTTTGTTTTCCGTAAGAAAGTCAGGGCAATTTCAGCTCTATTTCCAATACTAATCCCTGTAGTGAGCAACCTTTCTATTTTGCTACAGAGGAGTGGATGGAATTTTGAAATATGGGTTACTAAAGTTTAACCAAATTCTTCCTGGAATTATTTTTAGAAACTAAATTACATACTCCATAACCATTCCTATGGAACACAATCTAAAACACGTTGCCTATGCTTATGTGTTTCTCCACTGCTCTATCTCTGGCAACAGACCCGTTGAGAGGAAACCTACAGTAAAAAAACCAACAAAGCAAACAAAAAAATCCAAATCAACAACCTCTGTCTGTTCTGACATTAGAAGAAATTTATCTATTAAAACATCACTGAATCTAACAAATGCACTCCATTCCCAAATCAAGCTTCAATTAAATATCATATATTAAGAAATACTGGAGGTGTATGCTCTCAAAATAAGAGCAGGATTTAAAAAAATAAAGGGAGAAAAAGATGTGTCCTTAAAGCAGTTTCAAACATCACTGGTTTTGGACATTCACACTGTTAAAAAAATAATTTCTTACTTATTTACATTAATAACCTAATAAATTTAGTGAAGAGATATTTGATTTCTAAATTGTCTCAACTAAGACGCCAACTGACTTAGCTTTACAAAATAGCTGTATGGATGTTGAATTCTACAAGTCACTTTGTTTAGCAGTTAATTAAAAATTGAAACAATTAGCAGCAGAATTTCCCAAGGACCTACTCTGGAGCTGGTGTTGCACAGACAAACCCTTATGGAAAAGCAAGAACTTAGACTCATACTTGCAGTTTGACTTATTCTGTAGAGAAGCATCCTATGAAACTCAAGCCTAGTTTAATTATGGCATTGTTTCGTAACTTCTTTGTCTTATCTAACTGGAATAAAAACTTAAATCAGCTAATTACTGCACTCTGTATGATAATCTCACCAAAAAAAAGAAAAATGTCTAAACCTAGTTCTCTAATTATAGAAATCCAGAATAGTTAAACACAAATTTGTGGTTATGAGTGGCTTTGAGCAACATCTTCTCCAGAGAGTCTGATTTACTTACGGGGCTTGTGTGCGAGTAGTGTATTCTTTGAATTCACTGTCGTGGATGGTGAAGTATGGCCTGAAATCACTGCAGTACTTCAGTGGTGAAATACAGCTGCAAGGTACAAGAAGGATGAGCTTGGTTTATGTATTCAGTGCAAACTTTCATGAAAGACAAGCAAATCTAAAATTTGCAATGCTTTATCACACTCAGATCAAATGAAGGTCCATTCAGCTGGAATCTTATACCGACTCCCTTAGCCATAGTTAGAAAGCTCTACTACATTTACCTAACAAGGGCTAACACAGTTTCTGAAGACTCTGCTGGTGATGGTGCCATCACAACAAGTGGTTCTCCCAGCAGCACCAGCTCCCAAAGCATCTGAATGTGAAAGAACACTGGACAGAAACACCTAAAAACAGATTGAGGTATTTTAATACATTTGACATCATAAAATACATACTTCTTCTGGTTAATAAAGGCATAAAAAAGAAGTTTTAGGTAGTATTTTAAAAGTAATTTGAAAAACATAAAATACTCTTGGAAAATGGAACATTTACTGAACTTGCTTATTTATTGCAGTTTCAGCCTGTATATTGTCAAAACTGTGCTTCAGCAAACTTGACAGAAAAAAAAAATTAAAACCAGCACTGATAAATGTTAGCTTACAAGCCATGAAATGTGTTAAGGAACTGCCATAAATCAAAAACATCTGGGACTTCACAGCTAGGAATTAATCAGTCCAAACTCCTACCTGAAAAGATCTACTTCATGAACAGTTGGTAAAGCCATGGAGATCTGAGCATCTGCCTAAAAGACATCGCAATGCTTGGTTTTTAGTCATCAGAACACCTAGGCATTAAATGAAATGGTTTCCCTTAAATGCTTACAGACAGACAGGATATAGTCTAACTATTTATGTACTGCTGCAGTATATAGTACATTATCTTCACAACTACCTTTGTGTTCTATGAGCAAGACATCTCCCAAGACACAGACCCCCCACACATCCCCCCCACTTACAGGCATGTGGCTTTTAGTCCACAAAATATATAAAATACTGAAGCTGTTTCGAACAACTGCACATGAAGACACAGACAGATTGGTTTTATAAACATCTTCTATGGCTAAAGACTTGTAATTCTGGATTCATCCTCAAAAAAACCCAAACTATCCAAACATTAAAAGGGTGTTCAGGTTAGTAATTCTGTCAGCCAGCTATCTTCTTCCAGGACCTGGATATCTCTCCCTGCTCAGGGTAACAGGGTTAGAATATCCTTTCTATGAAGAATCCAAATCTGGATTACTCCATTTCAAAGATGATGAATTTCATTATTATCATAGCATATGATGATTTACTACCAATCTTTTCTAACTAAGAAGTTTAAAGAATGAAAGCAGATCTCTAGCTTTGTCTGGGGCTATATACAATATCAGTATCTTATCACTACCTGGTGCATATTTTGTACTGTCGGTGTTGTTCCAGGCTTGTCACGGTATGTTGGAATCCGCAACTTGGAAAGAAAAAGAAAGATTTATTTTCCCTTGTATTGAATCCAGCAGACACTTAAAACGCTGACTTAGAGACAATCTGTAATACTTTGAGAGGATATACTACAGCATGATGCTTATTTACTCTACAGAACTTCCACCTACAGAATTTCCAATTGCAAATTGAATAATAGAATATGAAAATAATACTCCAGTTTAAAAAGAGACTATTGAAAAAGTAAGTCAAAACTGTTACTGTAATTTCAATAAAAATACCTCTAAATTTTGGAAAGAATGATCTGAAATAAGGTCTTGGGGGTTTAAGATGGTACAGAATTACTTTTCGAAAAAATTCTCTCCCAAAACATCAAGATGTTAAGGCAAGTGAGACTTGCCAGATTCCAAACAGTCTGAACATAAGTATGCTTCTCTGGCCTCACAGTTTGCATCTGTATATCTTGAATACTACAAATTTAATCATAGTGGAAGCTGGTATGCACAAATGGATGTCATTTACACACAACACTTAAAACTGGCCAAGCAGTATAAAAAAAACAGGGACAATGTCACTGGACAGTAATTATTGCTTTACTCAGTTTAGGAATGCAATTTCAGTTCTCATGGGAAAGAATTATCAATGAGATAAATGCAGGCAATACCCAAGGATGACATATCTGACACTCCTCATCAACAACCATCCAGAACCATTCTATTAAATTTCTGCTTTTAGTCTAGCTTCAGAAAGTTCTTTCTCTCCCTGGTAATGCACACATGTCTTTCCATAAACTTGAGTGTGTCTGCTGAGAAGGTACTTCTGGCTGTAACCTCCGACTTCATCAAATCCATTTAATTGTATTTAATATGGATTATGAAATTAACACAATTAAATTGATTGGATTAATTGGATTATGGATTACGAAATTAATACTCCCAGAGGCCTAGTTCTTAACCACTGTTTAAATTCAACAGTTCTTCACTATTCACTAGATACAACTTCTTTAATAGCTTTCTTCAGACATATTTCACTGCCATTAAAAAATATAAACAGTACAAGCAATTATTTCTGGTGAGTGGGACAAAAAAGATTTTTACTTGTCAGCTTTCAGAAAGGAGAATGATATTCATCAATATATTTAATTTGCTTGACTGGAATTTAACTCTCAGTATTTTCAAGTGCTACATTATGTTTGATTTGACAAATATAATTAGCTCTAAAGTCTCCTAGAATGCAAATTCCAGAGGGATAATACAGACACTGCAACTAGTAGTTGTATTGAAACATCACTTTTTAGTAACTACTAAAATTAAATATTAACCTAAGCACTATAAAAGATCCTCCCCTCCTCCCCTCAATTAAAGCACCTAATCAAGATCTCCCACACCTTCGCTCTGAGTGCTGTAAACATCTACTCCTGTTTGGAAGAACAGGACAATGAAAACAAGGCACAAGGCATTGAGGAACTGTACAGTGAAAGGTGGGAAAAACACCCTCAGAGAAGAACAAGTGCAGGAGTCTTTACCTTCATTGTAAGACCCATAATAGGCAACTGCAGAACTTTCCCTGGAACTGGTGGTGGCCAACGATCAATGTCACTACAAGCTGAAAGAAAAATACCAGAGTTTCTGCAAGGTATAAACCATGATCACAGAGTCACTTTTGTGCACACTGCAACTTTAAATTAGTGCTAATAATCCACAGCAGTTCTACTTATCCCTTGATCACACTAAAGTTTTACAGCCTTTTAGACACTACGTATTATTCCATTAGAACTATAAAGATTTTAATTTCAAGAAAACAGTGTTATCTGGTCTTCCATTTTTTGTAGCAACAAGACTTAAAATTAGTTGAAGAAATGTTATCTGAGAAACCATGAAAGTACATATTAAAAAAATTTGAAAAGAACACCTCCATTTATCTATATTGGCTACTGCAGAACCAATCAACACCAGCAGTTAAGGAAAAAGCTGGTTTGTAGCTTGGCTAGAAAGTCTTCCAGCATTTTCTTGTAAACCATTATGAATATAACACATAATTCTCATTGTTTCTGCAAAGCTTATTTTGCCCATAATACAACCTCTCAAGAAAACAGGTGATTGAAAAATGCAATTCTTTCATGGTTTACACAAATTGTTGCTCAGTGAAAACACAAAAACATGAAAGTTGTATGGGGCAGGCACAGTACACAAAACAGAGCTCTTCCAGGCAAAGAGCAAATAACTTTTCTATTTGTCTTTCTCCAGCTCTTTCAGCTCTGCAGTAAGGCTGAGGCACCTGTTATCAGCACCGCTCTGTCACTTTTTCCATTTGGTCAAAAAACAAACAAATCACACACACAAAAAACCAAACCTCAAGCAAGATGACATTTCTACAGTTGCTTAGCAAAAGTTGTCAGACTGCCCAAAAAGACCTGGGTGGTGAAGAGTGCAAAGTAAGGATTGCCATCGGCTCCTTGTGCTCAACAGCTGGTTCTGAAACACACACAACCCTAGATGTGTTTCAGGAGGGATCTCCAACTCTCCCAGGGAAGATCCAGAATTCAATTAGCTCTGCTCAATGATCTAGAAGTGAAGCCAGTTTGCTAGAATTTCAACCCTCTACCCTGCAAGAAGACAAAACCACAAACTAGAACACGACAGTGCTGCTTATTTCTCCAGAAGAAGTATGTGATAGTGTAAGAGTTCAACAATACAGGACCACTACCTGCTTCCAGGAAAGAGTCACTTTTTTCAAAATATTCTGGTGCTATTTGCTTAAGCATGGTACGAAAGAGATGGACATAAGGCAGCTTGCTGATGAGGACCAGTGACTGGAATAGAGAGTAACAAAACAGATTTTCAAGTCAACACTTGCCCTCAGTTCTACTGCACCTGTTCCCCTCAGACAACACCAAGTGGGACTTCTCTCACATATGCAAGCCAACCACACATCTGACTACAGGCAAACTGCAAACAAACAGCTCCCAAAACTTCCCAACTTTTTGTTTTTAAACACAGACACAAAACTCTCTCTTCTGACAGTAGAGCTGGAACATAGCATAGCTGATGTAAAATCAGACCAATTTACTATAAATTAACAAATAATTTAGTTAGCAAGACAGTTTTCCTGTTCCTCTGCAGTCACTGAAAAATAATTTCCAAATTAATATTTTCCTAAAAGAACTGAAATTACCTTCTGGAAATACCCTCTTTTTAATGATTTGTCTCGAACTTGTCTGAAATACACATAGCCATAGTAATATGCTGAGTCTTTCTGTAAAAGAAAGGAAAGAATTCAATACAACCATCTGTTACTGCTCTCCTTTTTGAAGCATTCAACATACAGTTTAAAAGCCTATTCCCCTGTGAGCCCCAAAGTTGATTAGATACAATAAACTAGAAGGATTACTGTGTTTATTAGCATTATCTTTTTTAGTAAGTACTTCAAAGAGAAAACATCATCATGGGGAAACAGCTGTGCTTTCTGGCTTTACTATTTTTACATCTACATTCTCCTGACACACTGTGAAACCAAAACCAGAAATAATTTCTTGAAGAATAAATCAACTTTTATAATTCTGCAAAGTAGCACTAAAAAGATTTTAGCAGTTAAAAACCTTGAAGCCCTGACTTGAAGAGATAAAACCTAGTCTTTCAATGTATTAGTTTTACAAAAGATTCTTGGAATATTAAGGAAGTAGGCTCTCACATTTCAAAGACAAGACATCAGCTTCATCCTTCCTACAAACAGGAATTCAAGTATTTGCCACATAAACAGAACCGAACTGAGGTTGAGAATCAGGCTCCCAGAGGCCTCAATATTCCCTATGGACAGGATGAGAAAAACTTTTGGCCACTACCTCTTTTAGGTAACTGCTCCACCTTCAAAAAGTGAAGGGTGGAAACTGAGACAGCCCAGGTTGCTTGGAATTTTTTTAATTAAGTTATAAAGCACTTCATATTTCCACAACAGTAATGGTTCTTACAATTTGATCTACAGGTTTCTAGTCAATAATGACATAGATATGGGCTTCAATTTAATTCCTTGTAATCCAAAATCCATACTAATAAAACAAAAAAAAGTTAATGAAACAAATTATTATTATTATATGCTACAACAAACATGAGTTTTGACTTTCAGGACATTCAGTTCAGAGATTTTTCTTTTCAAATGTTACATTTAAAGGTGAAGACCCACAAATTAACATTACACAAAAGAAATTTAACTTCATCTTTTCTCATTTCCAACCTTTAAGTAAACTGGTAGATCTCTATCCAATTGGTCCAGAAAACAACACAATGAGACTTTCCTTCCAGGAGACCGTCGGAATCTAAAACAAAATTGTGTGTCCCCAAGACAACCTACATGGGGGAAGAGATAAACAACAGACAGTATTCTGAGTTTGAGCCTTGTTTAACATGAGCACTTGCTTACAGCCGAAGAGGTATCAGAGTTTTGGTTCATTTATCTTGCATTGCCCTTGTGAACATTAATATATTTATAATTTTATACGTGGAAAATTTCGCATCTTAGGCAACAGTATATACTGTCTGCAGAAAGAAAAAAAAAAGGAAAAAAATGTCACTGCCTCACAGTGATTATCATGTCCTCAAACAGGTCAAATGGTTGTTCTCCTACTGCCATTACCCATTTCACTGGCATGCCTGTATAGTTTTGATCATAGCCGTGTCATTCCTCTGCTACATGGCTCCACTTTATCTCTTTTTTTGACACCATACAGTTCATACAGAAGCCACACTGTAGGAGTGCATTATGCTGATCTGTAACAGGCAGGTCTAGGATTCATCATTTTGAAAGCTGCAAATCTAATTGCTGAAAACTGAGTGAAACTGTGTAGGACTTCCCAGTAATACCCCCAAAGAGCAAAGATCTCCTTCACTTCTATCAAAATCAATTTCTTAGAGAAAAATGTAACTAATTCTCCACTGAACTGTTTCACCAGACTTTAAAGTTCCATTTCATCTTCTCTTTCAGTCTCATACATTCTGATGCAACAAGCACAGACAGCCCAACCTCTCAGCCAGATGCAGTGACTCTGCAGAGTAACACTGACATGCACAGAGCACCTAGGTCTGAGTCTAAGAACCCCTTGAAGCTGCAGCCAGAAATCCTCCATGCACAAAGACAAAACCAAAAGTAGCAAAACACAGTGAGATGGGACCATTCATTCAAACAGGTAACAAGTGCTCAGCAACATGGATGCAGTAACAAGAAAAGCACAGCACATGCCAATAACACAGCACTAAATATTTGCTTCAACTTTTCAAAGCTTGTTCCCTTAATCCAAAGGAAAAAAGCCCTCACGAACTATTAAAAAAACCTACACACAGAAGACCTATATTACCCTTAATCATTACTATGTTGAAATATCATTCAGAATATGATGTCTTCTTATTTAACAACCTCTTGCAGAGAAGACTGGTAAATGTCTGTTCTTTTTTCAATTTTTCATGTGGAAAAGGTAAAGCATTGTTTTAAAAATAACTGTACTGCAAAATTCAGCTTAAAACCACAAGTGTTGTGATCTAGTAGCTCATTAAATCAATTTTCTCAGCTAAATTCACAGCCACAAGTACTGGAATAATATCTCTTTCTAGTAATAAGAGAAAACAGTTGAATTAACCTTTTGAGTCATGAAAACCTGGGATGGGCTGACCTCAAATTTAGCTGCAAGCTAATAACTATTACATAAGGCTTTTCTTTTTATGCTAAGGCCTATGATGAAAAAATAAATCCTAACAGACAGGATACACTTCCAGCCTTGTGGAAGACAGGTTTTACACAGGTAATTCCCTCTACATCATTTGAAACTTAAGCCTACCAAGAATGATCAAGAACCAATAGTTCTTAATAGGGACATTATAAAAAGCAAAAAAGTGGAATTTTTCCCTGGGGAAAGTAAAACCTCCTCATACATACCTATTCTGCCTGAAGCAGTATACTACACTCTTATTTGAAAAAATACATGAAAAATTCTTAAGAAAGCAACCTTTGTTCGTAACACATGATTTTCTACCTTCAAGATACTTTTTAAAGACTGCAGATACTTATAACCATTAACAATGAAAGTAATTAGAAGATACAGTTAACTCATATTTCAGTAACAGAAAAAAGCCGTGCCTCTTTTTGTATACAGAATAATAAGAACAGAGAAAATATCTTAATTTTAGTGACATTTATACAGGAGAAAAACTAGCCAAAATACTTTGTAAAATTACATAAGAGAGAGCTCATACACATTAAGAGCACATATCTACATCACCCCCTATCCAAGCTGTCATACTGCAGAGCATCCAAAAGCACAGAGTCAGTGCAGTTACAGACACAATGCTGGTCCTGCAAGTTTTGACTTTTGTATAGAAATAAATGTGAAAGGAAGTGTCTGAACTTCTGTCATTTCCTTTTGCAGGTGGTCCAACCCGTCAGCCATGTGTCCCAATTTCTCCTTGGCAGCAGAAGAGCGAAAGTTTAGATTCAAGAATAATTTAACAAGCAGGACCACACACAGCTACAGGCACAGCAAGAATGGAGAAGATAGCTGAGGTTTTCCTTTCACAACTGTTCTTTCTAAATGCTTTTGAATTTAAAAGCCAGTTTCACTGTTATGAACTTAGAAAATATATATTTAGTTCTTTATGAGAAGAGGGTTCCATTATACTTCCATTTGCTTTATTAAATCCTTCAAATTCCATGCCTACTCTTCTCTCTATAGTGACAACACTATTCTTTTGCTTAAAGAGCAAGATTAAGATGTTCATTCTTGCCAAGTATTCTGAAACGTCTGCACAAATGTCAACTGGAAGATCTTACACATTTACAAAAACCAGAGAAGAATCCTCAGACCTCACTGCAATGCAGAGAGTTGCGGTTTTACATTTAACCTCAGCTGCAACATTTCTGTATTGCAATGTTAATTAAGATATTGTCATGGATTGTGAAACCAATACTATTCTATTTACCATCTGTATGGCAGTTGTCATTGTTAAGTGGGCAGTTTTCCTTATCTCTTCCACAACCACTCCTCCCTCCAGGGAGACATCTGCTGATAACAGGCTATTGAATGTCAATGCATGACTGGTAAGAACTTTAACATCCCATTGTGAGATGCTCCGCCCAGAGGGAGGAGCCAAGCATTCCTACACAGATATAGCTGGGAGTCTGGAGAGACAAGACAGCTCTTGCTAAGTTTCGCTCAGAAAGAGAACTACCCCTTTTCAACTGGATCAGCAGAGGAAGATCTTCACCTTTCCTTTGACAGGATTTTCCTGCTCCAACAGAACCACACCTGAGGACTGAGTCCGGGAAGACTGCAGCCACAATTCCAATTGGACTGAGACTACACCCTGACCAACCGGGTGTCAGGTTGAGTTCTGACTCTGTCTGTGTTGTTTTAATCTACTGCATTTGTTTATTTTATATTTTTATATTTTTTTTGCTTCCCTAATAAAGGACTGTTATCCCTGCTCCCAAATTTTCTGCCTGAGAGCCCCTTGATTTAAATTTTATAGCAATTCGGAGGGAAGGGGTTTACATTCTCTATTCCAGGGGAGGCTCTGGCTTTCCTTAGCAGACACCTGTCTTCCCAAACTGAGACAGATATATAAATGCAAATTTGATCTAAAGCCCAGAATACATCCTGTCAAATTCTTTTTTAACAGTTTAGTCCAACAACAGACTACAGAGAGAAGAAAGCACTTACCCGAATTAGAATCTGGAAAAGACAAATAGCAAATATTGGTTTTCTAAAGGGTAGGGAAAAGAAAAGAGAGCTGTTATATTTCCTGAGATATAATATATTTATGTTTCCTAAGCTAAAACCAAATGATATATAGCAACTATGACCTACCTCTTTATCTGTGAGTTTGGAATGTGGAGGATATATCACCTACAAGAAAAAAACAGTATTATTTTATTTGCAGTATTTGCTGGGTATAAGCAATAAGTTTCCATCAAATATTTTAACAGTACAACCCTTGAACACCTTCCCAGCTGTAGGACATTTTCAATTTTAAGGTATTAATATTATGTCTCAGTTCTTATATTCATATGCTTTTAAGCTTTCTTGATCACCCATCTTTACAAGGTGTTTTGGATGCCAGTTAGAGACCACACATGCTCATTTAAAAAGGTATATTCAGAATGTGTACATTCAGAATAGTTGAGATTTTTGGTGCAAAAGGTATCAAAGGAGAGCAAGATTACATCTTTTAGATTTAACTTGTACATGCAAAATGCAATTGATGATTACATTTAAAGCAAACACACATTATTGTCTGAAATCTGTTACAATCAAAAGTTAGGCTGGAGTAACCAAAATTGAACCACAAAACACAATCTGTATTATTACCAGATCTTGGAGGATGAACACTAGTCCCTAATGACAACAGCGAAAGCTCAAGGAATTAACTCAGTGTCTTGGCTTTTTGTAGTTACAGAAAAACAAATAGATCATGTACTGAGTCTTCACAACACAGAAATCATAAACAATGAAACACAACTAAGATGCAGAAGCACCGTTACTTCAGAAAAGAAAAGATGTACAAAAGCAGTGATTATGCAAGCAAGCGGGAATGGAATATACAAGAAAGAGAACAAACCTCAGACACCTAAATTTCACCTAAGAAGGTCCTCAAAACAACCCACACCCCACTCCGAAACCCCTGAAATGTGTGGCTAGCTTATAAGCAGAGGAAATTTGACATAAATTCCAGGATTATGTTTCAAAGAAGGTTTCAGGGCTTCCAAAGATAGGATCTAGTCGAAGAGCCAAAGTTCAATGCAGGAACACTAGCTTCATGCAGTCCTCATCTTACCATACAGCTAGCATCCCATTATCTAATTTAATCTTGTTCTGCTAAATGTATGTAAATTAATTTCCTGGTAACACAACACTATCCTACTCTATAGAAAACAACAGATATGCCCACTGGCTGATCTCTGACTAAGCACCTTTCTGTCCTCCAGCCATAAAATCTCCAGTGCATTTTTTTTTCCCCCTCAGTATCCTATCAAATGATGTCCAGCTGTGTAAGACATTATTAGCACAACTGAAGCTGAAAGCAGACACCAGTGGAACACCTGCATTCTCCTAGTAGTAAACCCATCACCATCTCTTCCCCAACTCTTAATACTTTCCTTTGCTATCTTATGCTAAGAAGCTGTACACTAAATATAACTTTCAGAAGCTGAATGACACTGAATTACCCACATTTAGTCAGAAGGCTGGCATACAGACTTGAATTCATACTCATTCTTCTCCCTAGCAGGTGTTTCTTCCCAAAATTCCTATATAAACTGAAGCTAATTATTCTTCCTGCAGCTACATACTAGGGGAAAAAAAACCAAAAAACCAACAACAACAACAACAACAACAACAAAACCAAACCAAACCAACAAAAACAAAAAAAAACCCCAAAAAACAAATAACAACAACAAAAAAAAACAACAACAACAAAAAAACCAAACAACAAAAAAACCCAAAACAAAACAAAAAAAACAAACAACACCCAAACAAACCCAGGCATTAGTTCTGTAGACATTTTAAGTCTCATTTTATGCATCCTGTTAAATCAATGTAACTGTCAACTGAGAAGTCTGCAGCCAGGACAGAGGCTGTGCTTCCCTCAGCCACTGAGCACAACAGCTGCTCAAGTCATAGGTTCTACAGAAACGTTTCTCTTTGTTGTTAACACCACCTTATAACATCAAGGGAAGAGAACTCAGATAATTAGCATAGTATCCTAGTTGTATCTGCATTTCTTTGTGGCCAACAGTTATGTATTTTACACACCGTAATAGCTGGATTGGTTGAATTTTAGGCCAGTCTGCCATACATTTACGCTGGCATCCCTTTAAGGCAAGAGAAAGAAAAAGACACTTCCCCTGCAGACTAAAAGTTTGCTGTGCAGTCACATGGTGAACAGGGTGAAACAGGACGTGAAACTGATCCGAACAGTAATTCTTCTCTCAATTTCCCAGCACTGTGAGCTCCCCGTGCCCTCCCAAAGCAGTACCACAGCGGTCCCTGCCCGTGCCTTTCCAAAGCGGTACCACAACTGCCTCTGTAGTACAGAGGGCACAGCTGGGAGTCGCAGCCGTAGCTGTGACACTGCCACGGGCCGGCATCCAGCTTGTGCTGAAGGAAAACGCTTCCAACCCGTAGAGAACCTTTTCGCACAACTCAGCGACCTGGAGAACGCTGTTAATTACGAAGATCACTCACATTCTCCTTATTATCACACATTTTAACACCTAGATACCATAGACATCAGCGCTATTCGTACGCAAAGAAAGCCGACGATGTCCTTCATACAAATCTCGGGACGCGATGCAAACCATTTAAAAGTGCCCACTGCCAGCACAAGCAGCACCACGAGAAGAGCTGCCCGAAAACCACCAGCCTCACCAGGGACAGCCGAGCCGGTTCGCCGGGGCGCTGCCCCGCTCGCCACGCCGGGGCTCCGCACAATCACGTTTCCTCAAGCACGGCCGAGCTTCCCCCGCCTCTGTGCAACACCGAGGCCAGAGGAAGCGCCCGATTCCGGCGGGGCCCCACCGCAGCCCGCAGGGCGAGCGGTGCCCCCCGCTCGCCGCCGCACGTACCTCCACGGCCTGGCCCAGCTCCAGGTCGAAGCCCACCACGCACACGCAGTGCAGCCAGGCTGAGAAGCGGTCCCAGGGCAGCAGCGACAGGCACTGGTCGGGACTCTCCGGCTCCGCATCCTCCGCAGCCACCTCGGCACTGCCCGGCCCCGGGCCCCGCTCCCGCCGCGACATGGCCCCAACCCCGGCTCCGCCGCGCGGAGTCAGGTGACTCGCATCGCCACGCCCGCTCCCCCCGGAGCCGCTCGGAGTGGGAGGGGCCAAGCGGGCCCCGAAGGGAGGCCAAACCATTCCTGCGGGGAGCTGGGGAGGATGGGGCCCGTAGGGAGGGAACGCCCCCGCGCGGTCTGCCAGGGAAGGGCTGCGGTGCGCTCCGCCTGGCCCGGCCCGGCCCGGCC
>VZRH01008162.1:33122-68711 GCA_013397555.1 Urocynchramus pylzowi
CTGAGAGCGCGGGCGTGCTCAGCGGGCCCGCCTCATGCGCAGTCACCTGCGGAGGTGCTGAGCGGAGCCGCCGCCGCGCCCCGCGCCGGGGGCTCCTGGCGGGCACTTCCCGGGGCAGCCCCCGTTGCCCGCCCCTACGGAGCCGCCGTCGAGGGACGCACACCGACCCCCCCGCTAGCCGGAGCCACCGCCGGGGAGCGACCTGTCAGGGCCGCTCACAGGCCTGCCCCAAGAACCCTTCCCACGAGTTGAGTGCCTCTCCATGCCTTATCCTTATCTGAGCGGCTCCAGAAGCTGTAGACCAATTCAGCTTTATCTGGTGTAAGGGAGAAAAACAGTGTAGCTCTCGCACTCCATCCTATATCGAGAACCACCTATTATGCTGGGGTTTATCACACAAAGATGGTGAAATGTGGATTGCTGGGTGAACCATTAGGTCCCTGTTGTGGAACGAGGGCTTTGTATTCACCTTCCAGTTCCTGATCTGTGCCGTGTGTGAGAGGACGCTAATCTTTCTCCTTCATCCCCCCTCCCTAAACCTTTCCTTGCTTCCATGTTGCATTGGTCAGACTTTTGGTCAGTGTTGTTTAAGGCACGGGGCGGGGGGGAAAGAAGGCAGTTGAGGTTACAAACAAAAGTACTTGTATGACTCATCTACTTGGATTTAAGACATTGTATCCTGCTTTCACGGGGCCTTTGCTTCTCTCTGAAGGAATCAGATGCTTTTTCCTATTCTTCCAGAGGAGGATGGATTGAAAGTTGTACGTTTTAGACTTTTTTTGGGCCACTGTTGATATTATTAAAAGACATAATGGGACTTTTTCACTGGGTTATTGCCAGAATTAGTTTACACACTGAAACAATGAGTTGTTAGGCCTCTCATATGATAATATTTGTCCTGCTTTAATATAAAGTTGCTGTGGAGGTGTTTTTAAAATTGTGGAGGACAGTCTGCATCAGAAGAGGCTCTCTTCATCTCTGATTGGTGTGGCAACTACAATCTGTCCTCGATGCCTTCAGCCTTGGCCATCTTCACTTGCCGCCCGAACTCACATCCGTTTCAGGAGCGTCATGTCTACCTGGACGAGCCTGTCAAGATCGGCCGCTCTGTGGCTCGCTGCCGGCCAGCCCAGAACAATGCCACGTTTGACTGCAAGGTGTTGTCCAGGAACCATGCTCTTGTCTGGTTTGATCACAAGACAGGCAAGGTAAGATGTTCGTTTAAAAACACTGAAACTGCACATTTGTTTTAGCAAGTCCCTGTAGATTGCAGATCACTCTGGTTTTGCTGTCATAAATATGGTTGCATAGGGCAGGAGTAAGATTTGTTTTAAAGTGGTAACTTTCCAGGTAAGTTGGTAATTTCTTACTAAGCAGAAACTTTGAATATTATGAAAAGTATATGAAACTAACAGTTGAAAATAGTTAGTTGAAAGGCTTGCATGTGTCTTATTTATTAGTGGAAATAGGGGATTTTGAGGTGTGACGTGCAAATGTGAAAACACATTGTATTGATATAGTAGTGTAATAGTATTTTTTTTCAAATGCAGAGAAATTACTGTTTTTGGTGTGTGAAAATTGATTGTGAGGAGCATTGAAAAATGGATTTTAAAAAGATACTGTGCTTGTTTGGCATTCTTCCTACTTGTCCTTTTGAAATTTTGTGGAGTATTTTGTTTGGTTCCAATAGGAGGTTTATTACTGGAGGAGTGTAATGGGTGGCATTCATTATATAGTCTTATTGTTAGTGAAAATGGTTTTAAAATGCATCCTGTGCTCTTAACTGTTCCTCTCTCAAGTCTGGCAGTCTTGTTAAGCAAAATTGAGGGGTCCTGTAGTGCGTGTTTTGTCCACTAGGGATTGAACTGGGACAAGTAAAGTTGTTTTACTTAATGACTGTCAAGTTAATTTTAAATATCCAGCGAAAAATTAACAAAGGGCAGACTGCAGTTGCTCAGGACTGTATTTTTTTTCCAACTATATTGACGTTATGCTCTAGAACTTAACAAGTTCTAAGTCAGCTGGTTTTTAGCTTCACACCAAGTCCTTCTATGAAATGCAGTCAGTGTAGCTTTGGATTTTGAGAATAATATGGTCTGTAATTCACGCAGATTTTTTTCAGTAGTATGTCACAGCATGAGGAGCAGTACAATGCAGTCAAAGTTCTTAAACCTTCCATTGTTAACTATCCTATATTATGCAATACTTGGACATGATGGGACAAGACAAGCATTTAATTTCTTAAGGCTGGATTATGGCTTTCAAGTTACCTGCAGGTAATTGTGCAAACTGCTATCTGTATTAAATGTTCCATTAAGCATCTTGCTTTGACTCTATTGTATATGTGAGGTGCATTCTTGGATTCTAGAAAACTTAAGTGCTTGAAAGACTTTCAGTTTAGTCTTTAACCTTTCTTGTTTGATTCAACAAAGTAAAATGTTCCAATTTATTGTTTTTAAATTAAAAAGTATTATGCATATAGCTTTTTATCAACATTTCTTATGACTTAGAAAGATTTTAAGACCCCCACGTGCTTTATTATGGTTATAAATGTGGTCTGTCATTTTCAAGATGGTTAATTTTGAGAAAGCACTGAGTGTTGAGCAAGTCTGCTAACTGATAGACAAGCTTCAGAAACCATCAGCTGTGAGGATTTTTGTTTGTTTTTAAATTTCAGTTAGGTTTGGCTTCTCTAATACAGGTAAAAATTTTATATGCTTACTCATTTATCTGTTTTAAAATAGCAACTTAGTAATAATTAAAAGGATTATATTTGATAGTTATGGAGATAACATTATGTGAAGATTTGACAGAGGTCTGATGAAAATTGCCAAGGTGGGCGTCTGTAGCCATAGTAAACAGCTAAAGAATGGGTTTGTGATCATGCCCTGTAACCCACTCCTATTGCATGTTAGATGTGGTGTTGTAAAAGGTTTAAAGCACAGGTATAGCAGTGAGGAGAATTTCAGATTCTGTGCTTGTTTGTTGGCTGTATGGACTGGCTTTAGATCTGGTTCAGTATCAGAATGGTAAATTGTGAGACAGTTGTCAGGGTGGGGGAAATGCACCATTAGAGATAATAGGTATCAAATGCTGTTGTGAAAAGGCAGGTAGAAGATACTGATAAATATAGGCTTGATCTTGAATCCCAAGAACTACTTAAAAAAATTCTGTGGTGTTTTCAAAACACAGACAAAAACATTCCAGAACATTTGCGTGCAGGAGCATCTATTATAATTGTTTACATAACTGCTAATAAGCACATCTCATTTAGGAAATTGTCATTATCCTATCAATGACCTATATTTAAACCTTTACAAATTCTCTTTGTTAGAGTAGTTGTAAGCATTTCTTAGAAACTTATATATAGGACATTGATAATTCTGGATTTTTCAAAAGATAAAATTCCTTCAAATGTTAATTTAGTAATGAGGAAAACCTTCAGATATTTCAAAATAGTTTGTTAATGATCTGGGACTACAGTTTCATAAGTTGTGGACTTTGGCAATACCAGTTTTGGGCACTACCAGTCACTCCACCAATCACTCACTGTTGCCTCTTGAGCTGCCTTTCAGTTATACTTTCTCAGTCTTTTTTTTTTTTTTTTTTTGTGAGGGCTTAGAGTTTTATTTTGTTTAGTGAATCGTGTGAGTGATCCTGTTTACTACATAGTCTGTAAACAATTTTGTCAGTATTATCTGTAAACAGGGGTAGAACCTGAAGAGAAGGAGCATCAGTAAGCTATGCCAAGGAAAGTAGTACAAAATTTTTTTCCTAAGGCAGAGGAAGGTATAAGCTGAAATATCTTGCATAAGTAGACCAAGCTGAAGATAACATGTTATTTACAGTTGGAAGATGTGAATGTTTATTTTGTATAAAGGCACTTTAATTATGCACGGAAAATGTTATTTGCCCAGGGAGATAATGTCTGTGTAACACCAGCATTATTAAGGTTGGAATAGAATGAGTTTTCAAGATCACCAATACATAGCAATTAAAAGAAGTTACTTAAAGTTGGATTTGCTTTTTAAAATTTTTAAACATAATATGTTAGCCTAAATGTCTGTATGATAAATGTGGAAGGAGATAGTGGTGGGATTATCTGTACTTGGGCTTTTTCTGTGCATAGTAATATTTTTATAGACAACCAGTGCAATGCCTTTTCCTGCCTGTGTTTGTAAATACGGCATAATAACTCCTAGTTAACTAGTGGATTTTTCATGCAGTGATAACATTAGAATATTGTAATTAGAATTAATTTTGGTTGGTTTTGGTTTTTTTTTTTTTTAGTAATTACAAGTTAATGAATCTGGGTTTTTTTTAGAGGTGCCTGAAAAAGTGACTCACTAGATACGTAGGAAGTAGTTGTGCTGAGCATGGAGTGTTCCAAAAAGTGTGAATCAAAGCAATATAAAAAGTGGGCTATACTTCAGAAAATCTAAATATGTTTGTTCAGCTCAAATCACTCCGTATGGGAAGAAACTCTTAAAAATTGCGTAATTGAAATAATCTTAAGCTTGTTTTTTGAGTTTTGCTTTCATTTCTAAAAATAAGCAAATGGAAGACCTTTGAGAATTTGTATATGACTTTTAGGCTGACATGCTTCTGACAGATGTTGTTTAAGCTTTTAGTAGAAACCTGAAGCTTCTGAACAGATATCCAGGCTTTCAAAATCTGGAATTATTCAGTGCCTGACACTGTTGTGAGTTCATGTTATGAGTACCTTTTATAGGGAATTCATTGCCACAGTTTACCAAAGGCTCTGAGAAACCTATTTTTATGTAAAAAATAAAGCGTTTTCTTAGATTAAAAGCACCCGAAAGAGCCAGTCATTTTTAATAACTGAAAAAAAAAAGTGTAGGCACAAGTTGATGTGTTGTTGGTGGCTAATGCTACTGTTTTCATTTAAATCAAAGTGGATATGAGTTGAATTGAGCACATTCATATCTTGGTGATGGAAATGCTAAGTAGTATATTGAAATCCATAGTCCCCATAATAGTAAATGAAGTTCGTCAAAGCTGTGCATTATGGCTTCTAGACTTAAAATATGTGAGATAAAAATACTACAAAATACTTAAAGAAAACAAACACAAAACAGATTCCCTCCCCCTGCCCTCAATAAAACCCTCAAAAACCAAACCCCAAAAGAACCAACCAAAATCCAAGAAGAAAACCCAAACCAAACCAATCATACCAAACTCCAGCAATTCAAAACAACCATCCCAAAGATTTATCGTGATCTGAAGGACACAGTGTGGTTTACTCTGGTTGTGTTTGGGATGGCACCAAGCCTGTTAGTGTTGGTGTGGTGTGGGTGGGTTGATCTGCTCAAGGGCAGGGCTGCCACCCACAGGAACCTGGCCATGCTGAGTGAATAGGCAGACAGGAGCCTCAGGAGAAACACGAGACTGCACTTGGAAAGGAAGAACCCCTTGCAGCTTATTAGACCCTGTCTAGCATACTGCATTTAGTTTTGGACCACTAATGCAAGAAATACTTTGACAAACAGGAGTTGAGATTAGATAGTCTTTTTTTGCTGTATTATACTAGGGAGTAAAGTAAATTGATATGAAAGAAAGCAAACAAAATTAGTAAAGAGGAAATATGTTACTCACTTAACATTACATAAAATGTTTTGTAGATATCAAGAACTTGGCATGATTCAGGAAAGCGCAGAACATTTTCTTTGGATGCTCTGTTTGTTCAGAAGTATTTTAGTAAATTTGTCTTAAAAAACGAAGTGGAATATGAAAAATGGTATTTGGAATTGCAGGGTTTTTGTGGGAAATTTTTTTTCCTGCTGCTTCCAGTAGAGAACCCTGTGTGATACTCTGGCCTGTTTAGTGCTGATTTATGTAAAGTGTGTTTAGTTTCCCATGTATCAGTAGCACTTATTTTGATAGATACCATGTCTGTTATTTGTTTTTTCCTCTATTATATCTTTTCAACTTTGTTAGGATTGTTGTCCGAGAGATGAACAGATGTTTTATTTTTCAGTACTCTTGATGTCGCTGTATGCTTACAGTCTGCATTGGAGACACTGTCCTTGAAACATTAAATGTTTGTTCCAAGTGCCCTGGGGGACTGACCTGGGATTTGCTGTAATGCACTGAGGTGAAAGTCCAGTGCTTAGGTGTTTCTGGTGAGAGGGTGATGTTAGGCAGCCCTCACATACACCTATTAATATTTTTATGTAAGTGCTTTTCACCTTGAATGAACCATCCAATTTTATGCTGATATGATCATGAGAATAGTATGGGGTGGGGAGCTCTTGCTTTTGTCCAACTTCAGCCCCATGGCTTTAGGAGCTGGTGCAGGAGTGCGGGCAGCCATTTATAGTAGAGGTAAGTCAGTGCTGACAAGGATTTCCCTGCAGAGATACCATCTAGAGCCACTGCTGCAGAGTTAATGCTGTAATTCTTGGAGCTGATCCATTGCAGTCATGCTGCATCTATCCTGAGCCAGGAACACCAACACATTGATGAGGCTTTAAAAACAAACAAAAATCCCTTTTGTATTTGCAATGAATTTTTACAAACCTCAAATGAATCAGGTTACTTAGCTGGAATGAAGGCCAGTAAATGTGTTTTCCTTAGGTCTCTTATGGGTTGGTTTGGGTTTGCTCCTGGTCTCAGGCTTGTGAATGCAAAACCTTGCTTCCGTACATTTTCATTATATAAAGTTGTTCTTGGTTTTTACTTTTTTTATATATTAATTGGGCAATCCAGTGGTTGTTTGCAGGTGGATTTACATGGCACTGGAGAAATACTTTGATTTGGCTTTATCGTCTCATTTTTCTTAATAAATGTGACAGCTTCATTTGCATATTTATCTAATGAAAGTTACTGAATTTATGTATGCTGTAAAGGGCCATGTAGGTGAGGAGTGTCTGTGTCACTGTGCTGCTTTGGTTGTGTTGATTTGAGTCTGATCTAGCTAGAATTCTGCAAAATGTGTCGATACATACTCAGCTTTTTTGTTGCATTTTGGGTTTTGTCATTTCTTTTAATAGATAACAAAGTGAAAATGGTGAGTGTTTTTGGAACCAGGACAGTGAAAAGGAAGGAAGAATGCTGTCTCCCTATAGCTAGCTATTTTACACACTATTGCTACTAAATTATATGACTATTTGTTATCTCTGGCTTTTCTTTTGAATCACATCAATACTTGCTTCCTGTTAATGTTCACTTGCAGAGAGTTTGGATTATCCAAGAGCTCCAAATTTTGTTAGATCTTGCTGTGACCATGCATTAATTTTCCCAACTTACATGTCTTTCCAGAAACGTTTCTGCTTGTGGCAGAATTTTTGGGAAAAGAATTTTTGTCACATTTTTGTTGAATATAGGCAAGTGTTTTTTCAGTCTGCTCTAGGAGTGGGAACATCAGGTAGAGAGATGGGCTGGACTATACCTGTCTTGCAAGAAGACATATCTCTCTGCCAGAGGCCCAGAACAGTTTCCTTGTTGAAAAGGAAAATCATTGTGCTGGAGCCAGGCAATTAATTGGATACAATTTTCCTGTTGTGTTGTACCAGACTTGTATGTGATTGAGCAATGCCTTAGAGTTTATTTCAGTCTTGAGAAAGTATAAATAAATGATGAACTTCCAGCAGGCTTATAATAGAAAGTCCAAAATTCTATAGTAACACTGTAGTTGAGTGGAAAAACACAGAAAATGCTAGCAGGAGATTGACTTTTTTTTTCTTTCTTTACTTTTGTAAAAAATAAACATAGGAAGTTCAGGGATTAGTCAACGGTAGCTTAGGGCATGAGGAATTTATAAGATCTTTGCAGAGCTAAGGAACATTGCAATATTGATAGTTGAACTGTGGTATATAGAGAAGGGAAATATGTGCTATTCATAATAGAACTTTTAGGTTATAAAACAACATTAAACAACCATTGGAAAGAACTGACAGTTAAATGGATTCAATTGCAAATGTCCTAATAGTGTGAAATAGGAGAACTTGTAACTAAATGCAAAATATACTGACAGTATTGTGCTACGTTAAAGTAAGTTTTTCCCCAGGAATATCTTTAGTTTTCACATGATAACTCGAATGTGTTGAAAATACTTATTACAGAAAGCCTTCAATACAGAAAGCATACTATGTCTCATATATGTATAAAACCTATCTATATAAGAAAAGAAGGGTGATCTTTAGCTCTTGTGTTAAGATAGTATTGAATAGAAACCTAAGAATTGAGTTATTAGTGCTGCATTTTGTCATAATTAGACTTGTAGTGTTTCTTCCATAAAAATAAAATAAATGCAAGATCTTAAGATAGGAAAGTTATGGATTCATGTAACCATGTATTGAGTAATACCCTTTTTAAAGGAAGGAATCAAAATGTTATGTTTCAATCCAGGATGAAAAGCTCTGTAATGGGCCAGACAGATATTTGTACAGCAAGTTCTTTTGAAGACATTTGATACTGGCTGCTGCTATCTGCATATGTCATTAGTTTTATCTGATACAGAAGTTTTTGCTCTTAAATGGAACTTTTCCAAAGTTGTTCCTTTTTTGGAAGGGGAGTGAGCTGAAATTTAAGCCTTGATTTGTCTAAAACTTAGTCTTTGCCATCATAGTATTGATGTTCTGTAAGTGGTTTTTTTGCTTGTTTAACCCCACCCCAGCAGAGTTTGATGATTATGCCTTGCTTTCTGTTTTTTTAAATTTTTTTAAAATTGGTTTTCTTGAAGTGTAATGCTTAATTGTATAGGTTAGGAGCCAGATCTCTTGGTTCTGCAAAGCTGAGCATTTAGCCTGCGTACCTTTTTGCCTTTTAATATCCTGGTGACCTTTCCCAGTAATTCGTGGCACAATTAACTGTCATTCTCTTTTTTTTTTCGTTGTTAGCTGTGATAGCTATGCCAGAACTTACAGGCAATAGAATTGCAAATCAGTTGCTGTAGTATTACTTGTGATTTTATTCTGCCATTGCTGGGTTTTGCACTTATACCTACTGTTTCCAGGTGCTTGAAGAATCTGAAAGCTTTCAGGAGGCATAAAGAGTTATTTGTAATTCTTCTTGTTTTGAACTCTGTTATTAAAAAAATAAGCTTTGTTTTTTATATCTGATGGTGAAAGAATCCATTCTGCAGCCAAGTTATTTTTGCAGGTCTGTGATCTCTGTAGATGACTCTTTGTTGTGTTCTTATCATTTCAGGGATTCCTCTTGCTGGATGCCAGAGGATTTTTAAGGTTATGTCAATATTAACACATACTTTTAAGGGACAGAGATTAAGTTTGGTGAAGTTCCTTCTATGGATTCCAGAACTTTAGGTCATTAAATAGTTAGGGTTGTATCTACTTTGGGTGAGGCTACTATACTGTGAACGAGGACAGCAAATCCTATGACATGGATGAACTGGCAGAGGAAAACTAAGGTTGGTGTGTACCTCAGAAGATTATCCAGTCCAATCTGCTGGTCCACAGCAGGTCTAATGAGTTGAGGTTGCTTGTGGACTTGGTAGAGAATTTTGTGTACAGAATTAATCCCTAGCAGGAAATAAGCTTCCGAGGTCAGTGTCAGGTGTATTAACTGGTACTTTAGCCTGTGTTGCTGTTATCTTAAGTTATGCTTCTAACTTCCAGTGTATCTATGTGTAGTTAGAATTTAGTATTATGCTTGCCTGGAGTACTTCTTTTATAGTGTAACTTAAAATTACCACCAAAATGTGTCAGGTAAATTGTAAAAGAATTTCTGGAGGAAAAGAAGCACTAAATGAATGACATAAGAATGTTCCTAATTCCATAAGGGTGGAAATAATACAACACTTTCACTTATAGCTGTCAACCACTACTTGCTTTTTAAGAACTAAAGGGGAATTTTTTTTTTGGTCTTCCTCTTTAAGGGCCTATTATCAACTGTATAGTTAAGCACCTGTAAGAGAAAGCCAGAAATACTAATAGTCGTGGAAAGGATATATTTGTTTTTGCAGTCTCCGTAGCTATTCAATGTTAGGTGAATCTGCTGGTTATGCTGCTTAAGCAGAGCTTCGGTAGGTACATAAATATTGTCAGTGACAGTGAAGGCCAGTGATTTGGTCTATGAACAGAGCCCTTCCTATGTAATTAAGGGAATTAAGTGATAGGCTGCTATTTATATTAATAATATGTTACCTATAACACAGAAAGGCATGTGGATATTCTAAGTATATTTGAATGCTCTTTACCCATGACATCATTCTGATCTTTGGTTACATTTATGAATGACTCTTAATTAGAAAGTTAAAACTATGTGTGCTTTGTTTAGATAACGTCTAACTTCCACATAAACAGATAAGAAACTATTTCTGGTGGTTTTGTACTTGAACAAATGCATTGCATCATCCCACAAGGATGATTGTGGCTTTCAAAGTACATATTTTGATCCTGAATCTCTGTATACATGCTGCCTCACTGGCTGAGATCAGCACAGATTGTACATCCATCCTGTTGCAGCATATTGCTTCCTGATCAATTTAATGCAGATCTACATTTTAGCTGCAGATTGACCTTCCCTGCCCCCATGTTCCAGAAGTGGGTTTGGGAAAGGTTAGGTTAGCAAAATACTGCACCAACACAGTTGTCCTTTCTCTGAGCTACTCTGGGACATCCAGATTGCTTTCCTGGGGGCTCCTTAGGTCACCCTCTTCTGGGATTTTGCCTGCTTCACAGGTCAGTGTAAATGTGCCTGCAGTTGAACAATTTTGTATGCAGATGTGCAGGGAAGAGGGTATTTTTTGGTTTCCTCTGGTTATCAAATGTAAGTGTGCTCATTTTCCTTCCTTCCTTTCCCACACAGCTTAATGTTGAGCCTTCCCAGGATAAGTGTTGCTGGATAAATTTTAGATGATTATCTGAGTTTTATAAACTAATACTAAAGGATCTTCATGACTACTACTCTTTATTTTGTGATCAGTAACTTGTGCTCTTTTTGTGTGTTCTGGTTTAAACTTGCTGTATGCATCTTCTTTTATAATTACTGTTTTGTTAATAATTGCTTTGTAACATTCTTTAAAGCCTTTTATGAAAATGTAGTTTTTAGTCTAATGTTACGGTACCTGTAATCTTGCAACATGATTTCAGTGGCTGCATCTGCTTGCTGGTGTTATGCCTCAAATCTAGAAAGTATGTTAAGCCATTCTGCATTCAATATTGCTTCAGACAGTTATTACACAGGTGAGCAAAGCTCAGTGCAGACTGTTCTGTCTTGTCCAGACCAAAACTTTTCAGACAATAGGAGGATTTAAGAAATATTAAGTGCTTGGTTATACTTGTGGACATTTGGAAGAGGTAATTTTTTTCAACTGCTACACTCATGCTGAGGTGTTCCAAGTATTCATTTTCATGGGACAGTTGTAGTGGCAAGATTTTAAAATTTGAATTTGTGATCATATATGGACAGAAAATTTTTTAACCTTGAAGTTTAATTGTGTTTACAGACTCAGTCAACATGCATTTTTATTTCAAAACTGGTTATATTTAATATATAAAATTATGTTTAATATTTTTATTTAATGAGATAGTGAGATTTTATTTAATGAGATAGTGGAGACAAAAAAAGAAGAAAAGAGGCAAATCAGCTTTCTAGGTGCAGTCTCTTTTATCTGAAAAGAAGTTGTGACTTTTGGAAAGTTCTGCTTGAATTTACAAATAATGTGGTAAAAAAAGTCACAAGAAAAATATTTTGGAATATAGGAAGGGGCCAGGTTTTTTGTATTTTAGTATTAGCAGTGATAGCATAATTGCTAGGACATGAAAAAGGACTTTAGTGAGCGTACTGAGTCAAATTTTAAAAAAATGGGCCAATTCAGTCCTTTTTGTTATTTGTGACCCATGTAACTCCTGCTCTGGGGTTTCCTTTCCATAAAGCTAGAGATGATACAGTGAATGGACAGGACTAACCTGCTGCTCATCAGAGAATCACAGAATGGTTTGGGTTGGAAGGGATCTTAAAGATCATCTAATTCCAACACCCTTGCCGTGGGCAGGGACACCTCCCACTAGACCAGTTTGCTCAGAGTTCCATCCAACGTGGCCTTGGAACAGTTCCAGGGATGGGGCATCATCCAGTTATTTGGGTTTTTTCCCCCCATCATTGTTCCTTTCTTGGTATTTTTAAACTTCATTTTGTTCATTAAGTACTAGCATAGTAGTAATAGTAGTTACTATTATTATATTCCAAAGCAGAAGAATTTCTGTCAGCGCTATTAATAATTCTTGGTAAAATGTCGCATTTCAGTGGAAGAAAAGCACACTAGCAATAAATGACTAGAAAATCAGAGAGGTGTTAGGTACACTACATTTGCTCAAGCAGCTGTCAGGAGTACACTTTTAAGAGTTGTGTCCATGAGCAGGTCTGAGGGCTATCTTAGCAGGTTTCTTTTGTCTTATCCGTATGCTGTGTAGACTTAGGCTGGTGGAGGTGAAATCCATATTTCCCTCGTGCATTGTATTTCTGAGCATTTGAAAGAGTATGAGGTGGGCTATACTTGCCTTTTAAATGCAGCCTTTGAAGTATGAGTGTTGTTTGCTGGCATCTTAAAAGAGGGAGGAGAAAGTTTATCTGCTTTGATAAACAAGCCTTTGGAAAGAGCTCTGTGACCTTGCTTGAAGAAGGATTATGATGACAGGAATGTCTTGTGTATTTATCTTATATAATCACAAGTGGTAAATTCAGTTAAATGTGGTTTGTTTACAGTGTAAAACACTTAGATACCTGCCTACACTTGAGGCATAGTAAGGGTATTATCATTTAAATGACTGAATTATGATCATTTACATACTTTTAACATGCTGGCAGTGTATGATGCCAAACTCACAAGTTTTGAGAACATTATCATTTAAATAACTCAAGTAGTTTAGTTTTTTCCAAGTATTAGAGCGTTAGGTTCCGGAGAATAGACATGGATGACTGTTCTTTATAAAGGTGTTAACAGGTTTTTTCTGTTCGGGTAGAACTTTTAAAGATGTCCCATAGCAGAAAGCTTGCATGACTTGCATCTTCCCACAATGCTAATGAGAAATCACATTTTGAAAACTGTGGTGGAATATACAGTCTTTGTTATTTGCTGCAAAACTCAGAGCTGCAATTCAGAGAGAACTCTTGCTTTTCAGTTTCGGTTTTACTCTTTTACAGGATTTTGATCCAATTCAAAAGGTACTTTTTTCAATATTGATTCGTGTTCCTCTGTGCTTTCTAGTACCTTTGACAGAACAACTAAAGCAAATAGCTCAGAACAAAATTTTGTCAGCTTACATTGTGCAGTGAAAATGCATTTTAGAAAATCCAAGGTCACTGAACCTACATGTTTCTGAAAATGTTGGTGGTAACACTCATTTAGAGCATGATGTTCTTGACACCATTAGGGTAGTAATCTAATTGAACCAGAATAGTGAAATGGAATAGGCAGCAAAAAAGCACAGTGAACCCCAACATCAGAGTAGGGTGTTCCTTGTTTCAATTAGCTGATCCTCTTGAGGCCTAAAGCGTCTCTAGCAGGGAGTTCCACTCTGTATTGTGTTTTTGTCAAATGCTGGGTAGTAACTTCCTTTCATTTTTTAATGTACGTATATTACCATTAGAAAATATGATACTTCAGGTTGGAATTAAATTTCCCTTTATTTTTTATGGTTGAGAAGGTGAAAAATAAAATATTCTGCAAAATACTGTTCTTAGTAAAGTATTTGAGAAAACTGAAGAAGTAAGAGCAAATCTATGGCAGAAAAGGTTATGGGTACACAGAATATTTCTAAACCAGTCATCAGATGCCAGGTGAGTTCTTCTGCATAACTGGTCCATCATTCATCCTATCCTGCTGTCCTGGTTTAGGGCAAATTTTTGAGAAAATCTCCAAAGGGGGCCCCTCCAGAAAGCAAACCCACGTGGCCCCTTCCCCCAGTCGGTTTGGGAAGGATTCCTCAGAAAGAAGTGGAAAGAACCTGTTTATTTAGCCAGCAAAGCACTCCCCAGCACACAAAATGAACAATACCAGATGACAAAACTAATTCACTCTGAAGAGATGACAAATTCAGAAAGTCTCTCCAGTGGATGGTTGCTTTTATCAGTCCCTCTGGCACTGGGAAGGGCTGCAGAGTGGGCCCCTGTCGGCTGCACAGTGTGAGCTCTTGGTGTTTCCTTGGGTCCTGGTCTGGAGCAGGTTCAAATGGTTCCAAGGAGAGAGAAAGAGAAACAGTCCAGGGAAAGCTTAGACTGCCACAACTAGCTAAACTAACTAACTAAGAAGCAAAAGGAGTGCGGTGTTCTGCCCCATCTGTCCCCAGACATCAACAGTCCAGCCGAATGTGGAGGAGTGAGTGAGTGAGTGAGTGAGGCCGATAACAAAAACTGTGCTTCGTCTCCCCGCCTTCGCTCTGAGAGCCAGTTTTGAAGGCACAGAATAGAATACCCAGCATAAACAAAACACATGATTGGGGATACAAATATCATAAAGTCACCCTAGGACACCTGCTGATGTTGATTCTCACACTTGGGCCACTCTTAAAACAACTAAACTTAGACTTCATCTCCCTTGTTTGTCCTCTGTAATGTTGGTGCTGTCTTCCTTCCAGTCTTTGGGATGAACAGAATTGGCAGATTTTTAAGAGTTACCTGTTTTTCACAATGCTTCCCCCCTGGAGTCTATAAGTAATCCCAACTGCTGCCTTTGTCTTGCTACTGTCTTTTTCTGCAAAGTGCAAACAACAGTGGTAAAATTCCAGCTTTATGCACCTTGCCTTGGCTTTGAGTACGTACGGTGATGGAGCAGCCAGACGTAAATCAATTTAGGGGCTGGAGAGAGGGAAATCAGAGGAAAGAGGAAAGGCTGGAAGAAAATTTTCTGCTTCTGTTTCTCATTCTTTCTAAATACAAGCAACCAGTTCTCAGGTCATATTCTCTGGTTTGAGCTGGTAACCATGGAAGGTGGCCTTCAGGTGCTCAGATGCTGTGAGGGCAGGAAGCACATCTGTATAATCAGTTTGGAGAACTGTTGAGGTAAACTTTGTACCAGCACTGAGGCTATACTGGGGATAAACAATTGGGTGAGAAGAGCACTGAGCACTGAAGATAGCAGGGAGTTTGCACGGGAAATTCTACAAGGATGGGATTGAGACAAGGGAATCAGTGTTCGAAGTGGATCAAGTGATGCAGAAGAGAATATTGAAACTGAAGAGCAATTGAAGTCACAATTGCACACTCTAGATTGCAAGTTGCCCTTTCTTTAAAAAAAAAAAAAGAGAGAGAAAGAAAAACCAACAGGAAACATGTATTGCTACTTCTCCTTTTTAAATGTACTTGTACCATTAGGCACAGGTGCCCAAAGAGCAGAGTTCTGTGCTATTGAAAAATTATTGTAAACATAACAATTATCACTTAAGGTAACAAAGCTTTTTATTGACGATTTTCTATGTTATGCTGTTTGAGTATTTAATTTTTAAAAAATGCTTACTTCTCTCAGGTTCTATTAAAATATTCTTAGCATATTGAAAAGAGCCATTGCTACAAGCAGTGCAGGAATGGCAGTTGTAAGGAGCTGTATTTGTAGTGAAGTACAGTATATCCAGAGCAGACATATATTTTTATTTTTTTAATTGAACTAGTCATTTAGTTGGAAGATGGGTCATCTTCCGTGAAAGATTTTAGGAAAAATAGTTTCAGCTCTTTATATAAGTCTGTTCTTAGTGAGGAGTGTGCTGTCTCTCTGCCATATTTGAGACTTACTGTTGAACACTTCACCTGTTTTTAATTGTGACTTGTTAATGAGAGCATTCCCTATTAGAGTTCACTATGTGGTTTTGGTTTAAGTTGAAATAGCAGCATGGAAATACTTGTCATTTGTATGCTCCTGTCATAATTAAATAGTTTGTTTCATACTTAATGTAGTTTCGAATATGTTGTTTCATGAAGAAATCTACTAATTCAGTTTGCATTTTAGTTGATACTGAGTAAAGATTAGTGTTTTTTCCCTTGAAGTGACAATGATAACTTCATATCTGCAGAATGTAAAAGCTCTAGTAGTTTTCTTTTAAAATAAATGGTAATTGGTTTTTTTTTTTCTTTTTTAAGTTCATTATTTGGTTGAATAAAGTGACTTTGTGACTTCTTGTGGGTTTTTTGTTTGTTTTAGTTTTTTGTTTACTATTTNTTTTTTCTTTTTTAAGTTCATTATTTGGTTGAATAAAGTGACTTTGTGACTTCTTGTGGGTTTTTTGTTTGTTTTAGTTTTTTGTTTACTATTTTGCTGTTTCTGGTATTTAAGTTTTCAAGCTAAACCTTTCGAAGGGAAGTGAAGAAAACATCGAGGTTCCTGATGTGCCTTTTAAGAAGCACTGAGGTTGAGAAACAGGTGGCAGAAAGCTGCTGGGTGGTGGTTGATGATAATGTGTCTTGCTTTGCATTAGTTCTGTTTGGTACTGCATGAATGGATGGTATTGGAAGTCTGGAGATACTCAGCTGCTGAGTCTGGAAGTTGGCAGGTCCATCCAGTTTGTGCAGTCAGGTGGTAAGATAAGCTGCTCAAGTTGTCCAGTTTTTAATTAAGTGTGAAAAGTATAACCTAACAAGGTAAATGAGGCACCTTTGTTAAGAGCACATGTTTATTTTATCTGACTTGAACTAATTTTGAGACAGAGAAGCAAGTAAATGTACTAAAATGCACTTTTGTGCATTTTTAGTACATTTACTAAAATGTATTTGTACATGTTTGTCCCATGAAAGGTGATTAAGAATTAAATAATATACTTTAAGCTCAGAAGTTTAGCACCCCTTTGTTTCTAAGGTACCTTGTTGAATGTTGAAGGAGTACAGGATATTCTGTGATGTTTTTCCAGTCCCTTGTGTGCTTTGCAGGTGTTGCTGTTGCATGCTGGGAGGGGGCTGGTCTACACTCAGTTCCACCTCGTGTCTGTGAGTGTTTTGTCTATTCCAAAAGAAACCAGAACATATAAACAGGGAGAGAACTGGAGGTGTTCTGTGATGCAACTCTTGAGGCAGATATTAGGGAGAAGAGCACAGCAGCTGTGCACTGCACAGGGTGTGTTTCCATAATTGCTGTGAGATGTTACTGCTCCCAGCATAGACCTGGTGTGAATGGAGGAACTTGGTGGGATGAAAACTATTTGAAATACAGAGAGAAGAAAGAGAGCTGACTTCGGACACTTTCCTGGAAACCTAGATGGGAGATTCTGAGTGCAGTCAAGGAAAGTGCAGTGCAGTGAAGCCAAGAGATCTGTAAAGGCTTGAGGTGGTGTGTACGATACTTTTCTGCTGTAGTCTGTCATTTAAGCATGGCTAAAATACAGCTGCTTCCTCAGCCCCGAGGAGCTAGTGTCAGGTGGCAGCAGAGGCAGGAGGTAATTTTGAGATCAAGTAGGAGAAGGACTAGCTTACTTCTTTCCAAGTCTGTGGTAGACAGACTAATTCCTGCCTATTAACCAGAGATGTGTGGAAAAGTATTTTCATGTGAGAGGGTCTTGACTTTCACTTGCTTCCTGTATCTCTTAGGTTTTGTAACTTCGGTGGATGTTCACATGAATTTGTGTATAAGCAATCAGGAGAGCTGTTACTGATCTATATACAAATTTAATGTTCTGTTTCTGTTATAACAATAACATCTTAATTGTTTTAAGGCTGACTGGGCAAACTTGTGAAGTGTTTTTTTCTGGTAAACTTAAAAATTCATCTAACAAAAGTGTCACAGATTTGCTTGGGATTTTAAATTTTTTTTTCTTTTATTAAATAGTGCAAAGCTGTAATAATCCAATGAAACATTCTACCAACCTGCATCATGTATTGTGTTTGATATCCCTAGTATTTGCTTAAGACCCTAGTATAATACTTGGCTGCAGAAGAAAATCTTTTTCCAAAAAATGTAAAAGAAGAAATAGGGACACACGTGTTTCTTTTAAACCTGTGTTTAACCACGTTGCTCTTAATGCTGCCAATTCCCAGTGGCCCAACCTATTTTCCTTTGAAACAAGCTTTGGATAGCATCTAATTCTAATTAAAGTTTATTAAAACTTTGTACTAATAGTAGACTAATTATAGGTAGTGTAAAAGTCTTGCTGATTTTCCTTTAATCAAAGTGTTATCTTGTCTACAGCTGTATTAAATTTAAGCTTAGATGACAAACCTCTGGGAATGTCAAAGCTTATTACTTAACAGCAAAGATGTTTTTTGTGGGAAGGCTGTGTTTGTATGGGGAGTGGAGTTTGAATGTTACGTGAACTTAATTTGAGGGCTCATCTGTTTCAGTGATACACAGTACAGATGCTTTTTTTCCATGGAGTGGATGGACTGATTTCATGCATAGTATCAGTGCATTGCCACTATTATTATATGTCATCATTTTTAATGACAAGCTTGTTGAGCTTTCTTCCATGTTCTGTTTGGACTGTAAATTTTGAAATAGTTCTTTAAATGTTTTTGTTTTGAGCTTCTAGTATATGTTCTTCTGTCAGTTGGGGTTTTTGTCTTTTAGTAAATGACTCATTTTCCTGGTTTGGTTTAGTTTCTGGACCTTGTTTTTTGTTCTTCTAAGAGCATAGATAATGAATGGTAGCAGAATTTAATATATTAAATGTCAAGAATACGTTTCAAAAAAGGGTGACCTTTGTACAGAAAAAGCCTAACTGTTCTCAGGACAGCAATTTTTCTGAAATGCTGATTAGACACAGAAAAAATCTGCATGTCAATTCTGGTTCTTTTGCAACATATGGCCAGTTTCTAGCTAGATAATTTTTACCATTGATTAGGAAGTTCAATTTCTATATTTAGTGGGAAAAGCCTTTGACATCATTCTGGTTTTTACCTATGCTTGCTTGTTCTGGATAGAATTCCAGTAACTTGCATAATTTCAGTATCAAGAACACTGAAGTAGAGAAGTCTAATTTTAAAATTTGAGAAGTACGAGAATTGTTAATGTGGATGTTGAAGTGTAGAAGTAGCTTGTTTGGCAAGCTTTGGACTGTAAAGATGGAATTAATATTTTAGGCAACCCACAGAATATGTGGGTATATTCCTATAATTAATGGAAAATTCAGTATTTAAAGTCTTCAACTGTAGTTTCTGTTCTGCTTTTTGTTGCATTGGTTTTGCATTACCCAGCCCAGGCAGTGTGTTGTGTATCGTGGCCTTGCCCTCTAGTGGCTGCAACTTTAAATAGTGAATGGAAAAGGCATTTTCGTGCTTAGGGAAGGGAATTGGAAAACTTTTTATGGTGGTTTAAAGAATTAAATCATCGGGGGAGGCTATTTCTTCTTAAACTGACAATCTAGAACCTCTGATGCAAGAAATATGCTCTTTTTGTACTTCGAAATTTTTTGTCTGTGTTCCAGAGGGAAGTATGGCACATTAGTACAAAAAATTTTAAGACTTGATAATGACTTTTCAGAGGTCTGGGCGACCACTCCCTCAGGCTTTTCAGCTGAAAGGGTGAGGGGTTTCTGGCAGTACTTTGCAGTTCCCCTGCTCCTAAATGCCCACTGGCAGATTGGTCACGGACACTGATGTGTTCTGAGTGCATTTCTGTTGACAAAGAAATAAAGAGATTTGGGTTATTGGTTGTTTTGTGTGTGTGTATCTTCTTCTATTTTTAGCTTGTCTGAAGAATCACATTTGTGGGTACAGGTGTTACCAGTGTAACATCCTTGATGACCCTGATGGAAAATAGCTAGGAAAAAAGCAAGCAAAATACTTTTGTCTGTGTAGAAAGCTGTACCCTGGCAAGTTTTGCCATATTAGCAACCTGTCTAATCTGTAAATCCAATGTATCTTGCATGAGATTTTTGCCCTTGACTAAGATGTGTGAATCATGAGTCACCATGTTTGGTACTGCAGTTACCAGATCCTTCAGCGCTTTATCTGCCCTCTGCCCATCCCTCTGCTGGGGTGGTTCTGCCATGAACCTGGGAGAAGATTGCCCCTTGTTTTGAAGCCAGTAGGACACAGGTAAAGTCACAAATGATGAATATTCTGTAAGATTTCTTATCAAAAATCAGCTCATACAGTCTCTCCCATTGCTGGCTGACCCAGATCTCTGTATGTGGATTTTTTAAAGTTTAAAATAAATAATGTTTATTGTGGAATTGTTGGTCTCAAAGGAGCACCAGAATAAATCAGCCTTTGTTCATGCATACCAGTATTTAATTACTACTTGCTTTAAAAGTCCTGATCCAGGAATGCATTGCAAATAAATACAGCCTCCTCCCAGGATATTTTTGCTCTCATTTTGTTGGAGCTATGGCTTGGCAATGCCTTGAGTACAAATATTAAACTCCCAATTGTCAGATTTCTCTTCTGTGCTGGAAATGAATTTTCCATCTTTGGATGGAGCTGCACCCTTCTCTTTTGGTGTTTGGTTTCCAGTTAATTGCATTTGCTCTCTGCATGGAATGCTGAAGTTCAAAACACAGAATGAAAATAAATTTAAATTTAGTAATTTTTTTTAAGGTTTGGTCTGCCCTTGATGCAGAGAAGTCTTTGGAAAAGCAAGGAGGAGCGTATTGCTCTGGTGCCCTGTTGTTTTCAGTATGAGGAGCTGTGTAGTGAACGCTCACTGTACTCTATTTGGGTAATATTTGTGGTTTGGACCTCTTACAAAAATAGCGTGTTTGACATGATTAAAACTAGTGCGGTATCATTTGTACTAAGGCAGTTCCCTTCAGTTAGGACTTGTACTTTTGCGTCTTTATTGGCTGCTTTGAATTTATATCACAGTAGCTTTAAGTTTATCCTCAGCATGGCATTTTAGCTGTAGTTGAGCAATGTGCTGAACATTATTTTTCTTATGACACTTGTGCTGTGTGAATTAATAGTTTGGGAGCAGATGATGGCAGAAAGCAAGCGAACATTGCTTTGTCCAAAGGAGAGATGAATTAACCAGGCCTGTTGCAGGTGTTTGTTTAAAAAAAAAAATAAAAAATACTGTAGTGATATTAGACAAGTCCTTTCAGATGGAATATGTCCCGTAATAAAAGGAAGGGAGGAACTTTCTTAAATTTTTCAGGATATTTTGAGAGTTTTTATATATAGAGAGATAATACCAAACCATTCCTGCATTGCATTTAGAGGTATCTGTGAAATCAGATGTGGGTTTTTTTCTTTATCTGAACGTGTCATTGCTGGGAGTTTTCTCTGCCATAAACCAGCAGCAGTATGGAATTAATGATAGTAGGTAAACACAGCACCTTGTGTGGAAGGAGTAGGAATGAGAAATAGTTTGAAATAGTTTCAACAATTCCCTTTACTCTCTAAGTTTTAAAGTCAGCATGTGCGAATAGATTCTTCTGTGCCAGGAGTAGAGGATCTTTCATGTAATGATTAACTAATTTAGCAACTTAACAGTGAGTAGCAAGACAATTAAGAAGCTTTTGCAGTTCTGCACCTGCCTTGAAACGTTGAGTTATGTTGGGAGTTGGAAGTTTCCTGAGAAACTAACAAGCTGCTTCATAACCTTTTGCTTTCGTATAAGTAGTTGTTCTCTTCTGGCGGAGTATCTGGTAATCTTGACTTCTGTTGTGGTTTTTCTCCAATTTGCTTGCAAATGAAAATGTAATTGTTTGCTGATAGAAGTTCAGTAGCGCAATTTTCTTAAGGAAAACTTCCCTTTCAATTAATTTTTTGCTAGTGATTTAGTTACCTCATTAGCTTGAGATTTTTGAGGAAGCAGAAACAATGGATAATGTTGGTGTTGGATTTCTCATTCTGAGTATTTACTGACAGATGCTGATAGTATTTCAAGATTGCTTTTTAAAAAATCTGGTTTTCACTTGTTTTCTTCTTTTTCTGTAGTTTCTGGTTATTCTTCAATGTTTTGCCATAAAAACAAGTCATTTGGTTTCTTTAATAGGTATTACAGAAGTTTGATTTTAGTTTTTGTTTATGCAAGGTTGTAATAAGGTCAGTTAAAATCCAAAGACCAGGAGAGATTTATGCCTTACCTCTGTTCTTAAATTAGGGCAAAGTTCTGTCCAAACATGACAAACCTCTCTCTTTATGTCATACTTTTCATTGCAGTAGTCAGAGACAGAACCATATTTTATTTTGGTCTTGCGCTTCATTAGATTGGCCAAAGAATGTTAACTATCAAGTTTAACCATTTTTTGATTGTGAATTTAAGAATAAAATTTTTTGGTTTCTGAATAGTATTAGTGTTCTTCACTAGTGCAGAATATTTATGGGTGCTTTTGCCTCCTAAAGGCAAGAGTAAATTGCAATAATACATTACAAACCTTTAAAAACATGTATGAAACATGTATTTGAAAAGAAATCAAGATTGTGTATGAGAACCTGCTCTTTGCAGAGCTTATTTATTTTATCTGGATACATGTGTCCTACCAATACAGTCTTTGGGAATTTGTTCATGTTGAGAGCAAATTAACTTTACTTATTGCAAATTTTGAGTGTGCCATATTGTCAAACTTTAATTCCATTTATTAGAATAAATAATAGTGTTCAGCTTTCAGTCTAGTTTTGTAGGAAAGTATTCCTGTAAGGGCATCAGGATTGATGAGTATTTCAGCAATATTTTACACTTGGAAGTAATTAGCCTGAAGAAGCCTGGATTTCTGGGTAATGGCCTATTAGAGTGTTTTATTTCTTTATTTTAAAGCTGCATTAAGTTGCAGTATATTTCCATACTTGATTAATAGAAAGAACAGTAGCATTAAGTGAAACCTCGGGAAGTCACCTTGGCCATATGTTTTCCCCAGGGTCCGTGTTGGATGTGACGACAGAAGTTGAGATAAATGATACAAAGTAATCACTGGTGTCACAGTGATACATGATACATGTATGTACAAATGTCTTGTGTAACAAGAGGCTGAGCTTCTTTAATGAAATTAGTTGGGAAACTTCTTCGCAATTACAATTTCCTTCTAGAAACCTGTTTTTATCTACTTTTTACTGGTTTTATGAGTACATTGCACAAGTCAGTGTTTTAATATGGAGCCGGAAAAGTTATTTCAAAGTCTCTGTGTGTTATGTAAGATATTGTCATCTATGATGGCAGAAAGACAAAATAAGTCTCTAATATTCTAATGAGTCAATTTGAGCATCTTGGGATGATGTGTGAATAATCATTTCCTGGGAAACTTTCTGTTGATTGTACTTTATTATTAATGTATTTTAGCTTTGCAATTAAAGCAATGATGTACCTTAAAATTCTCTCAGCATTTTCAGGATGGGATTAAAATAGTACTTGAGAATTTTCATGTAGGCTGAAAATTCAGTTTCCTTGAGAATATTGTGTATAACTAGTACTGAGTTGGGTAGTTTTTTGTGGGAAGCTTTTGTGCTTTTTCTGTATTCAGAATGGAATTGCATATTTTCTGAAAGTGTTAATATCCTTCATCTCTTTTGTGATTCATGTACAAAAGTTTTAAAGCATGATGCATGTGACAGGACAGGCTTTCATTCTGCTGAGAAGAGAATAAATATAAAATTCTTCTAGTTATCCTGAGACCATCCAGCACTTGTAGCAGAAGTCTGATACTCAGAAATTTTTGTGAACTGTGAGAATAAGTTAAGTAAAAGAGACATTCTCAAGAGTAGTAATTGGTAACTATGGTGACACTGTAGCAAGTCAGTTGGCTATATATAAACCAAATTACTTGTAAATTAGAACTCTTCCTCTACATCTCTTCTTTTTAAAAATAGCATTTTGCATCACAATTAGTGACACTGATGTGTAGAGATGGATCTATTTTATAAGGTGGTTGCATTTTGTGACTTGAGGTTTTTGGTGAGTATCTGTCTTGTCAATCTTCTCCTTTTGACAGTGAATGCCTTTTTGGATTATTTGAATAATCTAGGGATAGATCAGGACCCCAGTACATGAGCAGCTTCTACGTTTTGCAGTCACTTCATTCCACACTTCGTGTTTCTTGCAGAAAATTTTATTTAGAAGAGGAATTAATATTTTGTATCATGCCTGGGATTGCTTCTGCTCACATCCAGAAGATTCATCATGAATCTTCTACCAGTGTGTACTAACTACAGAATTTTGAGGAGGCCTTACAGTATAATAGGGAATGTCCAGGATTTGTTTTTCTGTGACTCGTTGTTGTACTACATTTTTGCATTATGGAATGTGATTGCTGGGAGGTGTTAATTTCACAGCTGTCAAGTTAAGCTTGAAATGTTTGTTTCTAGAAAATAGTTTGTGTGTTACTTGAATGCTACCAGTTCTGCTGAAGGAGGGTGAAGGCAAATAGGTTAGCAAGGGGAACCATCCTTTGTGATAATGTTTCCATTCACATTGGTTGTGTACAGTCATAGTGCACAATCATAGAATAAAAGCATAGTTTTCAGTTTAATCTGTTACTTCAGTATTGGTATATATGATATATTTATCATCTTATATGAAGAATTCTTTCCCTGTATAAACTGCTATCACCATAACACTAATGGGGTTTTTTCCAGATATTTTCTTGTTTTAGGTGTTTGGAGCGTTGATAGTTCCTTTCAAAACTAAAGTAAATAAAAGCAGTCTGCAGGTGAGTTAGGGATGTTCATACAGTTCTGCACTGACTGATGTTGAGGGGTTCAGGAATTGCAATGCAATTTGTTTACTTACTTACATTTTCACAGAATCACAGAATGGTTCAGATTGGAAGGGACCACAGTGAGTCATATGGTTCAGTCTCCCTGATCAAGCAGGGTTATCTGAGAGCATGCAGCACAGGATTGTGTCCAGATGGTTCTGGAATATCTCCAGCGAGGGAGACTCCACAGCCTCTCTGGGCAACCTGTTCCAGCGTGCAGTTACTGCAGAGTAAAGTTCTTCCTCATATTCAGGTGGAACTTGCTGGGCATCATGAGGCCCATTGCCTCATGTCCCATTGCTTGGTACCACAGATTAGAGCCCAGCTCTATCCTCTGACACCTCCCAGCAGATACTGACAGCCATTGGTGAGGTCCCTTCTCAGTTGTCCCTTCTCGAGGTGCTCCCAGCTCCCTTAGCCTGTCTTCATAAGAGACATGCTGCAGTCCCTTAATCATCTTTGGAACCTCTGCTGGGCCTGTTCCAGGGGCTTTGTGTCTTCCTGGACTGAGGAACAACTACATTTTATGAAAAAACATGTATTTCATGAAAGCAAGGATGATGTAGGTCATGGTTTCCTTAATTTTCTTAATTTGGCTTGAGTTGTCTCCTAATACAGAGAACTTCAGATTTGGACATAAGCAGTAGAGATTTTTTTCCCTCATTTTCATATACATGCACAAATTTTGAATTGTGAGCACGGGTTTTTGCTTTTGTTTTAAACTAGAGAACTTGGATTGTGATATAGTTTGAGGTCCTGCACTTAAATTTGAAGCCATCTTCTGTCATTCTCTTAAGTATGAATTACTTGGAAAAATGCAACAATGCTGCTTGAGAATTATACTTGATAAAAATAGCTCAAACCATTTAAGTAGCATATTTTTTAAGATCCATGTTGCTAGTTGTAAAACTGAATAATTAGATTTGTTTCATATTTTTAGTAGTCTTTCTGTTAATAAAGACCACTTTCTAATACAAATCAAAAATGATTGTAAAATAAGTGTCTGATATCCGCTTCCTCAATTTTTGGATGCGAAGTAGATTATCTGTAACTACTTGAAGAATAGTATAGAGCTATTGACTAATAGCAACCCTGAGTCCTGAGCTTTTTACCTTCAGATGAGTAAGTTGAATTGCAACTATTAGCAAATGTGTGGTTTGAATAATGATTTAGAAAGTAAATGTGATGCTTAAATGGGCACAACACATAGGAGGTGGCATTAAGTCTGCAAACATACTTTTTTTTGTGCTTTTCTTTTTTGTTAATGATTTTAATATGCCAGAATTCAAAGTTCTGATAGGTATAAGTGCACCTGTAAAAGTCAGGAGTTAAAATAAGCATTGCAAAGTCATATGTCAAAATAAGTCTGTGCTGAAATGTTCACGGGTATAACTTGAAAAGGTTTTCTTTGCTCTGGTGAGAGAGGTGACATTTTGCTACTGAGGAAGGCTCTAGAGCAACTCAGGGTTGTAGCCAAACACACATTTTATGCACAGTTAATCTGTTGGTGTCTCTCAGTGCTGGGCATTGCCTCTTCCTCTCCACAAATCCATCCATCTTCCTTCCCTATCATAGTCCCTGTGTCCTTTTCAGGCAAGGTCTGCTGACCACTGACACAAAAGTTGAGTGACAGGGCCTGTAGTGAACTTCAAAGCACTTGAACAACCAGGACATGGCAAGGAACACTGGGATTAATATTTTATAGCACCTCAAATAATGCATCTGAAAAGGCCAAACTGTGTTTATAATCCAGGCTCTGTTACGCTGGCACAGTTTATTTTGCTTGACGACAGGTATGAGTAACCAGCAGGGTTGTCCTGGCAGTACAGACAACAAAACTTCAAGGTGTAAACAGACAAAGGAACAACTTAGTTAGCAGAAGAGCATATTCCCTCCTGTCCTTTTCCCTCTACCCCTTTGAACTACTGGCAAATTTGGAAGGATAGCATTGGATTCCTGGGAATAGCTGAAGATTTTAACCTTTTCTCATCAATGTAGCGGGATTTACATTAGGGTTACACTTTGAGTTAAAAACACAGTGACTTTTTTTGTCCCATGCTATATTAAAGAATGTCAATTTTTTCTTCTTTTATTACTTATAGAAGAAGTAGTAGAGTTTATTATTTTTTAGAGAAGTTACTGAAAACCACTAGCAAGTTTTGCTTCACTTGAGAAACCTAATACTTAATAGTCCTTGAAAAGCCAACTGCCACTCCTTCATTCTGTTCGATCTGACTGGAAAATCCCTTTCTTCACAGCTGGTTGCTTTTAGTTTCATAGTGGGTGCCTGCCTGGGGTAGTTAGAATCATTTTAAAAAGGAGTTTTCATAAGAACTCAAAAGTTAATGCACTAGTTTTGTTTCTGAGTTGAAGGAGCTGGGGTTTAGTAAGCAAAGAGCTATTAGATCTATGTGTTTAAGAAATGGAAAGCTAAATAGAAAAGCAGTTTTGCTTGATCTACCCCACCCTGTGAATTACTCTTGCTTATGGAGACAAATAACTTCTACTTCCTTGATAGACTGGTGGAGTTATGCAAGTGAGAGGAAAGGAATTTAGGATCTGTCTAAGCAGACCAGAATGAGGAACTCAATCAATTGGATCTGGAGGTAATTTTAGCATTTGAATTTCTCTATCTTACAGCCAAAGGACTGACCTGGAATTCAGTATGGTTTGCACAGTGTACTCTGCTAGCAGAGTTCTGCTCCCAGAATGAGAAAATTGTCAGTGTTAAGACTTCAAATGAGATAAAATAATCTTGTAACAATACGAGAGAAAAAAAATTTCTAGCCAGTGTGACAAATGTTGGCCATGTTGGTTTGACCGTGGTATATATTGTTTTAAAGGCTTTGGCTTTGCACAGTTGGACTTGTGCACATTGTATTTTGTTTCCTGGTAGAATTCTCAGCATGCAATGAGTAAATGAACTCAGTTATATTACTGCTTAGTGAAATATTACTCCAGGGCAAGTATTGCAATTTCTATATCCCTATTTACTTCCTGCTTTTGAGTATTAGCTTTAGTACTTGAGGGGTGCATTTATAATGCCTGCATCAATTGTTTAATGATTATTTAGTGTGAGACAAGGAAGAATCTTTCATCATTACTGCAGCATTTTATGGTTTTAACTGCTCTGGCTAATGGCCTTGCTGTCTCTTTATGGTGGTAACCAGGGCAAAAATGAAGCTGCCAACTCCTTATGGGTTATAGTTCATAATTTGACAAAATAATTTAAGTCTTTCTGGTTCAAGCTAAAGCCACAAAGGTATAACAGGACCCTGAAGCTCATGGAAGTTGTGCGTACTTCTTTCACAGAGGAAATAAGAGGTGAGAAAAAGAATGGTAAACTAGGAGATTCTGAAATTGGGGTTCTTTTTCTACATTAGTTGTTTAGGCAGTGAAAATTTATTTAATACATAAAATATATTACTTTTTGACTTTGTGTAAAAGGCAATAGCCTACATTTTGGTACTTATTTACTTAATTATTAATTCAGCTATGGAAAGAGGCTGAAATAGGTTTAATTATATGTAATGATTCTTCTTCCTGCATTTTTTGATGTAGAAGTTGTTCATCTTCACATACTGAATCTCACCTCTCTGTGGACAAACTGCCTCAGTTTTCCAGCAGTTCTCCTCACTGTAGTTCTCAGAATAATTGCCCAGAATTCAAGCTGGATTAGGTGGAGTAGCAGTGATGTGCTATTAAAATGGCAAATGATGGCTGTACATAGTAATAGCAAATATTAGAAGTATAAAAAAGCTGGTCAGTTGTTCCTTCCTGTAGTTCTACTGTAATTAAATCCAGATAATCAAATCACTGAAGAAGTGTGCTACTTTCAAGATTTTCTAAACATCTCTGAGCCCATATTTTGTCTTCTCTGAGATCCTTCAGAAGTGTCTCATCCTGTATCAGGCCTGTATATGGCTTGGGAGAGAAAACACATCATGGCTTTCTCACTTGTCAGGCTAATTAAGGAGCTCTCTTCAGCATGCCTCCTGGAAGATGTTGCAGTAGTGATCATTAAACAGAATGAGTTTGTTATTGCTAGTTGGTTTTATTACTTGGAAGAAAACAGTTAACCTACATTTCATAAGTTAGGTTAAAATCTGTCCTCATGGAACATAGCAATTTGCAACTTCCTAGTATCAGTTAGAATTAACATATTTTATGTGCTTAGATTTGATGTATTATGGTTTGGGATCACTACAGAAGAATCTTCTTTTTCTCTAATCAAAAAATACTAGCAATTTGTTATAGGGGAAAAATCGTAGTGGTATCTAGCTGCGTGAAAATAAGACATGAACGTGAACTGATTTTGCAGGTTGTTGATGCTCTTTTGAGTCATTTACCTAGAAGAAGGAATGTGATTTTTATGCACCGTAGGTCAGAGCAGAGGAGGTACATTTGTTCCATTTGCAAAACTGAAGAGTAACTTGAAATACTATAAATACTAAATTTGCAAAATAAGTACTTAATTCCTTGCAAAACAGGGAAGCAAAAACCTGTCATTTTTTGAAACTTCCATAATATATTTTCTAAGGAATGTGGAATATACTGGAGAAGTTTGTGTGTACTGATGAACTGCAAGTTTTACTTTAGAATAAAATCTTCACAAATTTTGTGGAAGCAGCTTGGTAAGGTGTCTGCAATTAATTGATCTTACTAATGGCTTGTAGGTGGGAGGGCATCTAAAAAATAAATTACTAAAGAAGAAAGACAGGCTGGGATATTTTTTGTCTGAGATGATATGATAATGGAGCGTAAGTTTCTTGAATACTTTGTGTGTTACCTTGTATTTTTTAAGAAAGGAGGGGAAACCAGCACTCGTACAATATATACAGCCATCCCTTGAATTAAGGATGTGGTAATACTTTAACAGTCCTCAAAAGCTGAGTTGTTTTGAATGTGTGTGAGCTGCCATCTCTGCTCTACGTTGGACTTGTTGTTAATATAAGGTACCAAAGGGCTGGGACTTCGCTCTGGAGAGTGAATTATAAAAGCAAGTATAATTAGGCCAGTGTATGCTGCCATTTTTTCTGTCAGCACTGGCTTAAGTACCTCCTTGTTTACTTTGCATCAGCTCGAAACTGGTTTGCAATGACTAAACAAATGCCTGAGCCAGCCCAGGTGATGAGGTGGTGGCACAGCTCGGCAGTGAGAGCTAGGAAGGGCAGGGGGCATTGCTGCTCTGTGAGCTGGCACTGCTGCTGGAGCTCAGGCTGCGCTGGGAGCAGGGAGGACAAGTGTTGCTGGATTCACAGAAGGTGCTGCGTTACACAGCTGCTGTGTGAAAGGTGTTGGTTTGGGAATCTGAGAACTCACTGTGCATACCGCATAACTAAATAGTACATTAAAAGCCAGTATACTGCCGCAAGTACTAGTTAATGTATAGATACATTTGTTTCAGGGCTTGCACTTGATTTTATTTCCTGAAGATAGCTTTAGTAATAGTGCAAAAGGGATGGAGAGATTGACCTTTGAGAAAGATTTGAACTAGTGAAAAACAGCATGGAAGTAACATTTGAATTTGCTACCTGAAAGGGACTGGCTCAGTGGGTTCCTGAGGAGTGGCTACATTAAAGATAACTGAATCCTTTATGGCAAGATTTGAAGACAGTGTGTTTTCCGCTCCTTAGACATCAGCTACTAACATGTGGCTGGTATTTCTTCTTTACTAGATGCAGGAAGAAGCATATTTACAAACAGGATGAAAAGACTTAAAGAGCATCACTTTTCTAAAATTTATGTAATACAAATCAGTAGTATGCACTTAAGTGGACATCAGTTACATAATATTAAATGTAATGTGTATTTTCTGTCGACATTTGTTTACAAATATCCTTTTGCAGTTTGAATGTTGTGACTGCTGATGTTCTACAAGTTTTGTATGGCTGATGCTCTGTTGCACTTCTTTTCCTGTGGTCACTGTCCTGTATTTCCTTGTGCTATCTTGTCTGAGTCCCATTTGCAGATTCTGCAAAAATGAGGTTGCAAGGGGCAATGATTAATCAAAATGAGGGGAGGGATAAAAGGCAGATATGCACAGAGAAGAAAAGGGAGGGGGAGAGCAAATAAGCAGAAGCATGTTTGTTTCTCCTTGCCTGTGAATCACTTTTTCATAACAGAAGAATTTTCAAATGAAGAAGAAAGCTAATTGAAAACAAACAGGAAGCAAGAAATAATTACCTCTACACTGAACCATGAGAGGCATCAGTACTTTCAGACTATTAAATTAACAAGCTAATTAATTTGATTGGCTTTTAAGCATATAACTTATAAAAGCTATATGATATACTGTTATGTTAATAGATAGTATTTAATACTGTGAAGAGTATTATTTAGAGTGGGTTTGATTATTAATATAGTGAATGCAGTCATAATTTCTTGATCTATCCATAATTTATGTTTACCTTCATCTTTATCATCTTATGACAGATTACTGTTTTCTTTTTCTTCAATTGAAGATCTAAGGCATATCTGTTGAAGGGAGGGAAATCTTTCACATACTGCTTTTCATTCTTTTCACATACTGCATTTTATTTCAAACACCTCCCTGAGCCTTCCTGTGCTGGCAGTCCCCTTGATTACTGAGTCCAATGATGCAGTGGGATTCCAGCACTGTGCTTAGGGCCACTGGGTTATGCCATATAAGATCCATATCATACACCTGGTGTCATTTTCCAGTACAAGATCTGAGAAGCCCTGGTGCTCTACTCTCTCTCCATTCAAAACCCATCTTTCCCCTTGACACTGTGGTTTTGAGCTATGTATCAGGGGTTTTTTGAGGCCTGCAATAATAGAGGCTTTTAAAAACATGGAAAATTTTGCAGGGAATGCTGAAAAGAAGGAAAGGTCAATTGTTTTTATAAGAGAAAGATGGAAATACATTCATTTCTATGAACACACTATCTTTTTCCCCAACCTTATGCCTGCTTTGGGACTTGATGAGATTGTTTATGAATGCAGGAAGCCAGTGATTTCTACCATTCCAGCAGGTTCCTGTAGCAGCTATTGTTATCTTGGAGTAGTGACACCAGTAGTTACACCTGGCTGTCAGTAGCATTCTGGTCTCCTCTTTTGTGCTGTCACTGCTCAGGTCATAGCCAGTCACTCTGGTCTTCTGCTAGGTGATTCATTTGTAACCTCTTCTTAGATGCAGAAGTTTTGACTACAAGTCTTGTGTCATAAAAGCAGTTTCAGATTCTAGAAGTTGCTATTAACATTTAATTAACTCTGCAGACAGGTATTTACAAAAGTACTTGAAATCTTGAAATTTAGTTAATGATGTGAACTAGTATTGCTGAGAAGTAAAAGCATCATGTTCATTTTCTTTAAGTTTCACCATGGTCTTTCACTGCAATTCCTGAATTCTGTCTTTTGCCTGAGGTTTTCCTTCAGTAGCCTTCCCTGCAGCGTGATTGTCATGCAATACTGGTAACTTGAATGTGTGAGCAGTTAAAATTTTTGTGTTTTGACCAACTTAAACGTGAATTGTTATATGTATGTGGCAAAAGGTGTTGCTGCTAATGACGTGTGATCCTCTATTGCAGGCAGCAGTTCAGGCATACTTTGTAGCATATATTTGCATAGTGTATGCTCTAGAATTCAATCATACGTGAAGTCAAAGTCAAATACAAATACTCCTTGGTGATGGGAAGGTCTTGCATCCTGATGAAGGTGTTTAGAGTTTGATACATTTGTTATCTTCTAGAAATAAATTTTATATAAATAAAATTTTACTTGTGCTTATATTTCTTGTCTTACTTTTCCCAAATATTTTATTGTTGTTTTTGTTTGGTTTTTTTTACAGTTCTATCTTCAAGACACTAAAAGTAGTAATGGTACCTTTATTAATAGTCAGAGACTAAGTAGAGGATCTGAGGAAAGCCCACCATGTGAAATTATGTCAGGTGACATCATCCAGTTTGGTGTAGATGTGACGGAGAACACGCGGAAAGGTAAGGGTATGGATCAATTTTGGTTTCTTTTCGAGTGTATTTATTTGGACAATCTTACTACAATCCAGTCTTTAAATGGCATTCCCATTGTTAAAACACAGTCTTGTTTGGTTTTTTGTTACTTCTTCCCCCCTTTGTGCTGGCAGTGAGCCCTGGCCCCATGTGGTACCTGATCAAGAAACATGTCTGCTGCACAGACTCTATTTCTACCCTCGCACCCCCAGATGGACTTTACTGGGTTGTTTCCATGGTCTACTTTCTTCCCTTACTGTGTGCAGGGGAAGTGTAGGTCTGGAAAAGGAGGCTCACCTGGGGCTACATGTTCACCTATTGCCTCACTTAAATTGACCTACAGCAATTTTAAAAGTGCAACACAAGCATGTGTGTGTAATGCTGTATTGGGCTTTTTTGTATTTGGATTTTATTATAATAATTGTAATTACCTTTCAAGCCCTTTGAATCTTAAGGTTTCAGCTAATAGTGTGGCAGAAGTATGAACCTGGATTTCTTGATCAAGTAGTCAGCATAGGTTTGAAACAGACTAACTTAATTCTTTTTGGGATACCCACTGTTTCTTTCTGTGACAGCTACTGATTTTGATTTCTACAGGTACTTTAAAATGAGAATAGAAAAAAGTTGCTAGCTGACAAATGAGGTGATGGCATTTTTGTTTGGTTTGTTTTTCTTGCTGTCTTCTTCCCAGTATGCACACTCAGGAGATCTTGTATTATGGCAATAGTTCTGTATCTGTGTTAATTAAAACTCTGACTCTATCTCTTTTCTTTTGCAATGACGTATGTCAGAAACCATTTATTTATCTTTCTGGAGACTGGTCTGTATGGGGATTAACATATTGTAATCAGTTTTGTCAAGACTTTTTAAAGTTCCCCAATGGGTCTGCTGCTTTCTGTAAGCATTGAACTTCTAGCCATGTTCTGTAGAATCCTACCTATTCGGTAACACACAGATTCGGCAATAAAATGTCAACTGCCATCACCCCTTTACTGCTTTTCTAAACAAGACCTTCATTGAGCTTATCCTTAAAGAAAGTGTTTTTTAAAACAAGCAAATAAATGAAACATCCATCAAAGCAGACCTCTCTCAATCCAACCTCCCTCCCCAAAGCCCAACAAAATAAACCATAGTGCAACAGGAGAATTTCTTAAAGTGCATTAAGTGAACAAAACATAAAGATGACACCTGCTCTTTTACTCATGAATTTTGTCTTTAGCCAGACAGGGTTGTAATTCTCGGATCTGAAGTATCAGAGGAAGGTTAATGAATGTGTTTAACGAAAACATTGTTAAGTAATGGTGGTGTTGGTATTTTGTCACCAAGAGCTTTTAGAGCTGTAGGATTTTCGAGTGATTCATTGTAGTGAAGGTCTTATCACATTGTTTTACTCTTCTCAAAAATGATGTTGTGAAGATTCAACTCCAGGATGCCTAGCTGAAATTGCTGGGTTATTTAAAATGTTTCCATGTGAAGTGATTGTAAACATTTATGAATACTAGCAGTTCACATGGAAGAGATCAAAAGTATACACTGCATCTAATGAACTTGCAACTATTAATTTGATGAGATGCTGTCCTTGCAAAGAGAAGCTGAATTTCTTCAAGTGTATTTAGACTAAAACAATTTTTATTATAAGATTTAGTTTGGAAGAGAAACTGGACTTGACTTGCTTTTATCAGCACATTGCAGTTAGTTCATGGAAATATTTGTGTAAAGTTCATAGTAAGTAAATTATTGCCATGAATTTTTGCCAGTAGTAGTTATTTGCTGTGGTTTTATTTTAGTTTTACAAAGCACGATACATTACACAAATGCTGGTGACCTGGCATTTGTGTAATGAGTGATCAGATTATGCAGTCTTCCTTGTTCTTTTCTCTGGCTTTGAACTTGGAAGCTGTGCTCATGTTACTCATGAATGTGTTGAGCTCTCTAATGAGGAAGAGGATACAAGTTTGCTTTCTTCCCTCTCTCCTCCCCCAACCAGAGAATGAAGATTGTATCATCACAGAGTGTTTACCTATGAATGCAGTTGGATTTAATGCATTTAAACATGGGTTTTTCACCATTTGGTTTCAGTAGTCTTAGATGTTACTGTTAATCTAATCTAGTCATGAAACAGACAGGAAAGTAGTTTTTAAATTGGTGATTCCCTTTAAAAGCACTTTGCACTCTGGTATTTGCATAATGCCTTACTTGCACAAGACATTTCAGCAATCTGCTGGGTGTAATTATAAGGTAATGACAGGACAGAACAAGTATACTTGTCCATGTAAATTCTGAATTCTGTCAGTATTGCTAGAATATATTTATTTTATTGTTCAGGCTGTGTTTTAGTAAGTAATTTCCTTGCAAATGTGATTTGGATTTGGTTCATTAAAATAGTGGCATGTTCAGTATGTGATTTTTTCAGGTTATCAAGTATGAGCACCAATTTCTCAGTTTCCTGCTGCTGAGCCAAAGTCACTAACAGATCCTGGAGAAGTGTTTGCATCCCTCCTGCTTCCTTATTTGTCCAGTTCCTGTATTACTGACAAGCACAGGGGCCTCGCCATTTCCCCCTCCTTAATACAGCATTTATCTATTAACGTCTTTGTTAATAGGATGTTTAAGGGAGGTTATCCAGGTGGGGAGCCCCACAGCAGTGTGTGCTACAGGGCAGCGCACAGACCCCCGAGGGGTGTGGGAGGCTCCTCAGGGCTCGGTACCACGTTAATGAGTGAAAATAAAGACGACAGCGTCATTGGTGAATTGTCTCTCTAGGAAGCAAAAATTGAGACAAACAGGAATAGTTTTTTTGTGTTCCCGTTGTGCTCTAGTGCAGCAGAACCTATCAGGGTTTAGGACAGGTCTCAGTGGTTTTGGAGCTGTGAAATGTGGGGCAGCTCCGTGTTTTGGAGGGGACCAACAAGTTTGTGACTGAAGTGTGGAACAGCAGATGGAGCAGGAGCAGCGTTTTACTCCTTGGAGAGAGCCGTGGTTGTGGGGCGGCTGTTCCCGCTCCGGAGGGCGCGCGCGGGGCGGGGCCGACTCAACGGCCGCGGTGGCCGGCGCTGGGCCGCCCCCTGGCGGCGGCACTGCGCAAT